>CM053993.1:22108671-22261171 GCA_028641955.1 Protonibea diacanthus
TGTGGGCGCTCCACCAGCGATCACGGCGGCCATGATGAGAACACATTCATATCACAGAGAAGCTACGTTAAACCAGATCTGTGAACTGTCACATCAACTTTACAAACTTTGGCAGTGCAGTCAGCCTGTAAATTCCACCTTAAATGAAGTCCATCTTAAGGAAAGTAAAGAAACGTTTTCAGGTTTAGAGACAGAAAAGATTTTCTGCAGCGAGCTGATTTAAAATTCTGGTGGAAGTCCTGAAGTTTAAAAGGCGTCAAATCTGTCAGAAGCGTGTTGGAAAAAAAGAAAGTGCTGCCAGGCGTTCAGCGCTCTTTCAATATTTTATAATAACTTCAATGAGAAACGCTGCATTTAAAAATAAAAATAAAACTTCCACTCGGATTTTTAGTCACGCTGAAGCGTTTAACTCTGAATACAATATATGAAATATTCAGCGTCGTTCCAGTCGTCTGACCTCATTCTGTCAACAATCCAAAAAGTTTGGAGTCAGCCGAGAAAGACACTTTGAAGCGTCAGAGGGCAGGCAGAGTCAACATCTTTAAATACACATTTTAATTCTTACCATCGCTTTATACAACGAGCATTATTGTGAAGAATCACGTTTACACACACACACACACACACACACACACACACACACACAGCTGTGATGGACACGAGGTCTGAAAATGCAAATAATCAAAAAATAAAATAAATCCTCCGTGAGAGGATTCCACGTCAGTCACAGGCTGGAAATAATGTTCGGAAAGTTTTACTTTCCGACTCTGAGAAGCTTTGAATAATTCCCACTCGGTCCGTGACGGAAACCTGAAGTGAACTTTAAACCAGCCGATGTCGCGCCGTGATGAAGCACTTCATGTTCCTCCACCTGTAATCTGCAGCTCACGGAAAACATCACCATCACCAAGCCAGAACAGTGGACCCGAGCTGGGTTAATGAATAAATAATTTAATCAACCATGATTTAAAAGAAAGTCCGACCAGTGACGGAGAAACGAGTTTAAGCTCAAGTCATAAATTATATTTATTATTTGACTTTATTTTATTGTGTGTAATTTTATAAGAAAACAGTTCAACAATGCTGATATAGAAAGTAGCACAGAGACCTTCAGCTGAATCAACGGCGTTACATTAACCTGCTGTTAGAAACTGAACACAGCAGATAAGCTTCAACAGGAACTTTTCATGGGTCACAATTTATTAATTAAACAAAATTAAAGAAACCTAAAAACGACGAGAAAACATGCTGGAAATTTCTGTCTATAATTTGTATAAAACTATAAAGCTTGTCACGTGATGAGACAAAATGAGACGTTCAAGGACGTCAAACTAATGATGGACAGATTAATTAATAACGTAGATAATTCCTCATTTTTAATTACGTGAGTTTTTTCGTCACTGCTGTACAAATTCAATATTTTCAGACTGATGATTTGATGATTGTTTCATCGCAGACAGTTTTAAGCGTCGACGAACACTCGGTTTACTGACGGAGACAAACAACGACCTTTTTATCAGCGATAAACATCAAACTGGGCGACTTAATGGTGGCTCAGCTCCAAACTTCGTCCTTTAAACCTGCCACACACACACACACACACACACACACTTTGGCTGCTGTGTAACATCTAGATCAATCAGCTGCTCGGACACACGCAGAGCGACTGAAAGGCATCTCCGCTCAATAGGCTCTTAGTCACTGTTGATTGTGTGTGTGTGTGTGTGTGTGTGTGATGTGCAGATCTAACAGATAATCAATGGTAATTGGCTTGTGACCTGGTGGCTGCTGGCGGCGAGGCTTGTTAATACCGTGGCGACCCGGCAAAAAAGGATGCTCGCTCACTAGAAAGTGGTTTGAGGCTGAAAGATTCTTTTATTTGCTGCTGTGTGTGTGTGTGTGTGTGTGTGTGTGTGTGTGTGTGTGGACGGGCGATGTCTAACCAACTCAAGGCAGAGACAGTTAAAAATAGCCAGTCATGAAGTCAAGCGTGACGTTTTTATCTGGACCATCAAGCCCCACAAAAAGTCACGTTGAGGTTCTGAGAGCTGCTACGGCCGTCTGCAGCCGTTAGCATGCTGAACCCGGGCTCAACGGCGGACGGACGGGTTGGAGCCTACGTTACAGTACCGAGGTGATTTACAGACTTTATGATGGACACACTGATCAGTAGTGAAGCGCTAACTGTGGTTAGCTCGGTCAGCCGTGTAGCTAACTGAACTGACTCAGCCCGGGATGCCAGGAGCCAAACCGGCAAGAAAACCACCTCGACAGGCTGCTGCGCGCCGCAGACGGACTTGGTGTATTTTGGGGGTTGGACTGAGCGTCCTCACACATCAGAAGGAAACTCCTGCGAGATGTCATTAAGTCACACATCGTGTTTTTGTTCTGACAGAAGAGGCTGTAAAATCCTCGGCAGCTCTTCAGGGAGCCTCCGAGTCAGACGAGCTGATTAAGTTGCGTTTTTCTTGACCAATGGAGTGCAGCGACAGACAATTAGGGCATGGCGTGCATCTCTGTGGTTGTTATTTCTCAGGCTCAGAATGACCTCGGGAAGACTTGTGGATGAGCGGAGGAGGGCGGAGGAGGGGTGAGGTGTAAATAGCCTGCCCAGCATGCTGCTCATCACCCAGATGCGTTTGATCTATTGCCTGCCACCTCCCCTCCCCTCCCCCCTCCCTCCCTCCTCGCTCAGTCATACTGTGGCTGTTTGAGCGCCACCAGCCACCCATATATTACACACCAACATCCACTGGATGTGATTTAGGAAGGTAAAAATAACTCTCCCCTCCTTCCTCCGCTCCAGCTATCCATCTGTCCATCCATGCGTCTCCTCCACCTCCTCCTCCTCCTCCTCCACCTCCACCTCCTCCTCCTCCTCCTCATCTCGGTCTTCCCGCCACCTGCTCCAGAGCAGATCAGCACACCTGAGGGTCGAGGTGTTTCCTGTCTGGATTAACTCGAAAAATTTGAGGGAAATTTGGGGATTCAGCAGCTCTGAGTCGAGTCTGCAGGGATGATTCTCATTTTGTCTGCGGCGTGACAAAACAGCAAAAATACTCACGAGACACGAAGGTACCAACCGACTGAAAGCACGAACAAATCTCATTTTAATGACAAGCAGCAGATCTTCATATAGTTCATATAGTTCTTCAGGTATTTTATGTTCACTGAGTCACATTTATTAAATTTACAGCTGGAAAAAATCTGAAACTTTAAAGAGGAATATTTACTTTAGTTTTCAGGCTGACGTGTCCGTTAGCGGAGCGACTCGCGGCCGTTCTCGTCAGTGTTTCAAATCCCAACAGAAGCAGCAAGCACCACAGAAACACATGACAGAGAATCCAGTGGATTTTCAAAATAAAACATCCTGTGCAAACTTCAGATTGTGAAAATAAATTTACATGGTAGCATATTTAAATATTTGGAAGCATGTAAACCAGGAGGCTGGTGACGCTCCACCTTCGTGGCCTTGGCGGCCCCTCGAGGCGTCCAGGACCTACACGACACGTATCTGGTCGCGTAGCTTCCAGGTGTGAGCTCGCTCCTCTGATCTGTGAGCCCGAAGACGACAGAGAAGCTCTGAGCGTTCAGTCGGTTCAGGCCGGGCTTCCCCCATAAATCAGCCGCTCGTCAGAGGAAGTGCGAGGAAATCATGAAAACAGCTGCCAGCACGCCTCAGCCTTCATCATCAGAGCTGCACGGCCCCGGCAGACTGCTCTCTCTTCACGCGCCGTTCTCCGGCACACATTTGCACTTGAAAAGAGATCCAGATATTCAGAATAACTCCTCGAGGGCGCTCCTGATTTAATGAAGCAGGCGTTACTCAAACATTGTCCTGTGGCCTGATTCAACGCCGCCTGAACGCCGTGGATATTTCATTTAAAAAATCATCTTCAGGACGACTTTGCATCAGGAAAAGTCTAAAACAAAAGAATGTTGTTACTATGACAACCGGTCCTGGACGGACAGGAAGTGTTTAAGTCCATGCTCTTCCTCTCCAGCCTGTTGAAATCATCAGAAATATTATTTTTGTTCACAAGTGGAAAATATAACACTGACTCAGATCAGACTGTTTAATCAGAACGCTCTCTGGTGTTTGTACTTTTGTCTGCGTCACTCAGTCCTGATCGATCTTATCAGCCATCGTCTGATGGCGGCTCAGCCTCTGCGGGCCGACTTCCAGCCGTACGTGACGAAGACCGACACATTTCTGCTCGTGCAGAAGAAGAGCGTGAACATAAAAGCAGATCACTTTGTTAAAAAGTAATAAAAAGATATCAGACAGAGTCGATGCGTTCCCCGGGTGATGATCCGATGAGTTTCACCTCGATCGATACGCCTCCAAACAGAAACCAGCTTCTGTCTTCACGTCTGTTTGAAGAGATTCTCAGCCGGCTTCTTCTTCAACTTTCATAAATTTCATTTCACGTGGATTTCTCTCCTGAACTCATTCATGTCACCGAGTTCTTCTGCTCACTCGTCTCTCGTCAGGTTCTCGTGGATCGTGGCCAATGTATCTTATTATTATTACTAGAACTCATCATATCTGGATCATGATTATAGTTTTATTAATTAATTATTGCTGCTGGTCATCTTTGTCTCGGCAGAAGTCACGAGGTAACTCGTCAAACCTGCATCCAGCTCAGAAATTCACGAACCCAAACCTCACAGGAGGCGTTTTGAAGACTTCAGGTTCTCGGTCAGGTCTGAGGTTCACCTGCAGCGTGAGGACGGATCACATGACTCCACACTGTTCACCCCTGCAGCCCTGCTGGCTGCAGAACAGGAAGATGAACACCGCTCTGAGGCGTCCACGTTCATTCTCGCTGCTATTATTAACCGACCGGCTGCCTGGATGTCGCCAAAATAAGATAAAATAAACCTCCTGTCCCTCTGCTACCTGAGAGTGTCTGTGGGTGAAGGAGAGGAGTCGGGGGAGTCGTTCAGCTACATGCGGGACACGTCCATTGATTTCTCGGGGCCTTCACAGGCTCTTACTTCAGCGAGATGAGCGCCTACACCAAGGCCACCGGTGGTGCTGAGGAGGGACGAGGGGGGCAGAATGGACAGAGCCATGGGAAATCAGACCATAATTAAAAAGCCAAAGACCCCCGAGCAGATGGCAACCAGGAGAGGAGAAGGACGCAGAGAGAGAGAGAAATAAAGAAAATGAACAGTGGATAGAGCAGGAAAAGGAAGACTGATGAGAGGGAGACGATGGGAAGAAAGAAAATTAAGATTGAAAAGGTAGAAGGAAAAGAGGAAGGAAGGAAATGAAAGAAGCAAAACTGAAAATAAAAAAAAGGTCCAGAGGGACGACGGGAGGAAGGACGACAGAAGATGAAGGTGAGGAAAAATGCTGGAAAGATGGAGAATAGATGGGAGATGAGAACATGCAAGAAGACGGACAAGGCAGCGAGGAAACGAGGTACACGAAGACAAAACTAATTGAAAAAGATAAAACTGAGTAAAAAAGGCGACTCCAAGCTGGAAATAGAGACGAGATAAAGAAAAAGAGGAAATGAGAAAAGGAAGGCGAGCGAGTGAGAGGAGAGACGTCGGAGCGTTGACCTGAACAACGTGAACAACTGTTGATAACAAAGAGTCTGACTGAGAATCTGCAGCGTGACGCGTGGAGCTCCTCAGGGCTCCGTGCTCGGTCCTCTCCTGTTTCACATAAACATGCTTCTCTCTTCTCAGATGTTGATCCAACCTTCACAGCCAAAATCAATCGATAAATATCAGTAACTACGTATAATTACAGACAAACACTAAGGACATGCCACGTTGGTAAGATGATGACGTGAGGTATCCAGAAACAAACTAATGCAGACTTGGGATGTATTAAATGTGTTTCATATCGTCGCGTTACATTATTAATAAGAGCTGTTCTCACGTCTGACACGGCCTTTACTCACAGAAGCACCTTTAAATAATCAATAAAGGTATCAGACCTTCATACCATCATCGTCCAGACGTCTCTGCAGGATGAATGTCGAGGGGGAAGCTGACGTCTTCCTCTGCTCGGCGATACGCCCACTTCCTCCTTTCCCTGCGGAGCGCCGACCCTCACGCCGTCGTGACTCTGATCCCCTCTGCACGTCTGACTCTTCCACACTATGTCAGCTCTAATTGGCCATTACGGCAGCCCGGTGCTGCAGCGCTAACCGTAACCCGGGCTGAACTTTTAGCCTTAGCGATTAGCCGACATTAGCCTTGTCATTGAAATCAGCAGGCGGACCCTCGAGTGACGGTTGAGGGTCCCTGTGTGTCATCGCCATAACGTGGGAAGAGTTTGATGGAGCGCGGACCTTTGTGCAGTTCATCTGCCGACGTAATGACACCAGAGGAGGAGGTGGAGGAGGAGGTGGAGGAGGAGGAGGTGAATGTGAATGAGGGCGTGTCGATGTGTGCTCAGGCAGCACAGGCTGATTCAGTTCACCTTTATCTCACCTGGGAAAGGTTAGCGTGACGTTTACGCGGTGTGACTGATGAGGTGACATGAAACTCCATGCAGAGGCCTGCACGTGTTTATTTGAATTCACCTGCAGATGAATGAAGTTAATCAAAATGTTGTCATGATTTCATGAGGATTCATGGATCGACTGTCACCATTGTTGTTGACCACGCGTTGAGGAGAGACCTACAACCAATCAGAGCGACTAAAAGCGACACATGCAAAACATGGCGGTCCGTCTCAAACGTTCTCGTATTCAGCTGATCTGTCTCGACGTGTTTCAGGTGAAGAAGATCAGGTTTTCCTCAGAAGCTCTTCAGTTCTTTCCTAAAGTTGATTACAGCGACACAAAGAGGCTTCACCTTCTGTCAGTGTTGGCTTTGCAGATGTACCCAGCCTGTCGTCTGCCGGCTCATTTTCATGTCAATGCGGCGACGTCGGAGGGGCTCGCACAAACAACAAGCGTCCCTGAATACACTCCATTAACTCGGAGCAGAGCTGCGACTCAAAGCACCTGATTTGCAATTTAGCAGTAGCTGAGGGCCAACAGCACGAACACACAGCGGCAAACACACACACACACACCACGCGGCCCAGCAACAATGTACCTGATTGGACTAATTACACACTGTTCCTCTGCTGTGCTGTGCTCAGACCACCAGTCCTGAACTGAGCGGCTTCCTTTGACTGTAACAGGTTGAATACGTTAAAGACACTCAGCGCTCGCTCGTGCAGCTCCATCACAGCTCATTTATCATTCAGATATTCTGTCGCAGAAAAAAACGTCTCCGACACTGAAAACCAGCAAACAAAAGCAGCAGCGTGTTTGACAGGCAGCAGCAAAATAATTCATCTGTAATCAAATGTTAATGAGTGTTGTCAGTTGGTTTACGTTAAGTTCTCTCAGCGTTTCTTTGGAGTTTCCTGTCACAGGAAGTCATGTGGTCAAACTTTCTCAAAGCTTCTTCCTGTGAACTCAAAGACGTAAACGTAACGTTGAAATGTTGCATCGATTCCAGTTTAATCTGCTGAAGCCTCAAAGCACCACCAAGACTGAAGCATGCTGGTCAAAACCTGGACGTAGTCTCTGTGACATCCTCACAGACTGTCTAAAACCTGGACGTAGTCTCCGTGACGTCCTCACAGACTGTCTAAAACCTGGACGTAGTCTCCGTGACGTCCTCGCAGACTGTCTAAAACCTGGATGTAGTCTCTGAAGTTGGACATTTGAACATGGGGACTTATGGAGACTGACTCATTTCTGGAGCCAGCCTCAAGTGGACGTTAGAGGAACTGCAGTTTGTGTTTCACTTCACGGACACGGCGTTGCCGCTCGTCTCTTCAAACTAAAAATTATTTTAATAAAACATTTAAAAGTGAGAGAAGTACGGCAGCCTGAATGTGCCAGTCATGGAAACAGGTGTGGATAAAAATGAGGCTCTCTGGGGCGCGGACACGTGAAAATAGGCCGTAAACAGCTGGATGTGTTTACATGGAACATAATGAGGACAGCTGTTGAGAACAAAGTTTCCTGTTTTAGACTTCCAGGGTAAAAAATTCAAAGAGAAACAGAGCTGCATCGTTGTCGTCATCGATTCATCTGATGATCATTTTTAAAGGTCGAGATCATTCATCGTTAGCATGTTGGAGACGCTACAGAACCTAAATGTTCTTTAAAATCTATAAAACGAGACAAACCTCAGCAGACATGAAGGTCAGAGCAGTAAACAGACCGTTCCTTCACGTGGACATCTTCACACGTCACAGACGTGAACGTAGGACGCTCCCGGCGCTCCGTAATGACGTCTCCTGGTGAGGAGCGGGACTCGTCCGCCTCCTGCTGATCTCAGTGTGTGTGTGTGAACACACACAGAGGTGTGTGTAACACTTTCCTCTGTTTACACGTCGTCTGTCCTCCTGAGAGCTCCGATAATGTAATAACACTCATAACCCGTCAGAACGGATTAAACGTCTCTAAACGGGAGGAAATGTAATAAAAGTCTTTAATGTGCTGAAATAAATTGGCACATGATTTCCTCTTCCAATGACGTTATTACATTAAGCAGCAATTCATTAAGTTAACGCGTTTATTACATGTTTTCATTAGAGCGTTTATTACCTCATCAGATGTTTGGGACACGACGCTGTGCATCGCTGTCTCTTTCTGTACACGGCCGTGCTTTTTGACCTCAGCCGTCCTCTTCCGGTCCCCGAGGACTGACGGTGGCTCTGAAAGGACAAAAAGCCCTCAGCAGAGTCTGCAGCCCTGCGGAGCCTTTCAGCCTCTTTTAGCTCCTGGTTTTAGACCGCAGCACGTTTCCTGTTCGGTCTGAGCAGAAACAGATCACAGCGCAGCGTCTCTCTGCAACAGCCTGAGCGAGAAGAGCGGCGATCATAAGAGCGCTTAAAGAAAGTCTCTCTGTGATTGGCTCGTCGAGGATGAAGCGTCTGCACGTGAGCCCGGCGTTGCAGCGCTCATGTTCTCTAATCAGAAAGCTACGAGTGTGTGTCAGGTGTGCTGCAGCAGAAGCTGCAGGTGTTCAGCTTCTCCGGAAAACTGGCAGCAACACAAATTCATCCTGACAACACACACACACACACACACACACACTACAAACTTCAGCAGGGCAGATCTGCTGCTCTGACCCTGAACCTCCAAACATCCATCCTCTGCCTGCAGCCCAGCTGGGAGACAACAGGAGGGTGTGTGTGTGTGTCCGTGTGTGTGTGTGTGTGTGTGTGTGTGTGTGTGTGTCCGTGTGTGTGTGTGTCCGTGTGTGTGGTGTGTGTGTGTGTCCGTGTGTCCGTGTGTGTGGTGTGTGTGTGTGTCCGTGTGTCCGTGTGTGTGTGTGTGTGTGTTCTTGCTGCAGAGCTTCACTTGGTCTCTCCGTGTGCTGCAGTAAAGCAGCCAGAAACGCTGCGGCGCTCCACTGAACAATGTTGACGAAGCAGCTCACTGACTGTTTGCCATCGTTAGTCGGACATGCAGCAGTAAATGGGCACTGTCGACAAACTCACTTCAGACTGAAGAAACTGAGTTAAACTGTCTCAGTCTTTGCAGCAGTCACCTGCTCAGATTGGTTATGTTGATTATTGATTATATTAATGTTAAATAAACGTTTATAACCGATCCTTACACTGCATCCTCAGCTGCACGTCTTCGTTTCATTATTAACCTGCTCAGTGTTTCTGCTCTGCTGTCAGACTCTGAACATGGCGAGCTCGTCTTACATCTCAGAGTATCACGCGTGCTCACAGTTCACCTTAATGAATGATGCTCGTTAAAGGCGGGTCATGTGTGGTCACATGATGAACGCTGTCATCTGCACAGGTTTCCACACGTCGAGCTGCATCAGAGATGTGAGCACACGGACAGATCTACGACACACATGCGGACACAGGCTCGTTGATAGATGCCGCCATCATGGCTCGCTGATGGGCTTCCTGTAGAAATGGATATGACTTCATAGAGGAGGCGATGGAAAACACATCGATCACCAGCCAAACGCCGTGCGGCAGCCAGCAGGGAACGATTTATAGAAAACATCTGAACTACACACACGACGCTCTGCTGTGTTCATTTTACATTCACAGACTGGATCTCTGAAAATTCAATCACACGCTGCCTTTTTGCATCTGCAGCAACGTACGATTGTACCTCCATTAACGTCTCTGATTCATGTTTCATGTACGACGGCACTTAGAGCGTGAACACAGACTGGGCAACAACGGTTAACTACAAGCTCATAAGACAGGAAGTGAAGCAGACACTGCACGTGACTACTGAGGACTAATACTGTGACTACTACAGGACTACTGAGGACTAATACTGTGACTACTACAGGACTACTGAGGACTAATACTGTGACTACTGAGGACTAATACTGTGACTACTACTGTGACTACTGAGGACTAGTACTGTGACTACTCCAGGACTACTGAGGACTAGTACTGTGACTACTGAGGACTAATACTATGACTACTGAGGACTAATACTGTGACTACTATTGTGACTACTGAGGACTAGTACTGTGACTACTACAGGACTACTGAGGACTAGTACTGTGACTACTACAGGACTACTGAGGACTAGTACTGTGACTACTACAGGACTACTGACTGCTGCTGTTGGCTAGTGAGGCCCGCCTGATGTACGGTGCTGGCAGGGAGAGCTCCTGGAAGCTCCTGTAGCAGATGTTGGCTAACAAAGACTACTAATGGCTAATGAGGACTGCTGCTACCTGAAGCGTGCGTCTAGAGATTATTGGGGACTGCAGATGGCCAGTGAGGACTATAGTGGTGAAGCCTGTCAGGCTGGCCTTCATAGCCAAGCAGATATTACAGACAATGTTTTGCAGATGGTCACTGAGACATACTGTGTTTATATTGTACACGTCTTTAGTTGGCTAATGCTAAAAACTGGCTAATGATGGTTTGATGGCAGCTTCTTTTAACCTTCCTCAGATCTTTGTCCTTTTCAGACGAGCATTGTGCACGGCAGATCTAAGACCAGGAAACAAGAGAGTAGAGATCAGTCCGAGTCGATGGCCCAGCTGCATGATCTGTAGACAGATGTCTGCTTATCTCGGAGAGCTAAACAGGCTAACATATTGGCAGTTTCAGATCGGATCGCTGATCATCTGTATTCATGTGCACACATCTGTTTATAGACGTCAGCAGAAGTGTGTCTGTCTCGTTAGATGCTAATCGGACTGCACAGGAAGTTTGTTGTCCGTCTTCTGGTCCAGAAACGTTGGCGGTTTCCCAACAGGTCCAACTGTCTTTAGATGACAAGAGATGCTAACGGCTACCAGAGACTACAGGACAATAAACGACTACCATGGGCTGCTGTAGTCAGAAGTAGAAGTGTGGCTATCTGAGGAATATCAAACATCACAGATTCCACCTTTAATATTCAGATTATATAATCTGCATAACTTGACAGGACCGATGGTGGACACGAGCGGCTGTGCTAAACACAGTTTAGAGTGAATATAAATAAGTAAAGCTGTTTCTGTATGAATGCCAGGTTGGCTGCAGTGAGATCCAATAACCCGGTAAAGGATGTTTATTTTCTCTGGAACCAGATGAATAAAAATCATAACTCTCAAACCTTCATGCAAACGCTGGAGCAGTAAAATGCCACAGTTCATCACCGAGCGGTTCACGGCATCGTGCTGCAGCTCCACCGCCTCAGTCAACAAACGTTACTGCCCCGTCAGGTTTATGTGAACCCGTATGCATGATTCAAAGACTCGGCTCGTCATAACCGAGACGTTACATTTCACACGTCAGATTTATCTCTGTCTGTCTGTCTGACCTTTGGAAAACATCAACCACCAAACACAAAATCAAATGTCATCTTAACGTCGTCACGGAAACAGGCGGCGGGGGCCAGGTACCGGACGTACCGGACCTTTAAGTGTCAGTTTGGATCAGTACACTCGATCACAGACTCAGTAAACATCCAGAAATCTGAGCAAACGTTTGAATAGAAGCGTCAGAGTTCAGCTCGTCACGATCAGGCTTTGTTTCCCTGAAC
This sequence comes from Protonibea diacanthus, assembly GCA_028641955.1. Lineage (NCBI taxonomy): Eukaryota > Metazoa > Chordata > Actinopteri > Sciaenidae > Protonibea > Protonibea diacanthus. Next base: position 22,120,674 of record CM053993.1, read on the forward strand.
GACGGCAGAAGAGAAGCAGCCGGCGGCCGTGATGGAACGAGACAAAGGCTCGGAGCTGAACTCATCTTGTTTGTCTTGTTTATTGTTCGTTCAGCTTCTGCAGTGGAAATAATGAGAAAAATGAAGAAGAGCGCCTTCTGCTTGACTCGACTGTGGATCTGAATGACGCTTCACGACCTTTAATTCTTCCCACTGTGTGATTTCTCTTTCCAGGCTAATTTCCAGGTGAACTCTGTCTGCAGCTTCTGAAGCTCCGCTCGGAGCCATTACCGGTAAATAGAGGTGATTTTCCTTCATCGCGGTCGAGCAGGATATCAATACGGCTTCCTCAATTATCGGCGCGACGCAGGGTGCAGCCCAGACAGTGACGGAGGAGGTTTGACCCGCCTAAACCTTCCATCCACCGAGCGCTCTCCACCTGTGGTTTGTGGAGGAAAAATGATGGAGGCTCCATAATCGTTATCTTCCCTCCGCCGTTACTTACTGCAGGTAATAGTTTCCCCAGACAGGAGCTCGCTCTGCAGCCTCGGCTGATTGTGCCGTCTAATAGAGTCCGGATGGATGTGGGCGAGTTTAAAGGCGGAGTCGTCCGGTGATGGTGTTTAATAGCTGAAGGATGAAGACGATAAGCTTCAACGTCCAGTTTGAAGTGTGGACAATGAGTCACAGCAGGAAACAGGTGAGTCAGATCCACGACTGACGACTCAGCTGTTTGTGAAGATGCATCATGGGAGTCTTTGCTGAACTTTAGATGATCAGATCATTTTGTGCAGGAGGCTTTACAGGCGACACAGAGCGTTAAAAATACGTTGTTTAACTGTTCGTACTAACTTAACTGTTTTGTGTAAGTTGACTTATAAGAACATTGAAAGCTGCTTCGTCGTGAAAAGTTGATGCTGAATATAAATAAGTTCAGAGACTGAGCGCCCGCACACACTGCACACTTCTCGCCCTCAGCGGACGCCATTTTGGCTACGTAGCAGAAGAGAAGGGGACCAGTGGCGTGAAGCTGAAGACGTTGAGGTGAATAACTCAGTACATGTGAGGTGTGCATATGATTAATATGTTCATATTTTGGAGGTCAGATGTTGGAGCTAACACTGCGTGGCTGTTATTTGGTGAAGAAGAAGAAGGAGCGCTAAATGTTGCTATCGATGTTTGCAGTATAACACTAACGTCATCACGTAACGTCATCACGTAACGTCATCACGTAACGCATCACGTAACGCATCACGTAACGGTTTGACCATCGACTGTTTTCTGTTTCCACACCGCTGCTCATCCCACCCTCTGATTGGCCAGCACTCGCTGCAACTTAAACATGAATGTGAGCAAATTTTCTCCATCTGGACCTCCTGAATCAGGACTGACTACACCTCATCTACACGATGTGCACCACACAGGAAGTACACAGAGTACTACATGGAAGTATTATTACAGTTTTCACATTTCCTGTACAGGAAGTCACACCCTTCAAAATAAAATACTGTTAACGCCGGTGCCTCCGTCACCATCATGTCTCCTCACTGAAGCAGCAGAAGGAAGAATCCATTAAAGCTGTAACGTCCCATCACAAACACGCTGCGTTCACAAACGGGCTGCGTTCACAAACACGCTGCGTTCACAAACAAGCCATGTCACAACGGCTGCTTTCACAAACACGCTATGCTTCACAAACGGAAGGCGCTCACAAACACGCCATGCTCACAAACACGCCATACCACAAACAGCGCCCTCCATAATCAACCAATCTGATCCTGCAGGAGCTCGCTCTCAGCACACAGCTCGCCCCATTATTTCAAATCAGCATTCAAATCACTCACAGTCCATCACTGAGCCTCACACACACACAGGAATATTGCTTATATGCATGCACACACACACACACACACACACACGGCCACTCGATCCAGCAGCTGAATAAAGCCTTCATTGGATTCTCTCCTCCATGCAGGAACATTACTTCCTAGAGCATCGTCCGATTAGCAGACATGAAAATGAAAGACTGACCGACCGCCCACCATGACGCACTCACGCGTACAAGGAGGAGGAGGAGGAGAAGGATGAGGAGAAGAGGAAGAGGAGAAGGGAAGGACGAGGAGGAGGAGAAGGGGAGGAGGAGGAGGAGAAGGAGGATATATGAGAGAGGACAGAGATTTGTAGATGCAGAGTAGCATTAGAAGGAAACTTTGATGTTTTTCAGTCATTTGACTGATGCAGTTTTTGAAGTTTGATCAGGATCGCTGTAACGTGAATCCTTCAACAACATACTAATTACCAAAACAGACGCTGGCTATGGATCACAGGCCTTCTAAATTAAAGCTAATTTAAAATCTCATCAGCGCTTGTAATACTCCAGTAACGATACATCCGTGCATCAGAACCGAGCCAAGTCAACAGTCTGGAGTAGCCGCCTGACATCATCCAGCCCGCCTCCTTTCATTCACTCCCACGCCAACTCACACAGATAACCGAAGACAAACAGACACAAATGAAACTTTTCCCCTAAACTGAGACACACACAGACAGAGACGCTGCTTCATGAAATAAACAAAGCCAGAACACACACACACACACACACACACACACACACCTGGAGCGCTTAGTTTATATACTAGACGTTATGAAGGAAAGACTCATACCACGCTGCAGCGCTGAAGTCAACACACAGCCCTGACTCAGACAGGAAGCTGCCTCTGCTATCCCACAATGCCTTTGGTGTGACAGGAAGTGGATCGAGCTGCTTTTAATGAAGAAACCAAAAGCTTTGATTCAGGTGGAGAACCACAAACAGTAGTGCACCGCAGAGCTTTGTGTCCATCAACAGACTGCAGGGAGGGGAAGAAAGGAGGACAGACAGAGAGGAGGAGACGACTGGGGAGATAAGACAGAGAGAGGAGGAGGTGAGGAGGTGGAGGAGGCCCAGAGGCTGGGATGGAGTACTCACAGAATGAAGATGATTTACACCAGAGCCGATATCAAAAGATTCTCCAGATGATGGAAGCAGTTTAATTTCAGCGGTCCAGGATACCTGGACGACTGACTGAGTATACGATCCACAGGAGGAGGAGCTGCTGGTAAAGCTCCGGGGCAAGACGAATTTTAAAAGAGGAAGTGAAGCTTGGGGAACTTCAGGTGTCTATCTCTTCTGTCAGTCCCTTTTCCCTTTATCTCATGCTTGATACGGAGGCTGCAGGGACACTTGGAGAGAGGATGTCCAATGATGGGGAGGAGGAGAACAGAGGGAAGAGAGGAGGTGTCCTCCAGATCGAGTAAACTGTGTGACCTCAACACAAATCGCCGCCATGCTGAAAATGAAACATCTGAGGAGGAAGAGGCGAGGCGTTTCCTGGTACTTCCTCCTGGTACTTCCTCCTGAAAAGATGGATCTTGTTTGTGGATGAGACGAAGGAGAAAACACACAACCGGGGCAGGAAACAATCAATTACAGACGGACGGAGATAATGGTGTGTGTCGGCACCTGCCGCCTCCTCGCTTCTTTCTTCCACCTGACTGCCAAGATTACAAGGCCATAATCACCTCTTAATTGGCCCTGATCGTGGCGCCAACAGTCTCTCTTCTTTCTTCCTCCCTTTGAAAGACAATGAGTGGAGGCTGAGCGCCTGTCAAGACTCGCCTTGAAGAATGGTCCTACCCAAGACCTCACAGCTAGTTGTTATCTCTGCTGTCTGCCGCGTACCCGATCTCGCCATATCCACCATATGCCCTGCCTCTCTGCTCCTCCCTCCCATCGACACCCAGAGTGACTGGACGGATGCTCTCATTCCCGCCTCCTTCAAGCCCTCGCCGTCTTTGTGTCTGGATCTAATCTCTCCCCGCTCTTCCTGGGCGCCTAATCCCTCATCTAGATCTGTTGCTAATTGGTTTCAGTGTTCTCGGTATAAGTGTGGCGGGAAGGAGAGAGAGAGAGAGAGAGAGAGGAGGGAGGGAAGGAGGGGAGGGCAAGGATGGAGGATTTCACGCGCTGCCGCCATTAATTAAAAAAAGATGATTACTCAGAATGTGAAGATTAAAGATGAAAATAGGAAGCGCGCGCCGACACAACCTGGTAACACTTCAGAACTCCTCGCCAGCTCATCCACTGTTTTCTTTCTGTGTGTGTGTGTGTGTGTGTGTGTGTGTGTGGTCGCACATCCAGCAGCTCGTTAAAATGGAGGGAAAACAGGATTTTCTGCAGGTCATGGCGGCTACATGACAGAGCTGGCGCGCTGTCACCTCCTCAAGTGAGTCGACATCTTAGAATAATAAACTGCGCGATTCGCTCATTTGGTCTTTTGTCCAGTTTTTTACATCCACGGCCAAGCCGCCACGTTTGTTTACGCCACACAGAGTCCATTAAAACACCCACAACCTTTGCTCTCGCTTCTTCAGCCCTCAGTGCAGCTGGGACCGCTCAGTCTTTGAATGGATGCGTGTTGCCATGACACCTCTGGAGGAAGATGCTGGATTGGCCAGGAGCTGTTAGTGAGGGAGGGGCAGTCACAGCCGGGTCACACCTGTGGCATGCTGGGAATGAACGCACGAGGCGGATCTGACGCAGACCTGAAACGACAAGAAAATGACGACTCACGAGTTACATTAACATAGTCTCTGAGACGCCCCCACAGACTGTCTAAAACCTGACGTAGTCTCTGTGACGCCCCCTGCAGACTGCCCAAAACCTGGACGTAGTCTCTGTGACGTCCTCGGCAGACTGCTCCAAAACCTGGACGAATCTCTGAGACGCCCCCACAGACTGCTCCAAAACCTGGACGAGTCTCTGTGATGTCCTCGCAGACTGCTCCAAAAACCTGACGTAGTCTCGAGACGCCCCCACAGACTGCTCTAAAACCTGACGAAGGTCTCATATTAGTCAACTTCACTGCTTCTTGTTGCTGGGATGCTGAGTCACTCTGCAAAATAAAAGCTGTAAATGTTTGTTTCAAACTAAAATATAGGAAATTTCAGAGAAGACAAAACACACAGAGGAGTGAGGCAGATAACTATTATTGGCCGCTGCTAAAGATGAACAACAAAGAGGATTAAGTTCAGACCTGTCACCAAAGTCAAATTATTGACAGGCGCACATGACGGAGGCCGATAAAAACATGCTGGTGACAAACAGAAGCAGAGATGAAGGGAAATATAAAAGCCTGCAAGTGTTGGAGGAGGAACACAGTTTATGGAGAAACAAAGGATGTTCAAGTCGAAGAGAGGAGGAAAGATTCAGAGGAACAAAGTGTGATCTGTGAGCTGCTACTTTAAAATCTGTCAAAGACGCCGACTCCAAGAACTGCATCGACCAGAGGCTCCCGAGAGGACCGCCCGTCCGTCATCCTCGAGGGCCTCTGTTCGAACAACACAATCCTCACAACCTCATGGAGCAAGAGATGATCCCACTGACCAGCCTCATTTTAAGACGAGAGGCCAAACGAGCAGGAACAAATGGCGGCCTGTTCCAGTTAGTGGTTCACTACTTTGTAATCTTTCAATAAACTGTAAATGACTCGGTAGCATCATCATAGATGTTCCTAGAGATCCCATGGTTATCCAGAAACACGCTCGACTTTTTTCGTGGTGGTTTCACTTTCACGGCCGCAAAGCGCAGCTCAAAGTGAAATTCGTCACATAAAAGACGCGATCAGTGATAAACAGACGCCTCAGCAGAGAAACCAGTACGCGGCAGCCGCTATAATTGCTTGAAATGATTACTGCCATTTAATGTGAAACCTGCACTAGAATTACTACACACTAAACAGGAGGAAGATAGCCGAGCTGCCTGTTCACGAGGACGCCGGGCACAGAAGAAAGGTGCTGCTTTACTGCTGCACACAAAGTCACTCACTGTGACAGCCACAGCAGAGACACACCAACATCCAACATGAGGCTATGAAGGTAACATAATGTTTTATATGAACTATAACAGACAGAAAACATTACAGATATACACACCTGTACACACACACACACACACACACACACACACACACACACACACAGTCAGCTGTAGTAAGGGAGTTGATGTGGAATTGCAGTAACTAACTGGCAGCTGTTGACAAGTAACTCTCCAGTTTATTAGTTACTGTCATTTTCAAATGATTGGTTACCGTCCTGAGAAGTTGGGAGGTGGTGTGAGCTGCTGAGAGACGGCTGATCTGTCCCACAACACAACCTAAGAGTCATCAACCAACCATCATTAGGAACACAACGAACGCAACTAACACAACACAGCCGAGCAAAACTTCAGGAATTTCAACACAGAGTTCGACCCAGCGGACAGGACGAGCCGCGGCACCAGGAACATCAGAAAATCCTTTATCATCAGAATCCATCACTGACTTCCAGAGCCCGGCTCGGGAAGCCGGTATTGAACTTGCCAATTTCAAATATCAACAACACACATCAGAATATTGAGAAAGGTCTCTTCATCTTCACCTCAACGCTGTGTAAAGACACCTGTATTAATCCCTGCAGACGATTTACAGCAGCGCCCACAGAAGGCTTCATGGGAACCGTGACAATGAATCCATAAACAAACGACTGACCCAGTTCTCCAAAGAGGAGGAACAATCCCTGAAGAACCTGACAAGTATCCAACATCATGACAAACCAGCTGACAAATAACCAGCAGAGGTAATCATGGATAGAAAGGATTATGTCCAGAGGCTCTCCCTGACAACCACGACACGCCCTACTAGCCAAACCAATCTACTAAACAAAGAAGAAGATTGATCACATCACTGAACAAATGAAGGTAAACATCTGTCCAAATCCCCCGCCATCATCGAAGGTCAATCACATTACCTAAAAATTCACGAGAGGCTCGAGCTCACGGATCACTTCATCAGGGTTCTCCTCCAGGTCATTCAATAGTCTCACTGCAGCGAATCATACGGGTCAGCTGAACTCATTGACCACTTTACCAACCCGCTGTCCACCAAACATGGAAGCTATGTCAAAGACGACTTTGTGACCCAGGTTAAGCTCCTTTAACATTACCTGCAGATCGCACTAACACAGACACAGTGGTGCGAATCCGCGATCTAGTGAAATTACTTCTGAAAAACACCGACCAGACAAGACCGGACGCACACGTTCTGGACTACTACATCTGACTTCTGTGCTCACACCAAACTGCACACAAAGCCTGTCATTTTTTACAGTACATCATTGGTCTATTGGTCACTGTATTTTTACAGTTCAGCATGTGGCGCTTCTGTAAATGTAAGAAGTGTGAAGATTACATCATGATATTTCCCGGAACATACGGAGACTGAGGTAAACACGCCGACTGTTCAAACACATCAGTAAACGCCAGCTCGTTCGCAGATTTCAGCAACAGCAGCAGTCTAACTCTCGACGGAAGGAAGTTCTCAGTTTCCACCTCGTGTTGATGCGCGCGCTTGCCCTCTGAGGGCTGGAGCTGCCTCTGCATTATGTTTATGTGATGTAACGTACAGGCTGCCAAACGTAACGAGCAGGCTCTCTGCAAAGTCACCAAGGTCGGCCTGTCGGCAACGTTTCGGGGTCCATAACACTGCCACAGTTACATAACGCAGCGCCGCCTTGTTAGGAGGGCGGGCGGTGCAGAGCTGAGCTTCGTTCAGTTCCACATGAAGAGAACGGGCAGACAGCAGGAATCCTTGGACACACATTACACACCAATCCCACTGTGACGTGCACCATATGTCACAGGTCAGAGACTAACAGTCCTCCTCAGCTCCTAATCACCGCCGTCCTCCAGAGACTCCATGGGCTTCAAAGCAAAGGCCCACTTGGATCTGTGCCTGACCTCATAATGTGTTCTGTTCACTGCAGAACAGACACGGCGCACGCTCTGTAACAATCCTGCACTTTGCATGAAGTCACAGTTTATTGTCCAACATCTGACCTGTGCTCACACCAAACGTAAAGACAGAGAGGAAACTCGACCTGCAGCTGCAGCTGGTTGTAAACATGCAGCTAAATTTTATTTGTGTCGAGACTGCAGAGACCAAAACTCCACGATTACATTAAAACAAGCTGACCGCAGACTGAGCGAAATTTTAACTGAATTTAAAAAGTATTGGTACGATCCTCGATTGATTTGTGAATATTAGGAGTCAGTTCACGAGATAAGCAGTAGGTGGCGCCAATTCTAAAAGCTCAAGTTTTGTTTTTTAAATTTTCCATCAAACTTTTCTAACTTCTGAATGCATCCAAATACGTTGAGGAAAAAACTGCAGTTCTCTGAAGGGCCCACTTGAGGCTGCCCAGAAGTGAGCTGTCTCCATAAGTCCCCATGTTCAAATGTCCAACTTCACAGCAGAACAAACATGTTTACAGCCTGGTACAAAAACAGTTTTGGTCTTCTATAGCCTAATTTCCCCTGCTCATGACAACTGTACTGAGGGTGAATTTATATACAACTCACCTGTTCACATTATATTAAGGCTTAAAGTTATGCAGGATTAAGAGCGTGGACGCTTTGATTGACAGGTGTGGTTACAGGTGTCTCTGAGCAGGCTTCTCTATTGGTGGTGATTAAGATCTGTCCAGAGTAACTAGGTAACTGTTTAACAGGTTTAATCTGTTTTCAGGTTATTTCTGATGTTTTGCCTCGTTTTGTTCACTGGTTGCAACCACAAACAGTATTTATACCGACGACAGGAAGTCAACAGGAAACAGCATGAGTGATGTTTTTCCCTCAGACTTGTCTGAAGGCGTTTCTACAGCTCAGAAATGCTCGAGTGCAGAAAGACAGACAGCTCCCAGGTTCCATCAGGAACATGATCCAGCTACAAACTCCAGTCTTTCAGTTAAGACTCTCTCACCTTTTGTCTGCACACCAGCTGAAACAGCCTGGTTCCATCCAAAGGCAACAGCAAAGTCCACCTACCAGCAGCTTAGTGTCTGTTTGGAGCCCAGTGGCTTCATGTGCCATCAAAGTCAGGTGACTGTCTTCCTAACTCTTCAGTTCATTCACACCCTGCTCCGTTCCTCGCCCACAATCAGGACAATCACACACACCTGCTGCTCACCTGCACACACACACACACACACACACACACACACCTGTGATCTTCCGTCCTGGGTTATGTGAGCTGTAAAGAAACTTGATCTTTGCCTGGTCCCACTGACTGACGGAGTTCAAGCTGCTCATGGACTGTAAACAAACCACCATGGAACATCCACCAGCTGTAACAGCAAACAGAAAAAATAACAGACATGAAATACTAATGTTTTTTATCTATCTCTTTGTAAACAATACCACGCCACCATAGCAACACAGCCACACTATGACGCTACAGGCTTTATCAGACCACACCTACCTGTCAATCAAAGGCCCACGCCTTAATCCTGCATAACTTTAAGCCTTAATATAATGTGAACAGGTGGAAGCAGATGGTACCCACCCTCAGTACAGTTGTCATGAACGGGAAATTAGCTATAGAGACCAAAACTGTTTTTTGTACCAGGTTGTAAACATGTTATTTCTTGCTGTGAAGCTGGACATTTAGTTATGGATCATGGAGACTGACTCACGGAGCCAGCCTCAAGTGGATGTTAGAGGAACTGCAGTTTGTGTTTTCACAGACGACACAAACAAAAAGAAAAATCAATGGCCAAATAATCAAGAAATAACCACGGTGGTGTGAACATCAACCAGGAGATCTTTCTGTTCAACCTTCCAGAGTTTTCTTCAGATTTTAACTTTGGACAGAAGGATCTAATATTAAAGTCTGTGTATATAATCAAAACTTTAGTAAACTAACTTTTAATATGAAATGATCCACGTGAAACAAATAGAACACTTCCTGTGTCATTCTTCTCACCTGTTCTCGTCTTTGTACGGTGGCAGCGACGTGCCGACTGTTTAAAAATGATCCTCTTTGATTCAAGAAGAAACCGTTGACTCTCTGGTGGCCATCTATTACTCTTCTGTAATTTACCCATCCATCCACTGCCACTAACAGAGACAGCTCCAATTAAAAACCATCATTTTATCTCCCACCGAGCTGCCAATCATCTCTCACAGTCCTCCGCAAAGGCCGCCATCGCCAACTTTAATTACGACACAAAGAAGCGAGGCTCGGCTGCCTCTCTTCACCTGACATAAACCCAGACGGCAGCCATTTCCGCCGTGCGAATGGCTTTTCAAACGGTGCTGATCGTGTTTCTAACTGATGTCATCTGCCATCAAAGACATGCCGATGAACGCCTCCTCCGAGCAGAGGACGCCACGAGGGCTGATATATGGCTGCTGCATCATGTAGGTTCACAACCGAAGTCACACGAGACTAAGGGGACGAGGAAACGCCGCGGACGGAGATCTGATTCTGATATCATCTGACACCATCTGTGGAGAATTCAGCCCATCAGTCTACAGCATGATGTGACTTTCCTTGAAATCGCCTTGCCGTCACCTTCTGTTGCGCCTCTTTGTGGACATTTTGTGTGTCTCTGTGGACATTTCTTTTGCGCTCTCTCTTTCTTCCTGATATCGCTCTGAGACCATCTTAGGAACTCACAGCCCCATCAGTCAACAACACACCCCGGGAATTTCTTTAGCCGCTCTCCTGTCACCTTCCTGGTCCGCATTTTCCTGCCTCGCTGAGGACACCTAAGTATCACACACGTGTGTCTCTCAAGGCCCCTCTTAGTAAGGTCTCTGGTTGTCTCTCCTCCTTGGTTCGGGCCATCAGGAACATCTTCAGACAACAAAGCTCTGAATATCGGTCTGTTCTCTCCAAACACACTTCATTCTTTCCATTCCAAGAAAGGTTCATCATTTCTGAGACTTTACTTGCACACATACAAACCTTGTGTTTTGGGGTCTTTCATGTCAAAAGGCTTTCAGATGAGCCGGTGAGCTCCACAGTGCTTTGAGCTACACACTTGTGGTGTCCTCCAGTTTGCAGACACAGTGTAACATCAGTATTCTCACACACAGACCAAAGACAGTAACTCTGAGGGAAATGACCAGCCTCTCGAGTCCACATGGAACGTATACTAACGCTTAACGTGAGCACTTCGCTGCATTCTGAAGACTGAACTATATCTATCAATCTGAATGACTAACAATATTCATCGCTTACTTATGGCTTGATCATCAATGTACACACCAAGTAATTCATCACGCTGCAATAGTGATTGCTACTACTGCTAGGTGAAAAAACATCCAGACGCTTCGTTTAACAGGCGGTCGGTAGGCAATATGTTAAGAGGTGTGTGTGTGTGTGTGAGTGTGTGTAGGCTGCAGCAACCGTCAATATTGTGTACTTTTTCCGCTGCTTTTGTGTTCAGAGGCTTTGATACATTAAACGTACCAAAGCTACAGATGTGTAGGTTAGCACACACACAGGTACACCACTGCACACACACCAGCTCAATGGCAGAAATACACACATGATCACTGCCAGACACAAATGTACACACACTTTTGTGTTAAGGAACTGAACACACACACACACACACACACACACACACACACACCTGCCTTCTCATCGCCACACATCACAAACGCCGAAGTTCATCAAGGGGCGCTAAGTCACCTGCAGTGACAGCAGCAGGCTAACGCTTCCTCTGGGATCCAGCATGCATACATTAACGCCATGAAGCGCCGCTTCCGTCTGCCGATTATCTTTCCACCACTCGCACATCTGATCACGCTGATTCTCATCACATTCACTGCCAACACAGACAGGAACGCCGCCACAGGCCGTGGGGACGCCGCGGTTTGATCGCCCTGACTGAGCACACCGAGCGTGAGCGCCAGTTCGCCCGCCTCTTGAGAAGTCATTCGGATCACCGCCCTGTTTTCTTTAAGAGCAAACATCCATGACGAGGCTGACTGACAGACTGCAGCAGTCAAGTGAAGCACTCACAGGAAGAAGATGCTCGACGGGAGGCGTGGTTCCAGCTTTATGTAGCACTTAGAGACACATGGTGATGGACGACACCCAAAGGATCATGTGGGTAAAGAAAGAAAGAAATAAGCAGTTTACAGGAAACATTTCAGATGAATACTGTCGGATCTAAGAAGAAATCCAGCTCAGCTACATCAGCGTGCATACAAACTCCTCGTGTTGCTAAAAAGTTTAAACTATTTGTAGTTCATTGTAGCTTTATACGAGACACACCCACAGATCAGACTAAACTTCTCCTGCCTCATCTGGAAGTCATTTGATCCATCAAGGTCTCTTTGTGGTCGCTTTTATGCCTCTTGTGGTCGCTTTTAGCGCCTCTTTAGGTCAAGCGAAGCTTTCTTTGTGGTCGCTTTTTGTTTCTTTGTATCGTTGAGCTTTCTGGTGGCTCGTGTTATGCCTTTTTGTGTCAGCTTTGTTTCTTGTGTCGCTATGCCTCTTTGTGGTCGCGAGCTTTCTTTTGTGGTCAGTTGGCGTTTCTTTGTGGTCGCTTTAAGCGCTCTCTTTGTGGTCATGGTTTCTCTTTGTGGTCGCGAGCTTTTTGTGGTCATGGCGCCTTCAGGTCGCTTAAGGTCTCTTTGTGGTTGCTTTGTTTTCTTGTGGTCGTTTTCTTTGCATCTCTTTGTGGTTATTGTTTTTGCATCTCTTTGTAGGTTGTTTTTATGCCCTTGTGGTTGTTTGCATCTCTGTGGTTGCTTTGTGTCTCTTTGTAGTTGTTTCTTGTGTTCTGTGGTCGTTTTGGTCTCTTTGTGGTCGTTTTGGTGTCTCTCTTGTAGTTGTTTTGTGTCTCTGTGGTTGCTTTAGTCTCTTTGTGGCTGTTTTGTGTCTTTCGTATGTCGTTTTGTGTCTCTGTGGTTGTTTTGTAGGTCTCTTGTATTGTTTCAGGCCCTGTGGTTGTTTTTGTGTCTCTTCGTGTCACAGTCTCTGTGGTTGTTTTGTGTCTCTTCATGGCTGCTGGTGTCTGTATATGGTGTCTCTTTGTGGTTGTTTTGTGTCTCTTCGTGAGTCGCTTTGTGTCTCTGTGGTTGTTTTGTGTCTCTTCGCGGTCATTTTGTGTCTCTGTGGTTGTTTTGCAGTCTCTTCGTGGTCGCTTTGTGCTCCTGTGGTTGTTTTGGCGCCTTCCCTGGACGTTGTCTGAGGCCATCTGTGGAGGTTTCTACAGCTCCACTGGGTCAACACACACCCTGGAATTGTTTTAAAGCGTCTCTCTGTCACCTCTGGTCCGTTACTTCTCTCTGCCTTGCTCACACACACTTGTTACTAGAGAAGGAAAGACAAAAACTCCACACATGAAGGTTTGATCTGGAGTCATCTTCATGGCAGATGAGATTGAAGCTTTCCGCCTGGATGAAGGAAAAACATGAGAAAAGAGTCTGCAAAAATGGCAGCGCTCCTACAACCATTTCTGCACACAGATCTGCAGCTTGGAGCAGACCGTTTCATCAGACTTTGACTTTGGTTTTATGGACTTCTGATGTTCTGATTTGACGCTAAGAATTAAACTCACATCGAGCTGGTGAAACATGCACACCTGTGGCGCGGCAGCTCGTCGGACGCCGACATTAAGCTTTGATGCTCACGCCGCCGCCTGGAGCCGGCATGCGAAGTTTCCAACGGTAACACGCAGCTGATGAAAGCCTTCGCACAATCGGAATTACTCGTTTCCAGCCGCCAACCTAACAATTAATAAACATTTCCAGCTGCAAACGAGACCGCACGACGCTGAGGATGTGTGAGCACTTTTCATCTCATGAATAATTTATCATGCAATGAGTCAACTTCCGCTTCTGGTTTCTGTAATGGTGTGTGTGTGTGTGTGTGCTCAGCTGTTAACACCGAGCTAACTGTAGCATGACTGTTTATCAGGCTGTCGGTGTTTGTGGCTATTTTTTTTTTTTTTGACTGTTTTAGGAGAAGTGACGATGACGCATGATGATGATGATGGTATGGAGGAGGCCGTTATGTGTGTGTGTGTGCGTGTGTGTGTGTGTGAGGTTGATGAGGCAGCAGAGTGATGGATGAACAGAGCTACGGAGGGATTATCGGGTTCAACTCCTCCGACTGCTGATTTTCATGTCAAGTCCGGACGCCACCTCCTCTGAGCTTCAGGAGTCTCGATGACTTAGTTTACGACACACTGTGTGTGTGTGTGTGTGTGTGTGTGTGTGTGTGTTTTGCCTGATGTTTGACTGATGGTGCAATGAGTGATGGTTGCAGAAAGACTGTCGAAGGAGAAGAAGAAGTAGTGCCAAGAAAGGTGAGTGGATGGGAAAAGAAGCATGCACGTCTGATGGATGTTGGTCTGAAAACATCAGGTAAGAGGAGGTGATGGATTGATTGAGGAGAACGGATAATTGTTGAGGCACTTGAGGAGGAGAAGGAGCGAAATGAGGAGGTAAGAGGGAGAAAGATAAAAGCAACAGAGCAGGAAACGAGCAACAACTTCTAAACACTTCCATCACCTCCATCACCTTCCACTAGCAAAGTGAGTGGGTATTCCCTCTCCAAATTACTGACTAATTTCCCCTCACCATCTGCTTGCCTCCGGGTGGCTAGCCAAATGAACGCCGGTCGTAGTGTCGGCACACAGTTACAGCAGAGCCGGTAAGGAAAAAGAGAGAGCAGAGCAGAGCGGTAGTCCTCGACCGACAGAGCGAAGTAGCAGAGCGGTAGCACAGACGTCTGCTGGAGGAGAGAGAGAGAGAGAGAGAGAGAGAGAGAGAGAGAGAGGTAGAAAAAAAGGTGCAACAGACAAACACCAGCGAGAACCTCCTGATCAGAGCCCAGGTTTACTCTGGGACCACCTGAGAGCCTGCACACAATCGACGGTCGTGAGGCTCCGAGACGAACACAGGACCTCCAACACCAGCCACCTCCTCCTCCTCTCCTTCCTCTTCTGTTTTCACCTCCCGTTGCTGTTCGCCCTCCTTATCTGAGCGCCGGGTGTCACGCAGAGACAGATCAGGATGAAAGGAGTGAATCTTCTTTATCTCCCGTTTGTTATCCTCTCCTCCTCCTGTCTCCCTCCTGCGTGTCCTTCAGTGTCGGATTGAAGCTGTTGTTTCGCGGGCGCAGAGAGGCTGACTGCATTCAGCTCCCCTCTTCAGCAGCGCCAAGCCGCCAGCTTCTCTCTCCTCCCCCTCCCCCTCCTCCTACCTCTCTCCTCCCAGCTGATGAATGCACTTCCATCCTCCTCAGCTCCTCTCCTCCCCTCTGTTCCTGTGCCCCGATGAATCTTTAAACAAGACTAGTGCAACACACACCAGCTGGGCGCTATCGTCATTTGACAATCCATCAATTAACACCTGCAACACACACACGCACACACACACACACACACACGTCATACCGGCTAAAGAAGAAGTTGTGTGTCTCTATCCAGAGGATGGTTGTTGGTTAAATTCATGTTTTTCTACAGAGCTGACACACGCCAACAGAGGAATACTTCAGTTAACTTATAGTTACTGGCAGAGATTTAACAGACACGTGACTGAGGTGACGCCAGAATCGTGAACTCATGTCAGGTATGTAACTCATGTCAGGAACGTAATCATGTCAGGTAAGTGTAAACTTCCATGGTTGTATAAAATTCTGGTGTCAGGAACGTAAATTTGCGTTGTATAACTCATGTGCTGTGTATGTAACTCATGTCAGGTATGTAATCGGCGTTGTGAACGCAACTCACGTGTCAGGGCACCTATGTCAGGTATGTAAATTTGCGTTGTGAACGCAATCGTTGTGGTATGTAACTCATGTCAGAACGTGAATTCTGCGTTGTGAACGAATTTGCGTTGGTGTAATTGGTGTCAGGAACGAATTTTGCATGTCAGGTATGTAACCTTTTATGTCAGGTAGTGTAACTTGTCAGGTATGTAAATCATGTCAGGAACGTAATCATGTCAGAATGTAAATTTGCGTTAGGTATGTAACTCTGGCGTCAGGTATGTAACCTGCGTCAGAACGACCCATGTCAGGTATGTAATCTGCATGTCAGGTATGTAACTCATGTCAGGTATGTAACTCATGTCAGGTATGTAACTCAGTGTCAGGAACGCACCTGCGTCAGGAACGCAACTCCGGCGTCAGGTGTAATCGTTGCCAGGGTATGTAACCCGTATGTCAGGAACGTACCATGTCAGGTATAACTCATGTCAGGTATGTAACTCATGTCGTATGTAACTCATGTCAGGTATGTAACTCATGTCAGGAACGTAACTCATGTCAGGAATGTAACTCATGTTAGGTATGTAACTCATGTCAGGTATGTAACTCATGTCAGGTATGTAACTCATGTCAGGTATGTAACCTGCGTCAGGAACGCAACTCATGTCAGGTATGTAACTCATGTCAGGTATGTAACTCATGTCAGGAACGAACTCATGTCAGAACGAATCATGTCAGGTATGTAACTCCATGTCAGGTATGTAACTAACCCCTGTATCGTAGTTATTGACCTGATGTATGTAACTTCAGGTCGCCAGGTCCAAAAATGTAACTTCGTCTATGCCTGGCGTGACAACACACGCACTGAAGTTACATCAGGCTGTGAATTTAATGCTTAAATGAGATCAGAGTGTAACACACACCAAGAAGCAAGGCCACAAACAGTTCACAACCACTGCTATTACCTGCAAGCACACACACACACATATATACACACACACACACACACACACACACACACAGGAGGAGGTGGCAATTGTTGCTTTTCTAGAGAGCTGACACATCGCCAACAGGACGATTCATTCCTGCTTTCTGGAGAAAATAACAGTTACAGAGACAGACGAAAGTGAACAACATGGCCACCAGGTACGTGAACGGATTGATGTCAGGTATGCACGCGACTGATGTCAGGTACGCAACGCGACTGATGTCAGGCACGTAATGTAACGTATTTGGCGTCGTAACATGAATACATAACGTGGTTAGACCAAAGTGAAAACACACACCACCATAAATAAACAGCAGGACATTATACAACTTACATAAAAGCAGTAGCAACTTGCGTTACGATGTCACGCACATCGCCATATCTGCTATGTCAGGTGTAAACTTATCTACGTAAATTGTGTGTGTACTTATGAAATGGGTCTTAATGTATGTAATGAATTTAAGTTCAGATACTTCATCAGACTTCATCAGATTTGTGATGTAACTTTCTACATGTGTACTTTTTTATATACGAGTGAAAATCGCGCATAAGGTGTTTAACTAACTCATGTATTAAACTTTTATTTATTTTATTATTTTTCTCTGTTTGTATCCTGATATCTGCAGCGTATGTTCACCCTCACAGGCTTCATGAATATAAGTTATACGTCTGTGATATGAACACCACAGATACACTGACTGAGAATCACAGACAAAACTGACATTTAAGTATTCCCACCTGACACCAACCATCCGGCCACACACACACACACACACACACACACAGTCACACACACCTATGTGCGCCCACACAGGAGTTGAAGGTAAACAGTCCAGTACTGGACAGTGGAGGAGCTTTCAGGGAGAAATCACTCACCGGGAGTGTGTGTGTGTGTGTGTGTGTGTGTGTGTGTGTGTTTTATATGTGGATGCATGTATGAGTCACTGCATAAAATCTCCATCTTAATTCACTTTTTCTATTTCTGAGAGGTAAAATCTGATTTTCTTAAAGCTGGATCTTTTCCTCCCCGTTTGCCTCGAGGGCAGAGAACTTCACAAGCTGATACACGGAGAGCTCAACTGATCCGCAGCTTCCAGTTTCTCCTTCAGGGCTGAAAACCTCTTCAAGTAGAGTCACAATGCCGCTTGTACGAACAAGAAATGACCAAAAAATCCAACCTGACACCGTGCTGGATTCTTAAAATAATACACACTCCAATATTTATATTGTTAGCAGCCTTAACAAACACCATTTCCCAGAAGCCCCAGACTGCCACAGGCTACAGCCAGAGAGCCGTCGCTCGTTCGACTGCACAAACCAATCTGCCGGCTTGTACTGCCGGCAGATTCTCAGGTAACGTTGACGACGAGATTATTTCAGCCAATCAGCTCGCTCATGCGGTGACATCAGAGAGGCCAGTTGCTTTCCGTAACACACCGCCGCGTTCGTTCAGGTCACATGAACAGCCATGCGTCACTGACTGAACGACCAGCCAGCGCTCTGACGGAGGTCAGCCAGCGATATCCAGAATCTGATAACGGACATCTGGCCGCAGATCCGACTCGGAGAAGTTTCAACAAGAACGATGAGAAAGACGCCCGTTCATTTCTATAAAGATATTTTTGGACGTAGAAAGATGATAAAAAGTGAAATCGCCAGAAGATGACTTCGAGACATTTGAACTAAAACCAGAACCGCCTGGTACCAAAAACTTGATCCCGCCCACAGATTGTGTGGTAATGAGCTGATCTTCGTACACAGATTATCGATTATTGGACCTGCTGGTCGTGCTAACCTGTCAGTCACAATAGTTAACTTCTTTATACGCTAGTAAAGCTAAAGTTTGTTAGCCCTAACACGACAGCAAATACAAACAGTTTGTTAGCACGACTCACCCACAAAGAGCGCCGATATGGAAATATCCGCTGGATTTTCAAAATAAAACTGCCGCCGCTGGATTTTCAGGGTGAAGGTTACACGAGAGCTTTAATTTGCAAAAGTAAAACACAGATTAGGAGCTGGTTCACGAGATAAGCAGCAGGTGGCGCCACTTCACCTGTCAGAAACCAGAAGAAGAAGGCGCAACAAGATGACAAACAGGAAACAGGAAGTGAGTCAGAGCTGTGTTCAGCCATGAGAGCATGAGGAAACAGCCACAGTATCACTCACACACTGATGTTTGAACAGCTGTTTACCAATGAAAAGACTGAAGATTACAGATCACACTGTGTGTGTGTGTGGGTGTAGGTGGGAGTTCTCCTCAGCCTCTTCACTTTAGGTTAACGTCCCTCGCTGGCCATTATAACCTCTCTCTCTCTCTCTGTCTGTCTCACACCTGTCCTCATCTGTCTCTGCCAGTCTCTTCTAAACTATACACAGGGTATAAGAACACACACACACACACACACACTTGTCACTTTGTTGTCATGTTAACAAGAATAAACTGGTGTGTGTTTGTGTGTGTTACACAACTTAAACAAAGATATTTGACCCCAAGGCACCTCGTGAGTTGAGAATGTTTGACCTGTAACGCTTTAACACAAACAAAGCTGACAGCTGCTGCAGACGTCTGAGGCTCACGGAGAAGAACACACCTGGACACTGCTCATTCTCTTCATCACCTGGAGATGATCCTGACGGATGCCTCGATCTGGAACACGTTCTCTGTTTAAGAACATTCCCGTGACGCGTCTGCTGCGTCTCATCGTATGAAATGAAAACATTAAAGAGCAGCTGAAGCTCAGTGTTGATTTCTCTGTGATGGATGACGAGCTCAATCCATGACTGCATCACAGCTAGATCACCACCAACAACTGTGTGGACAGTTTAGGAGAGACCAGGCTGATCCGGGGATCAGGAGAGGAGGAGAGGAGAGGAGAGGAGAGAGAGGAGGAGAGAGAGGAGAGGAGAGAGGAGGAGAGGGGAGGAGAGGAGAGAGGAGAGAGGAGGAGAGGAGAGGAGAGGAGAGAAGAGGAGAGAAGAGGAGAGGAGAGGAGAGGAGAGAAGAGGAGAGGAGAGGAGAGGAGGAGAGGGAGGAGAGGAGAGGAGAGGAGAGGAGAGAGGAGGAGAGAGAGGAGAGTCTGATGGGAGGTGACACCAGTTCAAAAGAAACGGCAGGCTGCAAATGAAGGGGTCGTTTGTAAAGAGGTCTGGTCAGGTGGGGAGGACGACCAGACGAGGTAGGGACAGAGAGGACGACGTGGTTCAGGACGACTGTGGAGCCGTTAATCTGCAAACTCAGTCTGTGTCTTTATGGATCAGATTCATCCGTACGTCTGTTCAACCTCTGTAACTAACGTGTTTAACCCTCGTACAGTATGCGAAGTCCTGTAATATTAGTATTTACTGGAGCACGGTGCAGAGACCTCTGTCACCTGTGGTTATTTTAAAGCCGTTTAGTCCTGCTTTGATTTTAAATCTTCACTTGCACAAAGTCGATCAAACGATTCAAAAGTTTCTCAGGTAGCCGCCAAGGCCCCGCCGACACTTCAGGACTCCATGATTTTGTTTGCTTGCTTGCCTCCGTCTCCGCTGGGTCTAACGCCATGAATAAACGACTTCAGATGACTTCTGTCTCAGACACTTCAGACTCATTTATCTCCACAGCTCCAGTCTCCCAGGACTGTCGAGGAATTCTAGAGACAACTTGATTTGAGAAACACAGAAAACATCAACTTTTAATATATTTAATGAAAACTTTAAATAAAAATCTTCATTTATATCAATCTGTAATAATACTTGTCACCTATAAATGATAAATAATAAATAGTTTTAACATAGAAGGAAAACAAGATCGTGTTTTAATGGATGCATTAAATTTAATGTAAGATGCTAATGATAGTACGTTTGGCTACAATTCTACCAAAATTGTAGCTAGCAAAGAGTTAGCATAGCATTGGCTTAGCGTTAAGTTACATCATCATGTAGCTCTGTATTCGTTAACGCCGTTGCATCAGTTCATTAATGACAAGAATCAGAGAGGATGATGGGAAACACCATCATGTTTAGATGTTTGTTTCTTTGTTCGCCGGCCGCTCGCCTTTTCCGCTGCGGATCTGATGTCGGTTCACCGCTCGGCCCTCTTCCTGAGAGAGAGAGAGAGAGAGAGAGATGAGGAATGGACACTCCACCCTGACTCCTGACACTGGGCTGGCAGAATAACCCAGCAGCTGCTCGGCATGCTGGTCACATCACCTCCACTATCAATGAGTGAGCGAGCGAGCAGCAGAGTGACAGAGGAGAGAGAGAGAGAGAGGAAACAAGGTGGATAACAGAGAGAGGGAGGAATGAAATGGCAGATGGAGGAAGAAGAGAGAGAGAGAGAGAGGTGTTAAATGAGAGATGTAAGAGGAAAGACGCAACAAGGTGAATGATGGGAAAGGAGAAGAGGAGGGCGGGAGAGAGAGGTAAAGAATGAATGGCAGAGAGGTATAGATGGAGGGCAGTGATGTTGATGCAGACGGGCAGCTGGGAGTATAATGAATGAAGATTTATGGGAACACAAACACACACACATACAGTACACA
The DNA here is from genome assembly GCA_028641955.1 of Protonibea diacanthus. Lineage (NCBI taxonomy): Eukaryota > Metazoa > Chordata > Actinopteri > Sciaenidae > Protonibea > Protonibea diacanthus. Next base: position 22,141,757 of record CM053993.1, read on the forward strand.
CACACTGCATCAGGCCATGAGACATGGGGGGAATGCTGACAGGAAGTGGAGCCACTGTCGTGCCAGAACCCGAGCTGGGCAGGCATTAGAAAGTGTGTTATCTGCTGTTCACTAAAGGTTAGCTCAGCTTGTTAGCTCAGAGCTCAGAGTGTTACTGTTTGTAACACAGGAAGAGGTTCTTCAGGCTCCGGGATTTGAGAACAGAGCTGTGTAGTGCCAGAACAGGAGCTCAGTGGGTGTTAGTAATGTAACCGAGCTCAGCAGCCTCCTTAGTGGACATAATGGCAGAGGAGGTGAAGAAAATGTCCTTCATGGAGGAAGCTAAGAAGACAAAAGAGAGTGAGAAGCCGCCAGCTCTGTTCCTCCCTCTAACGCCCACTTGAGGCTGGTTCCAGAAGTGAGCCGTCTCCATAAGTCCCCATGTTCAAAATGTCCAACTCTCACAGCAGAAATAAACATGTTTACAGCCTGGTACAAAAACAGTTTTGGTCTCTTGTAGCTAATTTCCCGTTCATGACAACTGTACTGAGGGTGAATTTATATACAACTCACCTGTTCACATTATATTAAGGCTTAAAGTTATGCAGGATTAAGAGCGTGGACGCTTTGATTGACAGGTGGGTGTGGTTACAGATGGTTTGTTTGAGCAACCAGAAACTGATGAGGAAACTTTACTGAGCCAATAAATCAGCTGTGGAGTGGGCTCATTTCTCCATAAGACTCTATACAAATCTGACCTTACGGAGTCGCCCCCTGCTGGCTGTTAGAAAGAATGTAACAGACCCTGCAGCAGCTCCGTGCACTAATCACAGCCGCAAATGGTAAATGGACTATTGACAGTCTAATTAGATCAGATGAAGATGGCTGCCCAATACTACAGTGTTTGGGAAGCTGTCATGTCGTCCATCTTTATGCAGACTCAATGATCTGAGCCGGTCCACAGGAAACACACGAGCACGAGCAGAACATCGATCACCCTCAAACGATCTGCGAGTTCTTCAGTTATTCGTCTGTTCCTGAAACTTTCTGCTGCAGCACGAACGAGAATCCTGCATCCCACGTAAAGACTCTAAATACACTTCTTGTTTAACCCAGGTGCTCCAGGTGTGTTACACTGCAGGTAACTGTGGCAACAGGGCTGATGCTTCAGTTAGAAGTAAACTGCACACACACACACACACACACACACACACACACACACACACACCTAGGAGGATTTAATTAGTAGCTGTGGTTTGATCACTGACGCCTCGATCACGACTTGCTGAAGTGACTCAGATCAGCTCGTTTGTTCACTTTTTCACAGAAACTTTGTTCTGCAGTGATCTCACCGTCTGAACTCTGCGCTGGATTTAAAGATGTCAGAGTTCTGAAGCAAAGGGCGGACGTCTCGGCCGACAAAGCTGTTCTAAAGCTGTTTGACGAGACAGGATGCAAACTAAGGAGCGAAGAAGAGGAGAGGCTGGATCTGCTGGACGCTGATCCAGATCCGAACATCTGGACGAACCAATCAGAGGACCAAGACGGACAGTCCAGCAGAGAGGAGGACAGAAGAGTGACGAGATGTTTGATCTTTTAGTCTAAATAACTTCATGGTATTTTGTTCTAGTCCATCAACCTCGACCTTCATGAGGTTAACCGGTTTGAACCGAGCCCTCCTGACAACACGTTAGCTTTTTGCTAATGGCCCGTCACCAGGTCGGCCTCTGAGTCTGCGTTTAGCTCCTTCTTTGTGTTGATTTTCTTACATCTGCACCTCTTTCTGTTCATTATCACTCATTTGTCACAGACACATCATTCGCTCATGCTGACATTAATCCTCACACAGTACCTGAAGGACGGAGTCCGTTAGCGGAGCATGTCACGTGAGCGTTTCTGATCTGGGTGGACAAGGTTTCAGCTCCTGAATGTGCCGTGTGTTCGGTTCTGGTTGTGTGGGAGATGAACGTTGATGTAAAGACACAATCGTCAGCTCATAACAAGAATCATTTCAGCGCTCTGACAGAAATGTTCAGGTCAGAGCTCCTGAAAACAGGATTCATGGCCGTGTGAGTGACGACACAGTTAAAGCACTGAGCGTCGAACGCAGCAGACGGCAGTTGTTAGACGTCAGTCACACGGTATCATCAGCATCCAGATGCTGCGCACCCACAGCTCCAACGTGACGGAGGAGGCAGCAGCTGAGCCTGAACTCAAAGAGTCTGACGATTAGCAGAACCGAGAGACGAGCGTTGATTCTCGTGACTGTGAAATGAGTTGTGACAGGACAAAAACGCGCCTGCATCTGTTGAACTGCAGCTCCACATTTAGGTCGGTTCATTCTGTGTTTAACACCGGACCGCTGCAGCTGAGATCACTGATTCACCTCCGTCAGCAGGCCGCACACTGTCCTCCGTCCTCAGGAAGGAGGATGGACAGACAGGAAATGGACGTCATGTGGAGCTTCAGGTGTTACCGTGAACCTGCGTCACATGACCTCGACCTCAGTGGAGATCTGTAAGGAGGAGGACAAGCCCAGCAATCACAGGAGACATGGTGTCATGTTTGATGTGGCTTAATCAGCTGACTGTACGATCAGACATGATGAGAAACGTGACTAAAACTATTGAACAATTCTGTAAATGTGAAACACATCTGGAACATCGAGTTTGACGTTTGAACGGTACAAAGATGGAGGACGGAAACATTCAGATTTTATTTTTCTCCAGATTGCCAGAAAATTTAGTTAAAATTTGCATTCTGACAGTAACGTTTTGTCACTGTCAGTCCAGTCCACTGAATACAAACATCTGTATGAACCACGAGTCACGTTAATTCAGCAGCTACTATTATTAGCCCTGCATGCTAACACTGTTTGTGTATATTAACAGTATGTATCTGTTTGTCTCTCGGCCGGTTGTCTCCGGGTGTTGAAATACAGCGAGCGTCTCTCTGGGATTTAAAAGCTGTTACAAAACATGAAATATAGCTTCAATATGTGGCTGCAGTTTAAAGCGACCCTTGTAAACATAAATCAAACATTGTTAAAGTGTCCCGGATTATACGGCAGCATCAGTTCAACAGCTGCAGTGTAGTGCAAATGTAATGCCATGAAAGAACGATCACGTTTGGCCCGCAGAATTCAATTTAATACGAGATAAAAGAGAGCAGAGGGCCGATGATGCGGGTCATCTGGCAGCCTCAGCACCAGAACCATTACATGCAGGTTCTGGCCAATTACTGCGTGTTAGTGGAGAGGAGGGAACGCGAGGAACAGGACGGCTTCATGAACGAGACGCTGCACCAAGGGCAGCCATGATCATAAAGAAGGGTAGTTTCTAACCCTGTGGTGTCCTCAGAGGACTCTTCACTTTATTACTGCTGCTAATCGCTTAATTAAAGTCATATAATTAAAGAGCTATCGTACAGAGACTAAAAATAAAAACCACAGCAGCAGAGCTCCAAATATCCTGATTAAATATCTCAACAACCAAACTCCAAAAACAGTCCTGTACAGAAAACACTACATTTCCCATAATGCAACATCAGCCCCATCTCTGCTGGGTGAACGCCAAATCACAGACTGTCTAAAACCTGGACGTAGTCTCTGTGACGTCCCCGCAGACTGTCTAAAACCTGGACGTAGTCTCTGTGACGTCCCCGCAGACTGTCTGAAACCTGGACGTAGTCTCTGTGACGTCCCCGCAGACTGTCTGAAACCTGGACGTAGTCTCTGTGACGTCCCCGCAGACTGTCTAAAACCTGGACGTAGTCTCTGAGACGTCCCCGCAGACTGTCTGAAACCTGGACGTAGTCTCTGAGACGTCCCCGCAGACTGTCTGACTTCACAGACACAGAGGTCCTCATGAGACGCTGAGTGAAGTGTGAGGTGAGTGGATGAAGGGCTGTCAATAAAAAAGTTGAAACAATCAAAGAACGAGAGCCCAGTGACTCGGTCAGCCTTAATGATCTCAAACGTTCCTCCTTTAATGTCCTGACGGGTTGACTCGGTCACTGACTGCTGCTCGTTCATGGCACACAGAGAACAAACTGAACATCTGTAAAGTCCAGCCTGCTCCAGGCAGCAGTGCACCACAGGAGTTGTTGGCTCGTCTCCTAGCAACGGCTGCATTCAGCTGTCAGTCAGTGGCTGCCATGGAAACGTCCACACAGGCTTGAAGCTGAGACACAAATGTGTCTGAAAAGTGTTACCACGTGTCTTTCATATTTTTCACTGTCAGGTAAAGAGCCATAAATCCAGATTTGAAGATTTGCATTCGTCTCTAAGGGCTCCGAGAAATCCTCAAACCTCTGCTCGAACTCTTCAGATGAAAAGAAAAGGCTCCATTTAATGAAACGTTGACATTTTACAGACAAAAGATTGACAACACTGACATTTCATCGAGCTCCTAATGTAAAATATTCATCTGCAGAGGAGGACGGAAACAAGATTTCCTCCTCAAGTGAAGTCGAACATATGAAATGAATTTCTACCTTTTTATTTCCAAGTTTTAGACAGTCTCAGAGACTATGTCCAGGTTTTAGACAGTCTCAGAGACTACGGCTGCTGTGCTAGTTGTCTTTATGCAAATCACATCTCCATGTTACAGTCATAAATGTTGATTGATGGCCGGGCCCGGAGAGCGTGGTCTGAATCCACTCAGCTCTGGATCTGATTTGTGGAGACGCGCTGAGCCGTTTGTGGTTTTAGTGCATACACGTGTTTGTATAAATATAATTAGCTTTTTGTATGTTAATATGTCGCCCATATTAAATCTAATTAACCTCTAATCCGGGCTGAGCTGCAGAACATGGCTGTGCTGTAACAGGTCGTCACATCGTTCAGCTGCTTGATCGTGTTCGACAGCGAGAGAGGACGGTCGTGGCTCCGCGGATTAATCCATTCAACATCCTCTGAATTCACAGCACAGATACGTCCGTTAATGACCCGATTCATTAACTGTAACATGTTTGAGTTTGACTTAGATTATGTTCGTGAGTCAGAGTCACGTCTAAACGTGTCACAACTTTAACTGAATTTCAAATAATTCAACAAAAGAAAATGTGACTGAACGCTTCGATTATGTGAATATCAGTCTGCGGGCACATCTCAGAGACTACGTCCAGGTTTTAGACAGTCTGCGGGGACGTCACAGAGACTACGTCCAGGTTTTAAACAGTCTGTGGGGACGTCTCAGAGACTTTCAGTGTCTCACACCGTGTTCCTGTAGCATCACGGACACGGCGTGGACAGGAGCTGACAGGAATTGCCTGGGTGTTAAATATTTCCTCCCCTCACCTGTCTCCTCTCAGCCTTCAGCTCCCCTCCTTCATCGCCGCGGTAACGCTTCCAGCGACGGTTAATCGAGTTTGTCTCCGTCTCCACCTCGGCTATCACAGGAAGCAGACTGCAGGCCGAAGATCCTCAACGAGGCCGCCTCGTTATAATCGAGCTGCATGTCGACGGCGGCCGGTACCGGATGACATCACAGATCTCGCCTCAGAGCGACTTCATGTAACATCATGAAATCAGACAAGAGGTCATCAGTCGATGAGGCGTCCGCTGACCGACCTCCCGTTTGACTCATTTACTCTTTAATTAGATTAACATAATGATTCATCATCTGACAGGATGATTAGACCAGCAGCTCCTGAAGCAGGTTCAGGGTTTACATCCAGGTTTTAGACAGTCTGTGAGAACGTCACAGAGACTACGTTCAGGTTTTAGACAGTCTGCGGGGGACTGGATCAGATCCTGGATCAGATCCTGGACCCGGCTCTGATGTGGACTCTGGTTCTGAGTGTTTGTAATGAGCGTCTGGCAGGCCGGGCCGTGGATGACACCACTTGGCCTTGGCAGAGTGTCTCCCGCTGTAAAAAGTAATGCCCACACCTATTAAAAAAGACACTGAGTCAACAGTTTGGACGACAGCGCTACATCACAAATCTACCAAACGTTGGACCGACACCAGACGCGGCGCTGAGCTTCATATTTCACGCAGTCGAACCTCACAGCATGTTTTTATCTTTCTTTTATTAATTAACCTGAAGTCCTCGATTTGTGACGGAGACGTTCACGTGGCTCTCCTCCTCCTCCTCCTCCTCCTCCTCCGTCAGTTTAATTAAACAAAGCTGACCGTCGAGCAGTAACTCAGACACCTGTCAACCCGCCTACCTGCCTGCCAGCACCGGACAACAAGCTCAGGTGCTACAGACAGTCCCACAGTCCTCTGACTGTCTGTCCATGTTGTCTGTCTTGTCCTCTTACGTTTGACACGAGGCCGATGTTTCAGTCTCAGGAGGTGAGCGTGAAGGCTGCAGACAAACATGATCATCACACACACCTGAGGTGTGGCACAACATCAGCTGTGACTCTAGCCTAGCTTAGCATCACGGCTGTAGCAGAGGGAACTGATGGTGACTCATCTCAATAAATGTTACAGTCTGCAGCTTCCTGGAGTCGCTGTGAGGTCGTCGGGCTTCGTTCCATCGCTCTGTGACCTCAGCGACCGACCACAGGTGGCGCTGTAGCAACGTGTTCTCACCCCCAACTCGTCACATGACCTGGTAACTGTCCCTGTGCTGCAAACTACGATGCTGCAGGCGCCCCATCAGTTTCCTGTGAGCGTGACCTCAGTGTCTGTCTGCTCATCACGTCTTTCAGACTCTGACGAGGAGACAGAGTCAGGCGGCTCATCAGACAGATCAAATGGATTTACAGACAAATTACATAAAGACAGAAAATTGTGACAATTAATCGTTGGAGCCGGATTACAGCCGGAGACAGTGAACAGAAAAACCTGTTTGTTTCATGAAAGACGCATCAGACACAAAATACTCCAACATGATGATAATTACTATATTGATGATGAAATTAAGCTGATTTAAACCACTCATGTTATACATGTTTTCATGCTTTTATTTTGAAAGGCTGCAGTGAGTGCCTCCATACGTCTCCGTACACGTTGATAAAATGCAGCGTCTGAACATTAAGTCATTTAATACAGAGTTATTTAGATACATGGCTGAAGATAATTCCATTTATATAAGCAAATTTGAGTCTCTCTCTCACACACACACACACACACACACTGCTGTCTGCTGGATGAATGCAGTGACAGAGTTAATGTCTCAGCTGTATGTGGCCATAAAATTGGATGAATCTTTACGGCTGTGTCATCCCGTCACATAATAGTCCTTCAGGCTCCATTTTTCTCCTCCGAGCTGAACGCAGCAGCTCTTTCAATTTAGGGCGAATCGCTCCTCCACCCTTCACCCGCCTACCTCCACCCTTCACCTGCCTGCACCGTTAATATGTCTGTTTATTCTCTGTGGGTTCGTTCATCGCAGCAGCTGAGACCAGACAACAAACCTTCAGCTGACACCTGATCAAAGCTCCACGATCGAATTTCATCTACATCCTGCTGCTGCACTTACCTGTGATCAGCTGGTCTGTGAGCTGCAGGTGAAGCTCAGGTGAGCTGATTGGAGGGCAGGTGACTCTTAATCACCTAATCTGAGTGAGCATTTTAATAGACAAACAGTCTCTGTGACGTGCCCACAGACTGTCTAAAACCTGGACGTAGTCTCTGTGACGTCCCCGCAGACTGTCTAAAACTGGACGTAGTCTCTGTGACATCCCCGCAGACTGTCTAAAACCTGGACGTAGTCTCTGTGACGTCCCCGCAGACTGTCTAAAACTGGACGTAGTCTCTGTGACATCCCCGCAGACTGTCTAAAACCTGGACGTAGTCTCTGTGACGTCCCCGCTGACTGTCTAAAACCTGGACGTAGTCTCTGTGACGTCCCTGCAGACTGTCTAAAACCTGGACGTAGTCTCTGTGATGTGCCCGCTGGTTTCTGAGGAGCTGTCGTGAAGCTCAGTGTGGTCGCTCTGGTCGTTGCCATCTTGGCAGTCCTTCCACTTCCTGTGTCGACAGGATGACGAAGATGGCCTCGTCAGCTGGAACCAATCAGGAGCAGGGAGCCACACGCCAAACTTAGCATGCACACAAACACTTGAACTGTTTCAGTGTGTGTGCTGATGTCGATGGACGCTGTTGCATCAAGTCAGACTACAGCACCGTTAGTGTCAGCAGCCCTCGGTGCCGCTACACCTGCTCAGGTAAATACTCACCAGCTGCCACGAACAGCACACCCATTCTGATGTGCTCGAGTCAAACGTTTCCAGGACGTTTTTAAAGTTTTTCATGAACACAGAAGTTAAATTTGATTTCTCAGGATGTGCTGAACGACCGATCGATGCTTTACTATCACAGTAATTCAGACTTCTGAACGCAGGCATGAACTGCTCATTTTCAAGGAAACTTCTCATCGTGACGTGACATGAAGGACAGTCTGTCCTGTTTTCTCGCCTCCGGTCTGCTGCTCATTTCATCTCAGACCTGAGTGTTCCCACCACAGGGTTTAAAACCTCGTCCTGCTGCGTCCTCGTGCAGAGCGAGGCATGAAGAAGAGGCATTTCAGCCTCTGAAAACCAGAGATATTTTTACAGTGCAGCCTTTTGACAAAGGCCCAGCGCTCGCAGAGATTAATTGGATGATAATTTGCCATTAACAGCTTGATCTCGTGCACCAGCTGGTCTGGAGGAGCACCAAATAGGCGCCGTCTCGTCCTAAATCTCCGGCTGGGCCGCGCACAACAAACTGTTGAGAGGACGACAGCCAAGCGGGGCTTGACCAGGCGGCGTGCTGCTCAGATTATTCCACCACACACACACACACACACACACACACACAGTTTCCCACGTCGTGTGAATCACAAGTCAAGCTCGTTATCAGCTCGTTGTTGATGTGTGATCGACTTTGGACGTTGGTGTGAAACAAACTGTCTGCTTGTGTGGAAACAGACTCAGTGATCGCAGTCTGGAAAAAACGCCCAGTAAGAACTGAGGTGATGAATTTACAGCACACAGATTATTTCATATATATATAATATAATATCATGTGAGTGTTTCTACTCTGCTCAGCTCAGACATCCTCCCTGTCTCTGATTGGCCGGTGCTCGTTGCCTTCGTGGGTTCGAGGTGGTTGGTTTAGGCTGGAGGAGGACTGAGGTGGAGCTCTGCAGTCACTGAAAATAAATATTGTTGCCATGACGTCGAATTATTGCTTTGCTTGTTTGATTTGAGTCGTTGACTTCACACAGTGACACTGCTGCTTCAATATATATAAAATAATTGTAATGTAACTAAATTAAGATGCAACTTAAACTCGACGATGCTGCAGAACCTGAAATCTGAACTGAGTACACCTGGTGACAAAGCCTGGGGACAAAGAAGTAACTTAAATGTAATGTTTACCATCAGTAATGCCTTTTTCTCATGAATTCAGTGTAAATGTGTTGATGCTGTCTGACATACTCTCCTTCTTTATTTTGTTTCCGTCTTTAATCATTTATTTTTCTGCACAGTGCAGAGGATAAATTCTCTGGAGTCACGTTCCTGTTTTATTTTGTAGGTAAGGTCAGGAAACAGACTGGCCGAGCCTCTCGGCTGCTTTGTAACAACAAGCGGCTCGCCCAGCTCTCGTTACTGGTCGTCGGCCAGCTGTGATCAAATAACTGGAAGTCCGGAGCTCTCATCAATCCACGGCTAATGGGCTGTGGAAAGTGCTACAGAGGCTCTTATCACACCGGAGATGGGACTTGAGGATTTCTGGGCTCTTGCCCAGTCCAGGAGGGCTGTTTGGCCTCCGTTTGCTTCACCGTGTGCCCCCATTCAAATGATGGCAGTGAAATGATCATTTCTCTGTGCAACAGGCTCAGAAATGGCTGAAAAAGAAGCTGGGACTGACAGCGAATGATTCCCTCGTGAGTCTGGATTTACCCAGAATCTCAGTCTGTCTCATAAAACTTTTAACTTCTAACTTTAGAGGAGCTGGGCTCAGAGCCCAGGAGTGACTAACATTTAATGCATTCTAGGCCTGATTTCAACCACAGATTAGTCACCTCTGTGCCGAGCTTCGAATTCACTTTTAGAAATGAAACCAGAGCTGAAAGGTTAAAATAAGGACGCCTGACCGAAGATAAAGGACCAGCAGGTAACAAAGGTTAGAGAAGCTGAGGCTGAGGGCCTGCTGTGGACGTGCACAGCAACAGAATGGACACACAAATATTAAATATCAGTCTATATTTAGAATATTTTCACTACTTCATCTTGGTGACTAACGTGCTCCACAAAGTTCCACCTTGGGAATATTTATTCTTGTTCATTTTTCATTAAATACTTCAGATACGTTCGGTTTGTCTTGTTCGACTTTACGCTGACGACACTGTCGTCTACATTTCTGGTATATGACACATCCAGAGTTCCTCACAGTTTGATTTGATCCAAAACTAGTTTCATAACAAACTCCAGAACAAGAAGAAGTCCTGCAGCACAGTGTTTGGTACGCGACCCGACTGTTTGAATAATAATTTCATAATTTTGTGAGTTCACTAGTTCTAATGTCTTGGATTTTGGATTAAACCCTCTCCATTAAGCCCCACATTGATTTTATTATTAAAAGAGAATATAAATATTAAACATAATAATTCTTCAGTTGATTATTAATAATGCTGACACTGTTTAATGTTTTACATAGTTCTGTCTGTGGATCTGTTTGGTGTTCATATAAAACTCAGCACTGTTTAATGTATGAATCACTTAATTGCTTTTAGCCCAAATGCAGAAGTTAATTTCACTGGGTTCATTTCATCTTTGAATGTTTTGATTTTAATTTTCTTTTCCATTTAAAGCAGCCGGACGCGTTATTCCAACACGACGCTCCATCCGACTGGAATAATCTTCCACTTTTTTCTGAGATCTATTAATTCTTTCCCGCTCATCTGAAAAACAACTTGTTTATGCTTTTAACAATTTAGTTTATTTGTAGTGCACACAGCTTTAATTGCTTCACGCTAATGTTTTGGATTTATTATCCAGGTCACTGCATCCAATTTTTCCTGTTTAACAACCGCGGGCGGGGTGAGGGAGGAAAAGGGTGAGAGCTGTCTGCATCTCTGTATTTGTAGTTTATGCTTGTTATGTAACGATGCTTATGTTTGTATTTGTGTCTTTAGGACTCCTGTGAGATCTTTGAATAGATTCAAATTTAAATCCCAGTGCCAGAGGACATTAACTGGACGGATCGTTTGATTTCCAGCGGCACGTCTTGGCGCTCCAGATTGTTTTTCCAGGTCTTAATTAGCACAATGGTCAGTGGAGGCTGGTGAAAATATTCTAGGTGGAGCAGTCAGTTTCAGAAACCATCCCACCCGGAGCAGCTGAGACATGCAGACAAGAGACAGCGTGTCGCTGCACAGTGGATTTTCTATCATACTTTGCACATATTAAAGGATTAGAACATTTAAACACACAAATGTTTAATATTATTCAAAAATGTTTCATTTTATTTTTGTGGCTCAGGGAGGGCGGCGCTCTACCGCCCTCTATTGGCCAGCCGCAACATTTATTCTGTTAACTGTGCTGAGACCAGGTGTGCTCGTTGTGTTGGTAATCTAATTAACACACACACACACATTCAGGTAATGTTTCTGTTAGAGTCACAGCAGATTTTCTCGTCCTCGTATGAACTTTCTGTCTGTCAGATCTGCATCACGTTCTGTTCCTGCGCTGGCAGTCAGCAGACTGTCGTCTCTGTTTAGCTGGAATATGATAACTGTTGTGACGCTCTCGTCCACACGTCTCTCGTCTCGTCTCCTCTGGCTCAGAACTTGGAGCCGTTGGTCTGCAGAGCGGCGGTGAAGTCAGGGTTGAAGATGCAGAGTGAGTCAGTGTGGTAACCATGGTGCCATCTTAAAACAGCAGTTAAACGCTCTGATTTTCTGAGGTCTACACCGTGGTATAATTAGACATCAGAGATATTAACACGTTTGGTCTTCATCCCAGGGGATCTCCATGGAAACGTTATCTTAAGCTCGGGTCTCTGTGTGAACGCCGTCTCAAAGTCAAAGTTAACATCGCTCACGGTGACAGAGGTCAGCAGGACCGCCAGCTCGTGCACGATAACACGAGACCTCCGCTCTGTCACACACGTCCTATCTGATCTGCTACCTCTTATCTGCTAATTAAGGCTCGTCACGGAGTGAATACCTCGTTAACGCAATCATGCCAAAATAACAAACCGGTGAATGTGTGTGTGGGGCCGAGGCCGAGCAGAGGGCAGGCCGGACGGCGTATGGATACATAGATGTGCAAACAGGCTGCCAACGTTCATTAACGTTCACACAGTGCAGCTGTGTGACGTCAGGTTCAGATCAAATAAAACTGCAGTTCCTCAAACGTCCACTTGGGGCTGGCTCCAGAAGTGAGTGCACGGTACGGTTCAGCAGTGAATCTCCACAGATCGCAGTGACGCTGCTCTGTAGCCGACCGTGACCTCTGACCTCTTCACGCACCGTCACAGTGAGACATTAAAGGCGATGACAGACAGGTTGTGTTTTTAAACCACGGGGAGAAATGACATTCACGGCGCGGCGAGGTCAGGACCTGAACAACACGTACACACACGCTAAAGCAGGCTGATGGGTATCGAACACACGGACGTTCAGAGGCTCCATCCACGTGACGAACTCTGACAGAAAACATTAAACATGTTTAACTCAACGTTTAAAATGTGGATTAGATGAATCCACGTGAACGTCTCCGCACTCTTAAACATCCGCGGTGACCTGCACCAGCCTACACCTGACCACGTCCTCTGATCACCCCCAGGTGTCGCTCACGTCTCTCCTGGTCTCATCGCTTTGCTCCCCCGTGTGGACAAACCTTCAACTGAAACTTCTTTTATTTGCTTTCAAAATGTGCTGCGGTCGGCATAATTTTGCAATTCAAATGTTCTGGATTTTGAGTCAAGTCAAACAAACACGGCATCACTGAGATCTGGATTTAGAAACCGGGTCAGACTCAGTAAGTTTCCTGTTTCCTCACACAGTATTTAAACTCTCAGGACGTCGTCCTCCTTGAAGACGCCGCTAACGTCACATCCTACACACCTGCATCCTGCAGAGTGAACAACTGAACTGCACGTTAGCTGAGCGTACAGCGTGTGGACCAATCAGAAAACATGTCATAGAGACACTTTGTGCTGTGCAGACTGGCGTTGGTGCATGTGTTGATGTGAACGTGCGCTCTAATAACAGTGATCCGACTCATTAGCTTTCATCTCTGATTGTTTTACCTTCTGAATGCATCACACACACACACACGCACACACACACACACACAGCTGTTAATTGTGCTCAGGCAGTTTGATAGACAGCCGTGCGTTATCACAGTTTAGGGAGGACCTCATCATCATCAGCGCCGTGCTAATGGACCAGCTGTGAGCGAACCAATCAGACTAATGCACCAGCAGCAGAGAGCACACGCAGGAGGACAGTCAGAGTGGACGGACAGTCATCATCAGAGCGTGAGAGGAGAGGTCAGCCGCACGGCAGGACGAGGACGCTCATCACCGAGTCACTCACAGGTCGACGCACGACGGAAACAAAGTGACAACACGACATCCGACACAAAGACACAAAAACCTCAGACAGTTTCTGTTTGACTCTCTAAAACTTGGACGTAGTCTCTGAGACGTCCCCACAGACTGTCTAAAACCTGTGGGTGTCAGTCTTATGCTGTCTGTCCCGTAAACTGTCGCGAAAACTGGGCGAGTTCTTGTCGTGGCTCTGCCTGAAGTGTTTTTAATAAATGTATGAGTTCTCTTTATGAATCTGCGGCTGTATTTCCATGTGGAACCAATGCGACGAGATTAAACCATCACAGAACTTTTATCAGCGTGTGTAATGACGGTCACCTCGGCACCTGCTCGTTCTGATAGAAACATGATCTTCAAAGGGGAACTCTGCGTTCTGCTGAGAGGAAATAATAAAAGCTGGAATCTGATCATTTCTGTAATTCAAACATCAAAGCCGTGAAACAAAACGAAAGCTGGACAGAGTCCGAGTCAGCGCTGACGTTGGAGCAGGTCCCAGGTCAGCCTCCTGTCCTAATTACTTCATTACCTCGTGCTGCAGAGCGCTGACGCTCCGGAGCAGCACACAGTTTATCTGTCCTGTCATTTGGCAGAGACTGAGAATGAAATTGACTCCATTGTTCTCTTTAATGCTCTTTGATACGACGCTGAGAGCCGACACAGTTTTACAGGAAGGATGACGCGTCTGCTCGTCAGGTCGAGTTTAATCAGGAAAAATGTTTTCAAGCTTTGTATGGACTGCTGGAGGGCGGAGCACAGGTTACACCACAGGAAACACAAGTTCAACGTCACCATGGGAACCAGAACCACCAAAAGGGCTGTCACTCATAACTCCTATTATTATCTGTACGTCTCATTTCCTCCTCAGTGCTGTCAGGATTCGTAGCGTCCAGTCCGACCTCACAGGGCTGTTCATCAACATTTAGTCAGTCCAACGAGCCGAGGGCAGCGGACGGGATCAGGCTTCAGTCAAAAACTACAGTAATTACAGAGTTACTGTGAAAATGACAGTAAGTTACTGTTATCAGCTGCCGTTAGTGTGAATTCACAGTAACTGGTTCACAGGGTTGTTATGCATCTTAACCGGGACCCAATAAAAAACAGATCTGCGACCCGGTTTGGGTTCTGTTTGGGGAACGCTGGTCTAGGTTGAATTAACACTTAAATATCTTTTATCTTGCATATATTATAGTAACATATATGACAGTAACATTTTCTTTGTTGTGTGATTTAAATCATGTCAGATGGAATAATTGAGCGGCTGGCGGTGCTGACTGAGGACATGAAGCGCGGGGAGCGACGCGCTGCCTCTGATTTAATTATTATTTATTAAGGTTCAGAGTTTGTTTCACGTCTTGTTAACTTCATGTTACATAAGCTGCTGTGTAACGCACAGAACCGTGGATGAGCGGGTCGGGTCAGGTTCAGTTTCTTTCTGATCATTCATCTTTTCTGTGACTCGACTTGTGATGTGAATAAACAAATTCACGCGCTCGCTGGGTGAACTTCACCTGAACCATCAGCATTAAACACATTAAAACTTCGGTTCCAAACCCAAGGCTCCCGACCCACCGAGGGGTCGCCAAAGCTGCAGAGCTCTGACGTTTGTAAGAGAACGTTTGAAAGGAAACATCGACCTGCAGCTCAACATTTATTCATATCTGTGCAGTAAATATTTCTCTTGAAAATTTCTCTCATTGTTTAAGTTGTGAAGGTAAATTACAGTGACAGGATGAGGTCACGGTGAACACCTGAACACGAGCTTTATTCACTCTCCATAAAAACTGTTTTAGAAACATTACAACAACCAAAGAAGACAAAAAATCACTGAATCTTTGATTTCAACAGTTCCTCTGCCATTATGTCCATAGAAGCCGTTGAGCCTGGTTACATTGCTGCCTCCCCAGCTCTGGTTCTGGCACAACACTGGCTCCGCTCCCCGTCAGCGGCCTGGGCCTGTAAACCTCAACATGAGACCATAAACGGTCTGACTGTGACAAACGCAGTAAGAAGTTCTGTGCCATGCAGCTGAAGCCTTCACAGTCGGTGTCACTGAACTGAAAATAAGGATTAAGATCAAAAGTGAGATTTTAAGACGTGCTGCTAATTAGCGGACTAACCCACACAGTGTATTAGAGCACGCTGAGCCCAGAACCTCCTCGCCGGAGCTAATAAATAAAATCCAATCAACCTTTAAGAAGCGCGCCTCGGGCTGCAGAGCTGCTTTAAATAATGCTTCAGTGTGGAGGATGATTGATGGCCGTGTTAGGACGAAGGATTTATTAAATCTATAATGGAGTTGATGTTGCGTCCATAATGAGCTTTTAAAAAAATAACATCAGCAGGAGGAGGAGAGGAGGAGGAGGAGGAGGAGGAAGAAGAGGAGGAGGAGGAGGAAGAGGAGGATGAGGAGGAAGAGGAGGAGGACGACGACAAGGAGGAGGAGGAAGAGGAGGATGAGGAGGAGGACGACAAGGAGGAGGAGGAGGAGGAGGAAGAGGAGGAGGACGACAAGGAGGAGGAGGAGGAAGAGGAGGAGGACGACGACAAGGAGGAGGAGGAGGAGGAAGAGGAGGAGGACGACGACAAGGAGGAGGAGGAGGAGGACGACGACGACAAGGAGGAGGAGGAAGAAGAGGAGGAGGACGACGACAAGGAGGAGGAGGAGGACGACGACGACAAGGAGGAGGAGGAAGAGGAGGACGAGGAGGAGGAGGAGAGGAGGACGACGACAAGGAGGAGGAGGAAGAGGAGGACGAGGAGGAGGAGGAGAGGAGGAGGAGGAGGAGGAAGAGGAGGAGGACGACGACAAGGAGGAGGAGGAAGAGGAGGAACGAGAGGAGGACGACGAGAGGAGAGGAGGAAGAGAGGAGGACGAAGAGGAGGAGGAAGAGGAGACCAGAGGAGGAGGGAGAGAGGATAGAGGAGGAAGAGGAGAGGATTACGACAAGGAGGAGGATGGACGAATGACGACGACAAGGGAGGAGGAGGAAGAGGAGGACGACAAGTGAGGAGGAGGAGGAGGACAACGACAAGGAGGGAGGGAGGAGAGGATAGGAGGACAAGGGAGGAGGACGACGCATTTACAAGGAGGAGGAGGAAGAAGAGGACTTTGTCACTGAATCACAGTGTTTCAGCAGCTCTCTAATCTTTTCATTTAATCCTTTATTAGCTGCAGCTCCCATGAAACGTGTGTGTGTGTGTGTGTGTGTGTGTGGACTGAGCGTTCTGGACAGCTTATCAGAACCAGCAAGAACTTCTTCAAACAGTCTGAGCCCAGCAGCTCGTCTGTTGAAGACACACCTCACAGGAGCACCAGAGTTCTGGGAGATGTTCTGACCCGCCGCCCATTTTAACTTCTAACACGCCAACTTTGAGACAAAATGTCCTGATGTACCGCGAATGTTCCAGCTGATCAGAACACAAAGGTCCAAAACAAACACACCAAGTGACCCAGAGCGCGCTTTCTACGTACCGAACATCTGAAGCAGCTAAAGAGGCCGAGCATTAATGACTGAAGGGCTGCCCTGGTCTACAAAAAACAACGCATCATGAAAACAAGTTTGACAGCTGATTTACTCATCCATCACTTCATCCATCAGTTCATCCATCACTTCATCCATCACTTCATCCATCAGTCCATCCATCACTTCATCCATCAGTTCATCCATCACTCATCCATCACTTCATCCATCAGTCCATCCATCACTATCCATCAGTTCATCCATCACTTCATCCATCCATCACTTCATCCATCACTTCATATCCATCAGTCCATCCATCACTTCATCCATCACTTCATCCATCAGTTCATCCATCACTTCATCCATCACTTCATCCATCCATCACTTCATCCATCACTTCATCCATCAGTCCATCCATCACTTCATCCATCACCATCCATCACTTCATCCATCAGTTCATCCCATCACTTCATCCATCAGTCCATCCATCAGTTCATCCATCACTATCCATCAGTCCATCCATCAGTCCATCCATCATCATCCACTTCAGTCCATCCATCAGTCCATCCATCACTTCAATCCATCAGTTCATCCATCACTTCATCCATCACTTCATCCATCACTTCATCCATCAGTTCATCCATCAGTCCATCCATCAGTCCATCCATCACTATCCATCAGTCCATCCATCACTTCATCCATCAGTTCATCCACCAGTTCATCCATCAGTCCATCCATCAGTCCATCCATCACTTCATCCATCAGTTCATCCATCACTTCATCCATCAGTTCATCCATCAGTTCATCCATCAGTTCATCCATCACTTCATCCATCAGCGTTCATCCATCAGTTCATCCATCACTTCATCCATCAGTCCATCCATCGTCCATCCATCACTTCATCCATCACTTCATCCATCACTTCATCCATCAGTTCATCCATCACTTCATCCATCAGTTCATCCATCACTTCATCCAATCAGCTCATCCATCAGTTCATCCATCATCATCCATCAGTCCATCCATCAGTCCATCCATCACTTCATCCATCACCTCATCCATCAGTCCATCCATCAGTCCATCCATCGTCATCCATCAGTTCATCCATCACTTCATCCATCAGTCCATCCATCACTTCATCCATCAGTTCATCCATCAGTTCATCCACTTCATCCATCACTTCATCCATCAGTCCATCCATCACTTCATCCATCACTCGTCCATCACCTCATCCATCACTTCATCCATCACTTCATCCATCACTCTCCATCCATCAGTCCATCCATCACTTCATCCATCACTTCATCCATCACCTCATCCATCACTCATCCATCACTTCATCCATCATCATCCATCAGTTCATCCATCAGTTCAGCCATCACCTCATCCATCACTTCATCCATCAGTCCATCCATCACTTCATCCATCAGTCCATCCATCAGTCCATCCATCACTGCATCCATCAGTTCAGTCCATCACTTCATATCCATCAGTCCATCCATCAGTCCATCCATCGTTCATCCATCAGTTCATCCATCAGTTCATCCATCAGTTCATCCATCACTACATCCATCACTTCATCCATCAGTTCATCCATCACTTCATCCATCACGGTATCCATCAGTTCATCCATCACTTCATCCATCAGTCCATCCATCACTTCCATCCATCACTTCATCCATCAATTCATCCATCACTTCATCCATCAGTTCATCCATCACTTCATCCACTATCCATCAGTTCATCCATCAGTTCATCCATCACTTCATCCATCAGTTCATCTCATCACTTCATCCATCACTTCATCCATCAGTTCATCCATCAGTTCAGCCATCACCTCATCCATCACCCTCATCCATCACTTCATCCATCAGTCCATCCATCACTTCATCCATCAGTTCATCCATCACTTCATCCATCATTTCATCCATCAGTTCATCCATCACTTCATCCATCACCATCCATCACTTCATCCATCAGTCCATCCATCACTTCATCCATCAGTTCATCCATCAGTTCATCCATCACTTCATCCATCAGTCCATCCATCACTTCATCCATCACTTCATCCATCACTTCATCCATCACTTCATCCATCAGTTCATCCATCAGTTCAGCCATCACCTCATCCATCACCTCATCCATCACTTCATCCATCAGTCCATCCATCACTTCATCCATCAATTCATCCATCAAAGTTCATCCATCGTTCATCCATCAGTCCATCCATCACTTCATCCATCAGTCCATCCATCACTTCATCCATCAGTCCATCCATCACTCATCCATCACTTCATCCATCAGTTCATCCATCAGTCCATCCACTCATCCATCACTATCCATCACTCATCCATCAAATTATCCATCACTTCATCCATCACTTCATCCATCACTTCATCCATCAGTTCATCCATCACTTCATCCATCAGTCCATCCATCACTTCATCCATCACTTCATCCATCAGTCTATCCATCACTTCATCCATCAGTCCATCCATCACTTCATCCATCAGTTCATCCATCAGTCCATCCATCACTTCATCCATCACTTCATCCATCACTTCATCCATCACCTCATCCATCAGTTCATCCATCAGTCCATCCATCAGTTCATCCATCACCTCATCCATCACTTCATCCATCAGTCCATCCATCACTTCATCCATCAGTTCATCCATCACTTCATCCATCAGTCCATCCATCACTTCATCCATCAGTTCATCCATCACTTCATCCACTTCATCCATCAGTCCATCCATCACTTCATCCATCAGTTCATCCATCACTTCATCCATCACTTCACATCCATCAGTTCATCCATCACTTCATCCATCAGTCCATCCATCACTTCATCCATCAGTTCATCCATCACTTCATCCATCACTTCATCCATCACTTCATCCATCCATCAGTCCATCCATCACTTCATCCATCACTTCATCCATCAGTTCATCCACCGTTCATCCATCACTTCATCCATCACTTCATCATCATCATCCATCAGTCCATCCATCACTTCATCCATCACTTCATCCATCAGTTCATCCATCACTTCATCCATCACCTCATCCATCACTTCATCCATCAGTCCATCCATCAGTTCATCCATCACCTCATCCATCACCATCCATCAGTCCATCCATCACTTCATCCATCAGTTCATCCATCACTTCATCCATCAGTCATCCATCACTTCATCCATCAGTTCATCCATCACTTCATCCATCAGTTCATCCATCACTTCATCCATCAGTCCATCCATCACTTCATCCATCACTTCATCCATCGTCCATCCATCACTTCATCCATCAGTTCATCCATCAGTTCATCCATCACTTCATCCATCACTTCATCCATCCATCGTCCATCCATCACTTCATCCATCACTTCATCCATCAGTTCATCCATCACTTCATCCATCACTTCATCCATCAGTTCATTCCATCACTTCATCCATCAATTATCCATCAGTCATCCATCGTCCATCCATCAGTTCATCCATCACTTCATCCATCCATCAGTCCATCCATCACTCATCCATCACTATCCATCAGTTCATCCATCACTATCCATCCATCAGTCCATCCATCACTTCATCCATCAGTTCATCCATCACTTCATCCATCAGTTCATCCATCACTTCATCCATCGTAGTTCATCCATCAAATTCATCCATCTCTTCATCCATCACCATCCATCACTTCATCCATCAGTTCATCCATCACTTCATCCATCCATCAGTCCATCCATCATCATCCATCAGTTCATCCATCACTCATCCATCAGTCCATCCATCAGTTCATCCATCACTTCCATCCATCAGTCCATCCATCACTTCATCCATCACTTCATCCATCACTCATCCATCAGTCCATCCATCAGTTCATCCATCACTTCATCCATCAGTCCATCCATCACTATCCATCAGTTCATCCATCACTTCATCCATCCACATCAGTCCATCCACTGCTTCATCCATCAGTCCATCCATCAGTTCATCCATCACTTCATCCATCAGTCCATCCATCAGTCCATCCATCACTTCATCCATCAGTCCATCCATCAGTTCATCCATCAGTCCATCCATCACTTCATCCATCACTTCATCCATCCATCACTTCATCCATCAGTCCATCCATCACTTCATCCATCACTTCATCCATCACTTCATCCATCACTTCATCTTTATCCTCCACCCGTCTAATTATCTCTTCATCCCTCCATCCTTTTATCATCCCTCTCTCTCTCTCTCACTGTGAGTGGAGATTCCTGCCGATGGTAGAAGCAGATGGTCGCTCACGTTTGGAGAAATCACACACACACACACACACACACAAACACACACACACGCAATCTGTGTGGTCTGTAATAGGTCACACAAACACATGCTGCACCATTTGTGTTTGTACAAGTGTATTAATGTGTGTGTGTGTATGTGCTCATGACGGGGCCAACTACTGTGTTTGAAATGTGGCTGTTAAACATGACGACAGAGACTCTGTCCAGGTTTTAGACAGTCTGCGGGGACATCACAGAGACTATGTCCAGGTTTTAGACAGTTCATGGACGTCACAGAGACTACGCTCCAGGTTTTAGACAGTCTGCGGATGCCACAGAGACTACGTCCAGGTTTTAGACAGTCTGCGGGGACGCTATGAGACTACGCCCAGGTTTTAGACAGTCTGCGGGACGGCCACAGAGATCACACCAGGTTTTTGGGACAGTCTGCGGGACGCTACACAGACTACGCCCAGGTTTTAGACAGTTCATGACGCTACAGAGACTACGCCTGTGTTTTAGACAGCTCCATGGTGACGCCACAGAGACTACGCCCAGGTTTTTAGGACAGCTCCGCGGGACGCCACAGAGACTACGCCCAGGTTTAGACAGTTCATGGGACGTCATAGAGACTACGCCCATGTTTTATACAGTCTGCGGACGCTACACTACGCCCAGGTTTACAGGTTCATGGGACGCTGCTAAGAGACTACGCTCCAGGTTTTAGACAGTCTGTGGTCTGTGTCAGCCCTGTTCTAGCCTTCTACTGTTTAAGCCTTCGGTGTTCTGTGTTATTGTAACGACAGCTTGTTGAGGAAATAACCTTGGTGAGGAAACTGTGTGTGTGTGTGTGTGTGTGTGTTTACAGAATCAAACAACTTGGTTTGTTGAATAAATTATGATCTAACTACTTCCCCTCCAAGGCCTCTCTTCCCACGCCTTCCCAGAAATCAGAACTCTGCCTTCTCTCGACGTGAAAACATCAAAGGTCGGGCGAGCCGGTGATTTCCGCCTTTCTCCTGAACTCGACGGGCGACACGGGCGAAGACCTCAAAGAAAACAGGCCGCAAGCTGCTGGCACGGCAAACCGACGGCAAAAAGGAGAATACGGTGATGAAGCAAGACCTCAGAGGGAAGCAGAAAGAGGAGAGAGATGAGGAAACGGTGGAGGAGATAATGAACAAAAGATGGAGAAGAGTCAGAGAAGAAACTAAGCTTCATTTAAAGAAATTCAGTTGACGGAGGAGGTAGCAGCTCACGTACAAACGCTGAAGACGCTTTCCATTTTGTTTGGTAATCTCTGTGCTTCGGAGGAGTCGCCAAGTTGGCTTCAGTCTGTAGTTCAGTGAAGAGTTCTGATCCAAAGACACGCTGCAGACAAAGCAGCAGAGACAGACAGGTACGAAAATACATGAAGGTATGGATTTACAGAAACACAAAGAAACATCTCGACTGCTCAGTGTCAATGCTGGAGCCACAGAGACTCAACAACACAAGACAGCTAATGTTACTGACGAGTTCAACAGCAGTCAGAGCAGTTTCTCAAGGCCTGTCTTTCATTTCACCAAGCTCTCTACCAACCACTAATATGAGCTAACAGCAGCTAACAAATGAGCTTAACATGAGCTAACAGTGCCAACAAACTGAGCTAACATGAGCCAACAGCAGCTTTCATTTCAACAGACTGAGCTAACATGAGCTAACAGCAGCCAACAGACTGTTTAACAAGAGCTAACAGTGCCATACAAACTGAGCTAACATGAGCTAACAGCAGCTAACAAACTGGAGCTAACATGAGCTAACAGCAGCTAACAGATTGAGCTAACATGAGCTAACAGCAGCACAAACTGAGCTAACATGAGCTAACAGCAGCTAACAGACTGAGCTAACATGAGCTAACAGCAGCTAACAGACTGGAGCTAACATGAGCTAACAGCAGCTAACAAACTGAGCTAACATGAGCTAACAGCAGCCAACAAACTGAGCTAACATGAGCTAACAGCAGCTACAGCTGTCAGCAGTTTACTTCACTGTCCATCATAAACTCTGTAAATCACAGAGAGTTGAGGCGGAGCAGCCGGAGGACATCAGAGGGAAAACCAGAAAACATTTTCTCCATAAAATATGATCCAGTTTCACCAAAATCAGTGAAATAGTTGGTGGTGTGTGACTTAGTGCCGTAAAGCTGCCACGTTGCACTTCTCCGAACACCCGGAGCCCAAAGTTACATAGTGTGAGAACAGACGACGTAATGACAGAGACACCGTTCACCTGATCACAGGTCAGTGTGGATCAGCATGTTTAATATTTGTATTCAGCATTTGGTTTGTGTTTTTAAGTTTCTGTTTATCAGTCAGATTAAAACAGTTCATCTTCAGATCAACGTCCAGCCAGCAGATGCCGCAGGCCAGAGAAAAACAGAGCACAGCAGAGCGAGAAGTTCAGCTTCAGACCAGTTTAAAAAACAATCAGATATTTCTGTGAATAAAACTCTGCATCTGTAAGAAACACAAAACTATAAAATATTATTTAATCAGGTGCTTTATCCATTCAGGTGATCACACCTGTCGCCTTATAATAAAGATTTATATTTGCACAACCACAGAAGAAGAACTGTGTCAATGTCCATTAAATGAAACTGAGATGTTGTTACGTGTCCGCCATCCTGTGAGTCTCCCCGTGATGACGTACTGGTAAGACAGACTGTTCAGAGATAACCCAATTTATTCCATCAGGACTGTAATCAGGCTGCACCGTCGAGAGGGCTGAAGGCTGAACGATGTCTGCTGACGTGATACCAGCTGACCCGGGTCACCTCAGGGATCACGTCTCTTCACATGCTGGACTCAATCTACTGAAGCTGAAACCAAATCAATCAACTGTGAGGAGATTTTTCATGTCCAAACGCCCTGGTTGCAGATTTCCTTGAAAGTATTTATATAAGTAGGAACGCCTGATCGATAGAAACTTATGAGGAAACGAGTCGACACTCAGCAACAGTTCCTCATCTCAGTCTGTAGTTTCAAGTCTTCTTTCACAGCATGATGTTCATTTAGTCTCTGAGACTGTCTAAAACCTGGACGTAGTCTCTGTGACCCCACAGATTTCTGAATATTTTTCATGTTTAACAGCCACATTTCAAACATACAGCAGCTGACCGTCATGAACACACACACACACACACACACACACACACACATCGTCTTCTGTGGGAATCACCTGTCTGTGATGCAAGGCTGCTGGGAGAAAGAAGCAGCTGCGGACATGTCATGTTTTTCTGAGAAACCTGAAGCACAAACTGAAGCTGTGATTTCATTTCAACGCCTCGCCTGTCTTCAGAGTCATCGACGCTGCATCGATCACAGAAAATGACAGATAAGACTTAACGAGACGTTATTTTATATTAATGAAGCAGAGAAGCTGCTTCATTATACCTAACGCCTTTATTCATCGTCCACGGTTACGTTTCACACTTGGAACACTTTAATCAGTGTCTGACAGCTTAATTCATTCTGACTCACTTTCACCAGGCTCCTGCAGGTACGGTCCGAATAAATATGATGACATCAGTGAAGACAGAAGAAGCAGGTGGAGACACTGAGCGATGGTGATACACCAGCGTTCCTCCACACACACACACACACACACTCCGCGATGACTCTACATCTTTACCACAGTCAACAAATAAACACGCCCAGTCCAGTCGCGTGAACGCTTCCTGTTCTCGACACAGGAGTCGGCGACGTGACGCGTTCCTGCTCATCAGGCTACATCCACACTGACTGAGTCAAATGACCGAGAAAGTCAAAATAATGAAATCCAAACGACTGGCTTCTATTTTTATCAAACGACGTGGATCTGATACAGACTTCAGATGAACGCCACTGAGCACACACACGCTTTTTTATTTTTCTGTTCGGCTTCAAAGTTCACCGCTTGATAACGAATTGAATTAAGCAGTCAGAGTCTCAGAGACAGACCCTCCAGGTGAAAATGAACGCCACGCTTCAGGTTTGGTATCTCCGCCGCCGGTTAAGCAGTAATAAGCACTTCTGGTCAAAGTTTGGTCTGTTTAGCAAATGATCTTGGTACTAAGTCCTTTCTAACCACTTTTCCTAACCACTTTTCCTTGACCCTGATTGAAAATGTCCTGAGGTGATAAGGAAAGACGTGAAGGAGAGGTGATAAGGAGTTAGGAGAAGTCGACTGCTCTTGAAGCTCATGAAGCGACCTGGTACCTGGTGTGGTCGCTCACCCTCCTGTCCACTCATAGAAACATATTAGCAAGTTATGGCAAAGATATATGATTAATCAGCAACGGAACTTCACACATCTGCAGGACGCTGGGTGTACAGTTCCAAACAGTTTGAACGTGGGATCGGCATCACTCCTCCTCCTTTCCTAAAGGATGGCCCATGACTTATGCTGAAGGAGATAATAAAGGGAAGTATTGAAGCCTTCTTTCTCAAACAGCTCTCATCATGGCGGACTCTGCTTTAGGCAAAGGATCGCTGGTGGATGTAGTTTAAACTGTGTCTCGTATGGAGGCCCGTAAGTGCCAAAACAAATTAGACGTCATCATCATGTGACGAGTTATGGATGAATATTTCTAACAGTGTGTTTTACAGTGCAGTCAGTCGGCTCATTTTTATGTAAATAACATTACTGGATGGAATTCTCCCTCTGGCTTCCGACTGAAACCACAGATACCTAATTACCGAAACTGTCACAACAACCAGAAGAGCCGTCGCGATCAGCGACATGTTACTCAGAATTCTTTGCAGGATCACAGGTAAATAAAGAAGGTTCAACAAGCCAAGTAGAAGGAAACAAGTCCAAATACAATCTGAACATCTCCAAACTGTCTGAATCCAGAAACATGTGAACAATAGCAGCTCATTGTTCACTGACATCATTTCACATCCAGAAACACGCCCCAGAGACTACGCTCCAGGTTTTGTGACAGTCTGCAGTGGACATCACAGAGACTACCTCCAGGTTTTAGACAGTCTGTGGGGACGTCACAGAGACTACGTCCAGGTTTTAGACAGTCTGCAGGACATCACAGAGACTACCTCCAGGTTTTAGACAGTCTGTGGACGCTACAGAGATTACGCCTGTGTTTTACAGTCTGCAGGGACATCACAGAGACTACGTCCAGGTTTTAGACAGTCTGCGTGGACATCAGCAGAGACCATGTCCAGGTTTTAGACAGTCTGGGGGACGGGTTTTCTAAGTTTTGTCTGGATGAGATAAAGAAGCTAAAATATTCCAAGCATCGCAAGGTAGACTGACAGTTTCCTCGCCAACACTCAGAGAATGAATCATCACACAAATACTTCAGTACTATCCGCCAACTCGGTTCTCGAGGAGACGTCTCGAAGTCCTTGAGAGGACGGGCGTCTGAGTTTGGATGAAGATCCTCATTTCAGAGAATCTGACATCAGCTGAAGGTGAATATAGTTTCACACAGATGGAACCCATTCATAATCCTTATCAGGACGTCATGTCAGGACACACTGTCCTCTCTCTGTGTGCCAGCTGACATTTTTCACACCCTGAAAACATTCCTAGATTTTTCTTTTTGATTTCGAAGCTTCATTTTGTTTGTTTGCACATCAAGCAGCCGATCTCTGTTTAAACCTGCTGAGGGGAGTAGTTTAAGACAAAATGTTTGACGATGACCTCTGGAAAACGTGACTCATTCCTTCACTAAAATAAAACAGACACGGTTAATGAGGGAAGCAACTTAACTATGCAGATACTTAATAACGCAGAATGACCCGGAGAAAGAGGACTGGGCCAGAGCAAGTTAACAAAAAGTCTGAGGACGTCGACTCAGGATCAGATCCGCTTGCACCGGCGGTCTGCAACGCAGAGGTTTCCCCGCCGTGCGGGAGAGAAGATGATCCAGATCCAACTTTGGGAAAAACGGAGCCAACGTCACGCCTGCAAGCCAATCAGACACTCAGATCGTCAAAATCCCACAGACAGCCTGAAATGTCTCTGAGACTGTCTCTGAGACTATCCAGGTGGATTCACGGACTAAACTCTGATGATCTACCTGTGTGAGTGTTCTCACTTTGTTTATTTCATGAACCAGCTTCTAAATCCGACTCACAATTCTGTTAATCAGAGAAATAACGCTGAGTTTGGGAGCGACTTTCAGTCGGTGAAATAAATCAGCTGATCTGTTACTGCAAAGTTACAGACACTGACAGGAAACATGAAATCACTCTTAAACTGCTGGTGTAAACTTAGATAAAGTGGTGTATTTACTCAGCAGTCATGTCGATGAATCACACCTGAGATCAGGTGACTGGGACTGCGTTGTCCTCTGTGAGCTCCCGTATTAATGGAACAGAAAGAAGAGGCTGCTTCATCCGCAGTTATCATCCTACTATCTCATCCGAGAAGACGCCATTGGCTCCACCCTGTAATCACACACACACACACACACACACACACAGCAGTGTTACCTGCTGGTACAGGCCCAAATGCTCCTCACCGTCACACACACACACACCTCGTCCTGCAGTGTAATAGGATCACACTCATTAGTTTACACAGAGTGTGTGTTCATATCAAACCTCAGTAACGATAACTCATCTATACCTGAAGACACACACACACATACACACACACACACACATCAAGCCGCCTGAGTTTAGTAAAAGATGAAGATCAGAGACACTTTGTTTACAAAACTGAAGCCATCAAACGCTTTTATCAGATACGCAGCAGGAATGAAACTTCATGAAGGAACACGCAACAGACAAACAGAGCCCGTTAGCATCGCTAGCCTCGCTCACCTGTGCTACTGTACATGCTAGCATGAAGACGTTAGCCTGGGTTCACCTGCTACTGCACATGCTAGTGTTTAATCGTTAGCCCGGTTCACCAGCTACTGTACATGCTAGTGTTTAGCACGTTAGCCTCGGCTCACCTGTGCTACTGTACATGCTAGTGTTTAGCACGTTAGCCTTGACTCACAGCAAATCCTAAGTTATGAGCTCAACGCCATTAGCTAGGAAACTGCTTTACTGAGCCAATAACCAGCTGAGAAGTCGCCATTTCCTCATAGACACCTATGCGAGCAGTGAACTGCCCCCTGCTGGCCAAGATATGAATGCATGTTTAAAAACACTACGCCCACACACACACACACAGTTCATAGTAAGGATGTTTCTGGCTAGCTCCGCCTCCCGCCCCTGCATGATTCAGGTATCACACTGACATTCCTGAATGCTGCAGGCGTCTAGTCCTGTCAGCTGTAAATGATTCAACACACACACACACAGAAACACACGGAAACACAAAGCGGTGTGTGTGTGTGTCAGTTTTTCCTCCAGTTGTCTTTGAGCTTTGAGGCGCCACAAGGACGAGTTTGATTTAACGTGGTGTCCTCATTTAAACTACAACTGACGACACGTCGACGTGAACCCTCCTCCTGCACCTGATTGATGAAATACGCCTCGCTGAGCTCTCATTGGTCCTCGCTTGATTCTTTTTAATCAGTCATAGCCGCTTCTGAACTTTGTGAAGACGCCTGCAGAGCTTCATCACAGAGACACTCAAAGTTTGTAGCGAACAGTCAGTTAGCCTAGCTTAGCATAAAGCTCCGCATCCACCTGGTAAAGGTCACGACACGATACATCCTGTTTGTTTACTCTGCACAAAGAAGGCTAAGAAACTGATGATGGATTATAGCTGACGGTTCGAACACTGTCTCAACACATTAACACTCAATTTATGAGGAAGAAACATTTTATTGACGGGGTCAACACGCCAGATTTATACAGTCAGCAGTAAAGGATTTTAGATATTTCATCTCACACTAACAGGTGTGGTACAGGTGTGTTCACAGAAGGACTTTAATACTCACTGAACACAAGATGAAGAGCTGCAGCTGGAGATCAAATAAAACTTCACCAACAGACAGAAACAGCAGACAGGTGAGAGCCACTGTGTGCATGATCAGAAACAGGCGGAAAACATGGCAGGAAGTAGAAAATGAGCCACAGACAGGACTACAAAATAAAACAGGAAACACATGGATGAACGTGTACTGAGGTGAAGTGGATCATGTCAAGCTGCAGCAGGTTTGTTTTCATCATCATGAAGACATTTAATCTCAGAGTTCTTCAGACGACCTGTCAAGTGTAAACAAACTAATTCCATCAGCTTATGCACAGAGTATGAGCTAACGACACACCTCACTGCCTCCGAGACAGAAAACACACACCTGCTGCAGTCGTGTGTTCAGGTGGGAGTGTGTCTTTATTATTAAATATGAAGCTCAGATGTGCACAGAGCTCCACAGGTGAACTGTCACTGTGTGAGCTTACCTGAGGGAAAAAGAAACTCACCTGACACTACTGTGTGACATCAGCAACATGTTTGCACATGTTTAAATGTTTGTGTTCACTTCAAGTACAGTACATACATGTGTACATATATGCAGTATGTGTGTGTGTGTGTGTGTGAATAACCCGCATTTATCTGCCTGCTGGTGGAAACACTGCTGTCTTTTTGAGTGTGTTTGTGTTGACGCCTGCTGTGTCATCACACACTGAGGTCAACTTCAAACACCCGCTGAGACATCTTCACCAACCAGTCACCAAGACAGTCACAGAGACTACGTCCAGGTTTTAGACAGTCACAGAGACTACGTCCAGGTTTTAGACAGTCTGTCTTAAAGTGAATCTTCCTAACACGCTCACGGTGAAGCTGACGTGTACCGACATGTTAGTCTGTTTCTGTCGACCTTCTCGTGTCTTTTCCGAGACGCTAGAAGAGCAGCACGCCTACCACGTTGTCATGTTCGCATTTGAAACATTAAAACTGTTTTTGTGTCTTTAAGAAGAAGAAGACGTCCGCAGGCTGAAACTGAGATGTAGTTTAATTTGTTTGACGGGATGATTTTCAGTGTGTGTGTGTGTGTGTGTGTGTGTGTGTGTGTGTGGATCTACTGCCTGCCACGCCTCGCTAGTCTCCATGACTGTGGAGAAAATACACACACACACACACACACACACACACACACACACACACACACACACACACACAGCCAACAGTTTGAAGGAAATAATTTGCTCTGTCTGCTGATTGACGGTTTGAAGATACACAGGTTCTGATTGGTTGTTTTGTTTTGTGTCTTTTCAAACCGCTCCAATCAGAAGTCTGGGCGCCATAAATAAAAAAACACAACAAACAGACGAAGTTAGGAAAATAATTCTACAGATTTTATAAGTTTTTACAGGATGTCTAGGTGGGATTTTTCTACAGAGGGAATTTATTTGAACTTTTTGAAGATTTTACAGGAATTTGTTGATCGAGATATTTTTCTGTAAACATCAAGTGAAACAATTTACAGAACATTTCAGAACAAAAATCATGAGAAGAAACAAAAACCCCAAATACCAAAACAACAGCGCCATGTTTACAGTGTGTATCTGTGTTATTTACAACGGTGGCTCCAAGGTCCACCAATATAGTTAGTACACGCTGCGCTGAACTGACGAGAGCTACAACGGTTTGAGTATCCATTAGTTCCAAAACAGTAAAACAAGCTGAACTGAGATTTGGAAGGCGGGTGATTCAGCTCCAGTTATTTTTCATTTCTAAACAAATAAATACTTTTCTGACTGAGATCAGTGCACGTGAAGTTCGAGATCACGCCACAGCTCGCGGACGACGATCGAGGAGAGGACGCACAAACAGGCGAACGCTGCCAAGATCCGCCAAACTTCAAAATACAGAGCGTGGCGCGGTTTCCTTTAACGCCTGTGTGTTATTAATCCGCACAGACTATCATTGAGCTCAGCCACTTCTTTCCAAATGTGGTAAAAAAAAAACGATTAAAAAAATAAAGTCAGTAGCACCGCCCTGAAACTTTCCCTCCAAAACCTGGAAGAATGTCGAATACAACAAACGCCTCTCACTCTTTTCTTTCTTCTTCACCGCTGAGCCGACTCTCACAGCGCATGTCGGCTTGTCCATGCCGCTTAAACATTTACGTTTTCGAAAGAAGAACGACTGGAACAAAGACTGAAAAGGAGGAGGAGGAAGAGGAGGAGGAGGAAGAGGAGGAGGAGGAGGAGGAAGAGGAGGAGGAGGAAGAGGAGGAGGAGGAGGAGGGATGAAGATGAAGCCAGGAAGGAGAGGTGAAGGAGGGTCTGTTTGAATTAGTTCATGTTTTAAGGTGGAAATGAAAGTTGTCCGTCGCTCCTGCTGCAGCTCAGCAGATAATTCAGCAGTCGCGGGAGTCCTGAATGTTTGTTGGTTGTAGACTGTGTGCTGATTGGCTCAGCACTCTGTAACACTGACATCACTGCTTTACGCAGGAGCTGATTGGCTGTATTGACGTTTCTATCCGGGCGTTCATCGTTGATTAAATCTGGGAGATTTCTCATCAAAATGGTCTCAAATACGACCAGTCAAGAGTTAACTAAAGTGGGCGGGACTAACCTGAGCATAGGTGAAATAACAGAGTCCTGATTACCAAATATTGCAATCTGGATTGACTAAACATGCAGACTCAGTTGCAGAATAACGAAGTCTTTCCGCTCTCTAAATACTTTTGGGAACCGCAGATGAACGATGAGTCTCCGCCCAAATTCAAAGACTCTTAATTAATGTAACATAAGACGGTGGAGGTCGATATTCGAGCAGAAACGATTTCAGAAAGTTTCGCAGTAAAATAGAAAGAATCAGCTGGCAGCGTGTTTCCAACAAACTGAGGTATTTTGGATCAAACGGCCTCTGACGTCGCGTCTGAACGTTCGAATCCCCTCGCTGCACATGAAGCGTCCCCCATCAGGCAAACTCCACCCGCCCCAGCAGCACAGAGAGATAAATCAAACGCCAGAAACTTTATGTGTTTTACCCTGAACGCCGACGGTGTGGCCTCTGTGATCAGCCAGTATTCATGTGTGTGTGTGTGTGTGTGTGTGTGTGTGTGTGTGTGTGTGTTTCTCCTCAGGTTTCCAGCAGGATAGAGAGAGTCACTCATCGACAGCGTCAGTCCGTCAGCTTCAGTCCAGGAAAACGTCTCCGATCGCAGAGTTTCACGCTGTTCTTAGTTTCCTAAAGGAAGCAAGCGAGCCGGACCGAAGGTGAAGGATGGAGGAGAAGAGGAGGGAGGAGGTGCGGAGGAGGCCATGAGGAGGCTATGAGGAGACGACGAGGAGGCGATGAGGAGGCCATGAGGAGACGACGAGGAGGCCATGAGGAGACGACGAGGAGGTGATGAGGAGGTGATGAGGAGACGACGAGGAGGGGTGATGAGGAGGTGACAGAGGAGGCGACGAGGAGGCGAAGGAGGAGGCGATGAGAGGTGACGAGAGGCTGGGCGAGGAGGCGACAGGGAGGCGAAGGAGAGGCGACGCAGGAGGTGAGCAGAGGCGAAGGAGGAGGCACCAGGAGGCGTACGAGGAGGCGAGAGAGGAGGCGACGAGGAGGGGGCGAAGTGACGAGGCGACGAGGGAGGCGACGAGGAGGCGATGAGGAGGCGACTTGAGGAAGGACACGAGGAGGCTATGAGGGAGGCGACAGACGCAGTTCATGGTGAAGGTGAAAAAACAAGAAAACATTAAAGAGTCCACTGATAATCCAAACTGATCGAGGGTTCAATCACAGAGAGGGGCAAGGATGGGAACGCTGGTTTGGGTCGAGGTTTCACAGGAAACCAGCTGGTCCAACTGACACGCCCAGCTGCACAGGTGGATCATGGGAAACAAAATGGTCGGATGTTTGGGCCGAAGGCTCCGGAAAGAGTGAAAGAAGACAGAGGACGTTTTGTTTCTGTTCTTAAGACGCCTCAAGTTTGAAGAAACGACGTCTGTGATCTGCAGAGCGTCTTCAGGACCAATGAAGTCACATGATCTGAAACGCAGCGTCTGATTGGTCGGCTGTTTCAGCCTCGCTCTGCAGGTGAAGCTGGACGCGACTGCAGACTCTTTAAGTCAACAGTGTTACATCACATATTTGTTTGCTCGACCGAGTGGAGGCGGCTAACGCAGCTACTGCTCAACACCACACTGCCCAGGAAGTGCAAGCACACACACACACACACACACACACACACACACACACACACACACACACACACACACACTTCCTTCACAGTGAGCTGAAGTTTTGTTGCTGCTCGTCACAGCAGTACTACACTTAGCTTCATGCTAATGCTATCCTGTCTATACACCTGTTTATTGTACATTAATATGTATGTTATATGTATGTTATATGTATGTTTATGTATGTTTATGTATGTTTATGTAACATTTGTATGCAGACAAACATCAGAAGTGACGGTGCTGTGCTGTGCAGCTCTGCGTCCTACAGCGTCTGAACACGCTTCAAGTTTTCAACAGTTCATTCACATTTTACAAATACAAGTTATATACTTCAAATATACTTCAGATATACTTCAGATATACTTCAAATATACTTCAGATATACTTCAAATATACTTCAGATATACTTCAGATATACTTCAAATATACTTCAGATATACTTCAGATATACTTCAAATATACTTCAAATATAATTCTTTGTGCGCCGAGTTTGAAGGAACTTTTTAAACTTTATGAAACTCAAAACATCCATCCAAAGAAACTGATCCAATCAGCTGCTCACTGCAGACACAGACATTGATCTGATCACGTGTTAACGTGACGTGTGAACAGGCTCGACGCCTTCACGTGAACTCAGTTACTCACCAGCAGCGTGCAGGAACTTCTTTAGTACGGCGACTCGACCCTGAGAAACAGAAAACAGTGATTAGACGAGCAGAAGACGACGACAGCGTATCACTGTGACACTTTATGAAGGAATGTGATGTGCGAGTATGAAACAGAAAATATTATGACACCAGCAGCCACGAGTTTCTGCGGAAATGTTTTCAGTCTGAACGTCTTGACAGCATCGGTGTTTCCTTGACACACTTCCAGGATTATGTAATCACACACACACACACACACACACACACACACACAGCTTCTCTGGAAGTTAAAACCACAGAGGAAGAAGGTGAAGCGCCTTCGTGTCTGAGGACGTTTCTGAACAGTTCAAACTTCAAGCAAACAGACAAAAATATGAATTTTCAGACAGTTTCAGGATTCAGTGTAAAATGTTTTCACAGAAATGAAACTTCGTCACATTTTTTATCCTGGCCGTTATCAGGTTGTTGTCGCGGTGCGAGGCCAACGCGGAGACGCCAAACTGATCAAATATTAAATAAGTCGAAGTAAACACGAACGCTCAAATAAAATATCAACGTTTGTACTAAAGGAAACGGCTTGAAGGTCGACTGACAGCTGCATTAATGTGACACTGTGAATGTTTGTGCACCATCCTCCAGATATTTACATTATATATTATATTTCTCTGTCTGTTCTGCACCAAAACACCAAAACACCAAAACACCAAAGCTGATTTTGTAAAATGAATTTAAAGTTTCAGTCGTTCTGTACGTCAGTTTTTACCGTGCAGTTTGATCTCAGCTCTACCTTCATATCCGGCTGATTAAACTCGTGTTTGACCTCGCCTCATATTCGGCTGCTGCTGTTTGCTCTCCTGAAGAATAAACACTGAACATGCCTTTCTGTTGAGTCACTTCATCTTATCTAAAAACTGATACTTTTTGGTTTCATTGGCTCCTGATAAGAAGCGGACAAAAACATCAGCGAGCTTCACAGAAAGCAGCGGACAAAACAAAGTTCACAAAGTTCAGAGCGTCACAAGAAGTCAGAGAATAAATAGAAATAAAAAGCTTCAGCGTTTCTTTGCAAAGGTTCACGCAGCGGCGGAGAATCAAACACCTCCGTCAGCCGGCCGGGTGGAGCCGTGTTTGTTTGTCTGCAGCCAACGGGGCCGCCATTTTGTCAAAATCATTTCTAGTTGGAGCTTTATTTAGTTAAAGATAGAAGAATAATCATGAAATGCTAACATGTACATGCGTCATAGTAACATAACTCAGACGTGTTTTTATTGTCTTATGTTTTGTAAAATGAAGAATGAGTCACTTCTCCTTTCAGGAGTTTCAGAATCTGTTTCTCGTGGGAGGATATGAAGATCTGTAACTTCAGCTGCTCATTCATCCCTCAGCTCCTCTTTATATTCTCTGAAGCTCTTCACTGAACTGACGGCATGAAAAGACGTGAAGATGAGTGACAGGCAGGTTTCGAGGCCGCAGAGGAAGGAAGGAAGTCGTGCAGAAAGTAAAAGACTTGAGGTTTAAAGCGAGATAAAGACGAGCAGCGACACAGACGAGAGGCGAGGAAGACGAGTGCAGACATGACAGTGACATTCCTGCCATTCTCTGAAACGCCGGCCTCGCCTTCTCCAGGCAAACACAGCGCTCACGTTCGGAAACAAAGGAGCACGGCTGAGGCCCAGTGCTTTTTAAAAGATGCTGCGGAGGTCAAAGGTCGTGGGAGAACTTTGTTTAGTGTGACTTTTAGAGCAGAAAATCTGAAGCAGGAAGCAGCACATACTTCATGTAATGCACAGCCGTCTGGTAATCCTCCATAACCTCAAATATGTGACTTAATACTGCGTCTGCTACTTGTAAACTAATGTTGGAGTATTAAGGATGGAGGTTTGGGCTGATGAAGTACTGATCACAGTTTGGAGCCGTCGCTCCGACGTTCTGACGTGAAATCATCTTTTTATAGCATCAAATAACTACACTGTAAAAATAAACCTAAATTTATGGAACAGAACTTCTTTATAAGTGTATAATACGTTTCGTTTCACTTTAGGGGAGCTGTGTCGTCCGTCTTTATGTTGACGTTCAAATGTGTTGAGTATGAACGTCACACCGGCGGTTACGTTCGTTCCATGAGGCCGCGCTGTAAGACAAGATGGCGTCCAGGTAGTCGGATGAAAGTCAACAAAAAAAGATCTCTGGAGAACCTTTTTGGTTCCTCTTGAAGGAACCTTTCCTCTCGTTAAATCATCTGAAACGTTCTCGTTCCTGAGTCTGAAGTCAGCCCTCGTGGACAGAGTTTGCTGATGCATTTCTGGAACTAATAAAGCTCGGTGGTCGATGCGGAGCTTCAGCATCCACCGTGTAATTACGACGAGGGGTGTGACGTGAGCGGGTTTTCCCACTCGGCAGCTTGTTTTTACAGACCAGGCTTGGACTGATTCTTTAGATTAGCGCCCGAGGCTTTCCCGCTTCACGTAACTGCTTCTAAAAGATTCAAACAATATGAAAAACATGAACATTTCCATAGCGGTGGTTACTGACACCAACAACACACTGTTCATGCACCTCTGCAGCTCTCTGTAATTATTAAGAAAAGTCCATTTATCAGGTTACACAGCGACCGCAGAGTGAGCGAAGTTAATGACAGGCTGAAGTCAGGCTGCTTTTTATAATGTTTACTGTTTAATGTAGAAATGCAGAGGAGAACTCTGGGTAATACGAGCAGGCTGCTTCCCCTCCAGCTACAAACAACAAACCAAAGAAGAAGAACAGAAGTCTGCAGGATGGACCGGTTTGCCCGCTCATATCAGACATTTCACCTGAAGATGAAGTGGAAACACGAGAGGAGCAGAAACACTCAAAGATGCTGCAGCAGGAGCACAAGTTCAGCTCCTGAGCTGAGGTCAGAGGTCATCGACCCGGAGTCAGGACAGATCCAGGTGGAGACCAGAGCCCATCTTCATACAGAGACACCATGACTCCACCCAAAAACAAACACCTGTCGTCACGTGACGGTAATTCAAACCGGGGATGACACCCGAGCCGCATTCAGCTGAACGAAGTCCAGACAGATACAAAGATACTGACGTAGTCCTGAAGAGTGATGAGGTGAAGAAATCAGGCCTACACACACACTTCCTGTCACCCACCCACCCAATCAGAGAGCAGCGATGACTGACAGCAGAGAGCGAAGGAATGTAGTCGGACTGTTTTCAAAATACCGAAACTCACACACACTTTAATCCTGGTGTGTGTGTGTGTGTGTGTGTGTGTGTGTGTTCTGGAGCCAGCCTCAAGTACGCATTTGAGATACTACACTTCCTGTGTCAGCTTCACGGAACTCTCAGAGACTACGTCCAGGTTTTACACAGTCTGCAGGATGTCACAGAGACTACATCCAGGTTTTAGACAGTCTGTGGGAATGTCTCAGAGACTACGTCCAGGTTTTATACAGTCTGTGGGAACGTCTCAGAGACTACGTCCAGGTTTTAGACAGTCTGTGTGGACGTCACAGAAACTACGTCCAGGTTTTATACAGTCTGTGGGAACGTCTCAGAGACTACGTCCAGGTTTTAGACAGTCTGCAGGGACGTCACAGAAACTACGTCCAGGTTTTATACAGTCTGCAGGACATCACAGAGACTACGTCCAGGTTTTAGATAGTCTGCGGGACGTCACAGAGACTACATCCAGGTTTTAGACAGTCTGCAGGGATGTCTCAGAGACTACGTCCAGTTTTAGACAGTCTGCAGGGACGTCTCTTTGCACCTGCAGCAGCTGGTTCATCTTTCTTACAGTTCATGCGGGCTCCTGTTGGATTATCACAGCAGATCTTTGTTTTGATTTCTGAACACGTCCTGCTCTCACGCCGTGTACGACAGGTGTGTTATTGTAACCTGAGAGAAACCGGTTTGAGTCACAGACCTTCGGCAGGGACGTTGTTGTGCGGTGAGGTCACCCTGGATCGACTTCAGGGAGAGTGAGCGCCAACAAAACATGAATATACATCCAAAGAAACGTACGCTGAGCCAGTGTTGTAGTACTCCAGACTGGTCTTGGTTTTGTCGAGTTTTTCCCGCCACAGATGGATTATTAGCTGAAAACACTGTTAGAACGCTGTTAGCCACCATCACACACACCGACTGTCTGTCTGTCATGTGTCAGTGTGTGTGTGTGTGTTATCGCACAGAAACAAAGATGGCTGAAGGTTATAATGGTAAAGTCGTTTCTTGTCTTTGCCTGACTTCTTCTTCTTTGATTCGTCTTCCACGTGCTGCAGCATCGTCCAGCTCTGCTGAGTTCGTGTCCGTTAAGTTTGCAGTTAATAGATGACAAAGACAAACAGCTGCATCTCCAACATGGAGGCCCTCTGCAGGACAAAGGCCTCCTGTCATCTGTGATGACGCCTGTTTCACGGACGAGTCAATCATCCCGAGGCCCCCGGGGGCCCGGAGAGCCGAACACCTCCTCTACCTGACACCTGAGGACTCTGAGGCATCAGGTGATCTGAGTTTGTTAGAGGAGGGCGGCTTCAACACAACAAGGTTTATCCTCCAAAACACTCCCAAAGATCTGCAGCCTGTTTCTCGTCAGTTTTAAAGACGCAGCCGGTCAGTGGCACGCCCGATGTTGCGTAACTGACTTTCTCCACAAGCTTTCTAGCTCTTCCAGAAGCGGCTAACTCTCCTGCTGTTGTAATCATTTCACATCTTTTAATCTTTGTTCTGTTATAATGAAGTGAGGACTTAAACTGCTCCAACACCTGAGCAGGTGTCGCAGCTGCAAACTCTTCAAATCAGCCAAAGTCAGGAACGTGTCAGAGGCGGGCGTCTGTCACTGATCATTCATTTGCTCTTTGTTCAGCTTCCTGTCGCGCTCCACACGGTGTTGAAATCTGACAGGATGTTGCGGCGCAGGATTGCATCAGTGCCGCTGTTTGGGAAGAATGTCGTTCAGGTGTGATCCTGCAATCTGCTGCAGCTCGTACGCTCGGTTGCAACATGTGACCGCAACTGTTGTGGAGAGTTGAGCAAATTCAGGACGTGTCTAAAATCCCGTTCACAGCTCTGCACTGTAAAAAAATCCCCATCCTCTCTCCTCCAAAGTTCGTGTATCCGAATAATGAACTTTAAACCGTCATGATGAAGATCATGGGACGTGATCAAAAGCTACTAAATGGACCGTGTGAGACTTTTAATAATTCAACCTTCTTCCGAAGCGAGCTCAGCGTTAGGGGTTCATTATCTTCACATTAATCATCTAACCATCTCTATAGGAGCAGCTCCACTGGATGCAAAAAGGAGTCAGCTCATATAGAGTCTTACGGAGAGATGAGGCGACTTCTCAGCTGATTTATTGGCTCAGTAAACAGTTTCTGGTCTCAGTCTCTAGTTTCAAGTATATTTTGGTCACATTTAGAGGATTATAGATGATCAGACGGGATGCTTTAAGTCATGAGTCAGTCCAGCTCGAGATCAAACGAGACAGAGCTGATCAAATCTGCATCCACTTCCTGTTCCTGTTTCAACAGTTTCTCTCAGACGTTTAAAAACAGATTTCAGTTTCTGTTCGGCTGGAAGACGAGAACGTCTGCAGGCAGACAGGAACTCATTTTAACTGACAGACGGCTCCAGAAAACGCCACAAAGCAACAAGCGACGCCACAGCGAGTTTACGTGATGAAGACACGATAAAGGACCGCCTATCCGTGTGTTTCTGTCCGCTCCTAACGGACACACTCGGAGGCTGCAGGTACGGGATGCGTGTCATGAAAAGTCGTGGTTGTTGACAGTCAAAGAATAACACAGCGCTGGCTGCATTACGTTCAGGTGAGCCAGTTTCAGGCCTCTGGTGTTGTGCAGCATCTCACTGACTAAATGGAACGGAGCCATCGCTCATTTCATGACGAGTCAAAATGTCCGCCGTGAAACGAGTGTGTGTGGTCACCGAGCTGTGTGGAAAGACACGGAGCCGCTGTGACAGTTACTGTTACAGTAACACTGAAGGTGTGGCAGCACTGAGAGTGTGTGTGTGTGTGTGCACTTATCAACCTTGCCAAGTGTGTGTGTGTGTGTGTGTGTGTGTGTGTAGCGGTGTGTGTACATTTCTCTAACATGTTGCAAGACGTCAAGGCGTGAGAGGAATGAAAAGAATTTCCTCGAAGGTCACGAAGTGGCAGACACGACTGAGATACACACACACACACACACACACACACACAGATTGAAACAGAGAGGTCAGATAACACACACACACACACACAACTGAAACAGAGAGGTCAGATAACACACACACACACACACACACACAGATTTTAAGAATGAAATCATTTCTGCATGATAAGACAAAGGCTTCCATGAACTTCCAGCTTTGTATGAACGTGCCAAAACCAGCTCCAAACCTTCACCTGATCACCTGATCACCTGATCACATGATCACCTGATCACATGATCACCTGATCACCAGCGGCCAAAATCTTTCAGTCTGTTCTAATGAAGCAACATGACGCGGCAGGATGTGCTGTACCGTCGTTATTGGCACAGCAGGGATGTGGTCAGCACGAGTAACGAAGCTTTCCAGACATCGTGGAACTTCCCGAACACGTAAACACAAAGACAGACTGATCTTCAGTGCGCTGTGATGGAGGATGTGATCCAAACGTTTCCCATAAACTCACAACACGCTTTTATCTCATGAAATATTCAGCTCCACCTTCAGTCTTAAAACATTTCCTTAACATTAGATTGTCAGAACAGGAAGTCATCGTGTATAAACAGTCTGTGGATCATGATTTATTTATATTACATCAGATATATACCGGGATCAGAGTCAGCACCTCCAAGTCTGAAAACAGTGGAGCTTACAGCCCCAAGCGAGGGCCTTCAGGCGTCTCTGAGCGTTGTTGTTCACGAGTCACGGGAAAATGTTCCGTGAGCTGGATCGGCGGTTTGGTGCGGCGTCTGCAGTACTGCGGACGTTGTACCGGACCGTTGTGGTCCAGAGGGAGCCGAGCTAGAAGGCAGAGCTCTCGGTCTTCCAGTCCATCTACGTTCCCTCACCTGTAAGATCGCGGATACGAACGAGCTGCTACCTGCTGCCACCACGACCGACCAGTGATATTTATGATTTATTATTGTATTTTTATTGATGAGCACGGTGTGACAGACTGATCTTTGACGGATCACTGATCACTAAATAAATGATGAATAATTCAACATAAACAGGATTTAATCTGACTTCTTAGCAACGTTCTCGGGCTTTAACCTCGCTGTGCTTCTGAAACGCCACGCTCACAGCAGCAAAGCAGGAGGACTGTGAGAGCGTCGACTCGACCATGGCTGACGAAGCCTGTGGTCAGTTAGCTTTCTTGGTCGAGAGGAAGTGAAACTCGGACTCAGGAAGTTGCGGCCACAAACTCAAAGGTCGCCAACTGGATTTTATATTTATCATGTGACTGTGTGACATAAACTTGGAGTCTCTAAGCCCAGGATGACATCACTATGACATCATCAGGGTTACTTTTCTGAAACATCACACTCGTGTCATTTCCTCTTGCATCATCAGCCTCAAATATGCCGCTATTCATGGCACAAATACACCAACACAATGCCAAAATGTCACACGACGTGCAGCTTCCTGTGTGGAAACATTCATCTTCTGTCTCTCAGGCTCACCTGCACATCAACACCTGACTACTGTTACAGCTCCCAAAGGATGAAGTTCAGAGCACTTACGGTACTTTCTGTCTGCAGTATACGATCAACCCGATGGCGAGAGCGAGAGCGATGAGGACGCCGATGACGATTCCGGCGATGGCTCCGTCTGAGAGGCCGTCTAAAGCTCCTTCCTCTGTAAAACCAACAACAACAGGATCAAGTTACCCTGTGGTGTCTGCTGCCATGTTTGAAGGCAAATCCACTGAAACCACAGAGAGGAAACGAACACATGCTGCTAACTGCACCACACCTGCAGGTTAAAA
Organism: Protonibea diacanthus; assembly: GCA_028641955.1. Taxonomy (NCBI): domain Eukaryota; kingdom Metazoa; phylum Chordata; class Actinopteri; family Sciaenidae; genus Protonibea; species Protonibea diacanthus. The sequence goes on from CM053993.1 coordinate 22,183,672, forward strand.
AAACAGACGTGGATCTTACCTTTGACGGACAGGCTGTGGGTGGACGTGGTTGTCTTGCCGGTGATGGCATTGTGCGCCTGGCACATGTACGTTCCTGAGTTTTTGTAAACAGCGCTCTCGATGGAGTACGCGGCCGTCTTGACGTCCGTCAGCGTTCCGTTGAACTTCCAGGTGAAGTTGGCGGGCGGGACGGAGGCAGCAGAACATTTGAGTGTCACATGGTCGTTGAACTCGACGGCGTCTTCGCCTTTCACTGTCGCTTGCTCAGGACCGTCTGGAGGTGAAACAGAGATGAAACGTCAGGAAACAGTAACACTGGAAGCGGAGTTCATTTCTTTGTGTTGCCACGATACCAAAACGTTTCTGTGACAGCTGAAACAGCTGAAAGTACCCCTCAAACAAGATGGATTTCTGAGCAAACTGTAGGTCGAATCACTGAACGGGCTTCACTGTGAGCATCCTGAGCTCTTCCTGAACATCTACATATATAATTCATGTGGCTAAAGTTAAGAAATGTGACCTTTAGAGCGATGGAAAGAAACGGGTAAGTCTGCTTTCCTTCAGAAGTTTACTTGGCAGTCAGTGGGAGCTCTTGGTGGGGGAAAATCTGTGCCGTGTTTTTGCCGAATAATTCGAAAATCGTTTGGTGAAATTCCTGGAAAAGTCCTAGCACACTCCTGCCGGCTAAGCTGGTCGTTTTGATACCTTTTTGTGATTTAGTGATGGGAAGTTCAGTTCTTTCTAGTGAGCCAGATCATTTGACTTATACCTTATACCTAACTTATACCTTTCATGATTTGACCTTATGATTTGTATGTGTAAACATATATATCTTATATTATTCAGTACATCCTTTGTACTGGAGTATATATAAGGTATATAAAGTAAAAATGATGTTTTCTAGTATCAATAAATTGCTGTAGACTGTTGTTTTCATTTACAGCAGGTAACGGCTCGCGGACAGACGGCTCTTTGAGCGGCTCATTCATGATTACCACATCACTACTGTGTATGTGCGACCAAACCTGCAGGAGTACAACAAAAGATGTACGTATGAGAAGAAGAAGAAGAAGAAGAAGAAGAAGCAGCATGGCCTTTCTCAGGCACACTCCACTAGTTTGATGCACACTTCTCTGGAGTTTTGGAAATCTCGGACGTCGTGTCCTCTGGGATGAATCACATTTTACACAGCGTCACTTTTATAACGGTGGCTGTGTTCAAACCATTTTATGGGCTTCAGATTGAGTTGTGGCTGTAAAGGTGTTATAAAAATAAAAACCACGGTGCACAAACACACCCTCATAAACGCTGTGTAGGCTGTAAAACCACCGCAGCACGGACACGGCACGTTCAAACACTCACAGTTGACCACCATCTTGTAGGAGTCCTGGGCTTTGTTGACCGGGTTGCTGAGCTCACACACGTACTCTCCGTTGTCCTCCTTCTGCAGCACGTTGATCATCACGGAGCTCATGTCGGCGGCGAACACCACGCGGTCGCTGGCGGTCAGCTGCCTGCCGTCTTTCAGCCAGGTGGTGGCCTTCACGATGCCGGCTGCCGCCTGGCAGCTCAGGTTGGCTGAGCTGTTGCCGGCGATGAGGACGGCGGTCGGCGCGGTGATTTTAACACCTTTGATGGGCTCTGTAAGAGAAAGACAGAGTTTAGATCTCACAGCACTGAGCTTCACATGTTACGGATACGGGTCCATAGATACTTCTGGCAGAGGTAGGTCTGAGGTCTGAGGTCTGTGGTCTGTTAGCTTTCTCTAGAGAGGAAGTGAAAGCGAGACAGACGTCAGAGACTCAGGAAGGGTCACCACCAAAGATCGTCTCGATTATCGGATTTTATATTTATTTATTTATCGTGCTGTTTTGATTAGTCATTAGACTTCAGACTGTCTCTAAAGCCCAGGATGACATCACTATGACATCACTGTGACATCACTATGACATCATCAGGGTTATTGTCTCACCTGCAAAAAAAACCTGTGATGTCATCCAGCAAGGTGCTGCTGTTAGCCAATCAAACGTGGAGGTGCTCGTTCCTGATAGGTCAGATTTCATTGTCAAACTTCAGTCAAATGAGACTTCCTGGACGGCGTTTCATCTTCGATGAATCAGAAACGTCACGTTATGACGAGGAACGTTCGTTAAAGCTAAATTAATGTTTTTCACGTTATGACGAGATATTTTCACCTTATTATGACACGCAAACTTCACGTTATAACGAGATATAAGTTATGACAGTATAACTTTATATACTACTTCGTTATGATGTCATTTATCTTGTTATAATGTGATAATGAATTATATGAAGGTTTATTATCACGCCATGAAGTTAAACATGACAATAAGTTGACACATTGTAACGACATAAATATCATATAACATGAACAGCTGTACGTTAGAACATTAAACGTTTCACGACACAGAAACTCTGCAGGGCGTGATGTAAGACCATCCTCCAGCCCAGCAGGTTTCACACACACACACACACACACACACATACACACACACACGAATATCTGAGGTCTGCCTCCAACTTGAAGCAACATCCTCCAAAAACAAGAAGTCAAATTCTTTGGCAGTAATTACAGACGGCGCAGGTTGACTGTCTGAGCGGTGTCAGGTCACGGCGTGTCATTAACATTCTCAGGCCTCCAAGTTTGTCAACAGGAAGACAAACGTCTGCCATGTTCACCGTCAAGTACGAGCTGAGGCTGATGGGAAACTCTGTAGTTTTTCAGGTATTTGTGCGGCGATGCCTGCAGGCTGAGCTCAGACATCAGACTGAAAACACACGTTTACTCAGCCGGAGGAATCCGCGGTCTGGTTACTCACCCATCACGGAGAACTGCGCGGCAGGAGACGTGATGACGCGCTCCGTCTTTGCGTTCTTGGCGCTGCATGTGTAGTCTCCGGTTTTCTCCCCTAATCCGAGCTGCTGGATCTTTTCCAGAGTCAGAAGGGGACCTTCGACCTTCATGGCCGCCTGGTTGTGGTACCAGCTGAAGGTGGCGGGCGGGCTGGAGCGGGCCGAACAGGACAGGCTGAAGTTGGATCCGGCTTTGATGACCGCGGGAGGGTTCGCAGGAGTGATGGCGACTTCATCGGGTCCGTCTGTGGAGCAACAACACACACAGCTGTCAGATAACCTCATCAGCAGTCTGCAGCTTCTCATCGGGTCCTGATCCAGTCACAGTCTTAAACACTGACTCTCTGAAATACCATGAAGAGCACCTGAAGACGTGACTGTGTCAGCTGGACAGACTGGAGGACAGAAAGAAGAAAATGTTGTAAAGATTCTTTGTGTTTCTTCCTGCTCTCTGTCTTCCAGTGAAATGTTCCTGAGGTTTTGATTAATTAATAACCGGGTTAACGAGTGGTCGGTGTGGTTTCACTGCCTTTCAGGTTAGTCATGGGGAAGGAGTGGAAGTGCAGGCTGCTGTGTACACAGTGTGGTTTTAGTCCTGTAAACACACACACCACAGCGGTCTGAGCTGCACCGCTCACACATGACGAGGTGAGGTTACAAAAGGTCGAGCATCAGCACGACTTCACAAAATCTTTGACAGACGAGCCGTCAGCGTGTGACTGACTCACACCTGACCTTTGTAGTCCAACAGGTGTGGAGCTGATTCAATGAAACAGTGTGAGAGTCACATCGAAGAGTCTGTGACTGCCGTGACGGCCACTCAGCGACATTATGAAGGCACCGCCCACGGGAACCTCCAAGTTATTTAAAAACGAAGCTGTGCTAACCGGCTGGCTCGATAATGGTTCACCTGCAGTGTCACTTTAACCCCGTGCAGGTGCAGTACTCACAGTAGACGGTGAGATTGAAGGCGGCGCTCATCCCCTTCTCCAGTTCGTTAGCAGCCTTGCAGTAGATCGGACCGACCAGGTCTGACCTGAGGACACCGGTGATGGTGAGCGTGCTCGACAGCTCGGCCTGTCAATCAATGCAAAGTGCGATCATTAATAAATGAACAGACCTGAGTGAACGGATGAATGATTAATGACTTCATTTAGTTTTCCAAACTGACGTCTTTCAGGGTGAGCCGCTTGCCGTCGGCCACGATGGCTGCGGTGCCGTTGAGCCAGCTGAACTTGAGGAAGGAGCCTTTGGCGGAGCAGGTCAGAACCACGGTGCTGTTGAACTCGATCGCCTCAGCCAGGTCGGACTTGATGGTCACGTCGGACACCGGCTCTGCAGGAAGAACAGTGAATGAAAAAAGTCACGTCTTAATCAGCTCTGTTCTTCACTTCCTGTGCAGGTGTTTCACAATAAAAGCAGCAGCTCAATGAGCAGCTCACTTCCCCATTCAAGACAACTGTAGTAAGCTAACACCAAGCTAAAACAAGCTAAAACAAGTTAGCAACCAAACAACAACCTCTGTGCCTGGGAAATGAAGCCAATGTGGAAGTCCCAAAAGCTGCAGCTGTTTTTGTACCAGGCTGTAAACATGTTTATTTCTGCTGTGAAGTTGGACATTTGAACATGGGGACTTATGGAGACTGACTCACTTCTGGAGCCAGCCTCAGGTGGACGTTAGAGGAACTGCAGTTTGTGGTACTTCCCTTCACGGACACGAGGTTGCAGCTTGGATACAACATGGTGTCAGCAAAGTGCCGTGACTTTGAAACTGAAATTCCAAATGTCAGCTCTGAATGAGTCTCTGAGTGTTTCAGGGTGGAGCCTGTCATGGAGATTACAGCAGTTTTGTTGGTGAAATCCTACAAACGAGCGCTTAATGTCAGCGTGATTAAATGTGGGGGCGGAGAATTCAACAACCTGAGGCCGGTTTCTCTGCACACAATCGTAACTGTGTCTCTAAAATCAACATGTGAATGGAGTGAATGAAGACAGAGGAGAAATCGCAGCGACTAGACCTGCCGGACTCGTTCTGGATAATCCTGGAGCTCCGTTTCTGAACGCTGTTTATTGATGATTGGGTAAGAGCAGGTGTGTGGGAACAATGTGAAGGAGTGGTAACCAGTTCTGAGAGCAGAGCCACAGACAGAGTTCATCCACTGGCTTCACACAGTGATTACTGCTAAGGTCATTTTATCTGATTAAACCACTCAGGAAGAGACAAAGGAGACAAACAAACGTGGAGACGCCGCTGGCTTTGTTTGTCAAATGTGTGGTTTTATGGGTCGATGGGAGGAAACGAGTGTAACTGTATTAAGAGAACTGAAAGGAATGCTGGGAATAAGGCATGCATGCTGGACCGTCAACCATCCTTTGATAAATAAAGATTGAAACTGTCGGCGTGTAGCTAACATAAACCTGACTGGACACCAAAGATCTGTTTACTGTACAGAGGACAGTCACAGAAAAAGTAATGAATTCACTGAAGCGTCACCAGAATACTAAAAACAGAAGCTAAATCAAATATTAATTTAAAAAAAAAAGGAAAAGCAATATTAAATGTTGATGCTTGATATTTTAAATTCAGTGTGTGAATCCGGTTCTTTAACCTGTGGAGGCCCACAAGGTTCCATGTTAGGTCCTCTTCTGTTCAATATTTACAGGCTACCACAAAATCATATCCAATTCACAGCTATGCCGACGACACGCAATTGTACACTGCTGTATCACCGAACGACCTCAGACCGATGAACTCGGATCACTGCTTAGCAGAAATAAATAACAATATTCAGGTCTAAAACTCAGATAGCTGTTAGCTAACGTTAGCTCAGTTTGTTAGCCACTGTTAGCTAATGCCTCTATGGACATAATGGCAGAGGAGCAGAGAGTGAAGAGGACGCTGACGGAGGAAGCTAAGAAGAGAAAAGGAGAGAGTGAGCGAGCAAGAAGCCGCCGGACAAGAGTAAATCTGGGACTGACTTTTAGTGGTTGGTGAGAGCTTGGTGAAATAAAAGGCTGAAAGACAGACGCCGAGCTGGGCTGACTGCTGTTGGACTAGTCAGTAATATTAGCTGCTGCTGTGTCTGCTGCTGGTGACCTGGTTGATGATTGGCTGTTAGCAAAGCTGTCGACTCGCTAGTTTGTGTGGTGTGTGTGTGTGTGACTCAGAGCATGAACCAACGTGGTGACAGTATCAAACACACCCCACCTGAACCTGAATGCAAACACACACACACACACACACACACACACAACCAGGAAAGTTGAGTGTGAGCCACACCCAGAGGCAGCAGCAGAGTGAAGGAGGAAAATCAGACAGAACATGTTTCTGATTGTGAGTGAAGCTGTGGAGTCACTGCAGACTCTGCAGCTGTCACATGGAGAGTGTCAAATGTTTCACTGAGCTTCGACCACACTAAACTCGCGGAATAAAGCGAGTTTCTGTTTCCCCTCCGCCAAAGAATATAGTCCCCCGACCCGCGGCTTCGCGCTGTGGTTGCTAAGCGACGGACGAACTGCTCGGTTAAGATTTAGTGTGAGCGCAGGGATATGTGCAGCTCCGTGACTCTACACCTACAGGTGAACAGGTTTACAGGTGTGGCTTTGCGCGGCACAGCCGAAACTATGAAACGAAACACCTGAACAGGTACCGAAACTTTTACATGTTCAACCACTCACCCAGAACCTGGAGCTTGATCTCCCCAGTCTTGGTCCCTTCAGGTGAGATCATGCTGATGCTGTAGTCTCCGCTGTCCTCCGCCTTCAGCCCGCGCAGAGTCAGGAAGCCGTTCGTCTGGTCAGCCGTCACCCTGCCCTCGTACGGCGCGGACACTTTGACCGAATCCGGCCTCATGGTGAGCACGGACGTCTGCTCCTTCCCGTCACTGAAGTTCCAGATGATGTAGTCATATTTGGGGTTGGTGAGCAGAGTCTTCAAAGTCACATTTTTCCCAACAGTTGCGCTCACGGGACCCTCCGGCAGGATGTTCGCGGCACAGCGTCCTGAGGGAAGAGGGACAAAGTCAGACCTGAGTGGACCCGAACGGAACCAGAGCCGGGCCACGTCTGAGCGCGCAGTGCTGCGGCTGCACCCGCAGAGTCCTCTGCGCGCACAGGCCACGGAAACTCACCGACAAGTTGAATAAATGACATAAATCCACCTTTACCGTGCAGCAAACACCGACAGGTGTGACGGGACTTACCGAGCAGAGAGAGCAGGAGCAGGAGAGAGGCGAACAGACCCATCCGGACGGTTCAAGTGTTTCCAGCAGACACACACGGAGACTGAAGCGCGGCAGAACCTGCTGCTTTTTACAGAGACACACCCAGGGAAGGTGATCTCACACACACACACACACACACAGACGTCACCCGTGATGATGATGATGATGATGATGATGATGGGATGTTTCATTTACATTCCTGTAACTTATAGTGGAGTTTATATTTAACAAACACACTGAGTTTATTCATGTTTCACTTTAATGAGTCATGCATGGTGCATAAACAGTGAATAATAATAAAGTGTTTATTAATCAGCCGCTCTCGTGTGTTTCTGCTGTGTTCTCATTAATAACTCAGTTTTCAGAGTTTTGGTGCATAAACGAAGAAAAATGAGCTGAAATGTTGAAGATGTTGAAAATGTTGAAGATGTTGAAGATGTTGAAGATGTTGAAAATGTTGAAGATGTTGAAGATGTTGAAGATGTTGAAAATGTTGAAGATGTTGAAGATGTTGAAGATGTTGAAAATGTTGAAGATGTTGAAGATGTTGAAGATGTTGAAAATGTTGAAGATGTTGAAGATGTTGAAGATGTTGAAAATGTTGAAGATGTTGAAGATGTTGAAGATGTTGAAAATGTTGAAGATGTTGAAGATGTTGAAGATGTTGAAAATGTTGAAGATGTTGAAGATGTTGAAGATGTTGAAAATGTTGAAGATGTTGAAGATGTTGAAGATGTTGAAAATGTTGAAGATGTTGAAGATGTTGAAGATGTTGAAAATGTTGAAGATGTTGAAGATGTTGAAGATGTTGAAAATGTTGAAGATGTTGAAGATGTTGAAGATGTTGAAAATGTTGAAGATGTTGAAGATGTTGAAGATGTTGAAAATGTTGAAGATGTTGAAGATGTTGAAGATGTTGAAGATGTTGAAGATGTTGAAAATGTTGAAGATGTTGAAGATGTTGAAGATGTTGAAAATGTTGAAGATGTTGAAGATGTTGAAGATGTTGAAGATGTTGAAGATGTTGAAAATGTTGAAGATGTTGAAGATGTTGAAGATGTTGAAAATGTTGAAGATGTTGAAGATGTTGAAGATGTTGAAGATGTTGAAGATGTTGAAAATGTTGAAGATGTTGAAGATGTTGAAGATGTTGAAAATGTTGAAGATGTTGAAGATGTTGAAGATGTTGAAGATGTTGAAGATGTTGAAAATGTTGAAGATGTTGAAGATGTTGAAGATGTTGAAGATGTTGAAGATGTCGCGGCTGCGTGAGGCGCTGCTGACACCTGCTGGCTGTTTTGTGATGTCTCCGCCCTGCAGCTGTCTGTCCTGGAGGTTCTGTAAGGTTGATGGATGATCGCTGTTTGTGTTCAGAGCGTGGTGAAGCTTCTTTAAACACATTAAATATGCTGGAAGTTAACACGTGAGGAGACTCTGGAGGATAACTGACTCACCTGTGGAGGTTCAGACTCTTTGTGGGCGGTCCTTAAAGGGTGGCTCGATGACACGCTGAGGCCGCCCTGAGCTGCCCAACACACACACACACACACACAGTATAAATTATACATAAGTATAAAGGCCTGTGTGGATAACAGCGCCTCATATTTCCTTTACATTGTTTATGATCAACCTGAACAGTCTCGTGGTTTTTCTAATATATTGACGTGATGCTCCTCCTGATGTGCACTAGATGGCAGCACTGTCTGTGACCTGCATTCAGAAACATGCAGCTGCTGTTTGAGCCACGCCTCCATAAAAACACTTTAAACGAACAGCTCCTGTCATCAGTCATCACATCGACCTTCTCATTGGCCGACTTCTCTAACGAGCACGTGATGAACATTCAAACATGTAAAAACGACACTTATGTAACAGCACCAACACACAATAAATAAATCATTTTATATATTTACCATGAATAAATTCAGTGTTTCAGATTCAACATTATTAAATCAAATCAACACACTTCACTTTAAATGTATCAAATATATATTTTAATAAATAAACAGAGTACTGCACATATTACACACACACACATAAATAAATAAATAAGTCATAACAGACGTTGCCGTGCACGTTAATGTTCACAGAGCGTCGAGCTGATCCAGTCAGTGACGGAGGAGGTTCAGTTTGGAGAGCAGCATGGAGCTGAACTCTGACCTGCTGTGGACCAAACACACTTCAACCACCTGAACACATCAGAATCTGTGTGTGTGTGTGTGTGTGTGTGTGTGTGTGTGCTGCAGCACACAGAGGTTTCACACTGGACAGCGAGGCGAAGCAGTGAAAATATGAATTTAATGTTACTTCAGCAGATATTAACTTCTTCTGCTTTGGTTGATTCATGACGCAGCCTCGACGTCTGACCCATTCCACCTACCACTGTCACTCCAACACACCCGGAGCGTTTCAGAGTGTTTCTCCCTCCAGACTTTGTTCACTTGCTCAGAAAAGAAACACTGACTAGAACGGCGGCGCATCGCCGTGACGATGTCGATGAACAGAACAGCGACCGTCCCAGACGCAGGAGGGTCGGGTCACAGCAGGACCCGGACGACGAAGTTCAGGACTCTGCGGCTTCACACACACACCTGTGGTTTTTGACCTGTGAGTGCCACGTGAATCTTCTGTCACAGGTCCGACACCTGAAGGGCTTCTCGTCGGCGTGGAGGGCCATGTGCGTGGTCAGGTTGGCCTTTTTGGAGAATCTCCTGCTGCAGACGGAGCAGCTGAACGGCTTCTCTCCGGTGTGGACCCTCATGTGATTCACCAGCGTGCAGCGCAGACTGAAACTCGTGCTGCAGACCGAACACGTGAACGGCTTCTCTCCCGTGTGGACTCGTAAGTGCGTGGTCAGGTTGGAGTTCTTGGTGAATTTCTTCCCACAGAACGGACACGGGAACGTCCTCTGTGTGCTCGGACATCTCACGTGGATCTGCAGAGCCGTCAAACGCTGACGTGCCGCGTCGCCTGCGGGAACTTTCAAAGCTGTTAAACGTGGCTGAGGTTCCCGGGCCTGCTGCAGGCCGTCAGTACTGTGCTCGGTGTCAGAGGAAGGTGACGTCTGGTCACGGGTCACTGGTTCTGAAGAACCGTCTGGATCAGAGCTGCTGGCTGGTTCTGGTCCTCCACAGTCGTCTCCATCAGCTTCTGTCTGGATCTCTTTAGTTTGTCTGTGAGGAAGCTGTGAGGGCCGAGCTTCATCCTCCTCCTCCTCACTCTTCTTCACGGGGACAGTGAACGTGAGCTCTCCCTCCTGATTGGTCCAGAGCTCCTCGTGTTCCTCTTTAATGTGAGCCGGCTTTGGGTCCGGGTCCAGAACCGGGCTCCACTTCTGCTCAGGAGGAACCTCTTTAATCACCGTGAACACTGAAACACACAAACACATCAGACTGTCACCACAAGAGGAGGTTCTGGTTCTGGACTGGGACGGGTTCTAAATTATGAAGAACCAGTCTCCAGTCCAGAGGAGTGTGTGTTAATGTAACGTTCAGGTTACGTTAACGTAACGTTCAGGTTACATTAACACACACTCCTCTGGACGGCTTCGCTTTGATAAATATGTTGCACAGACTCTTCCACATTTAAGGACTTTCCCAACTCTTAATTAATTAATTAATCCAGAAGGTAATCAGCTGATTGGCTGCAGATCACAGTACTATGTTTACATGCTCCCAAAATAAAAAAATACTACTCAATAAATGAAGATTTTATTTTATTTCTATTATCAGTGTATTGTCTTTATCAGTAAGCAGACAAACCGGCCTGTTTGTGTGAAGCACTGACATGTTTAAAAAAGCTTTTCTACGGGTTCAAATCAACTTTTATTTATGATTTATTCTCATCATCATCTTTATTATTATACTCAGTGTTTGCCTGTATCTTCAGAATGAGGCACACATGGAATATAAAATGAATAACTGTGTTTCCAGGCATCTATGATCACTTCAAAATGAGAACATTTTTATTTTTATTACTTCAAACTTCTCCAGATCCAAACTCTGACTGTACACTCAGTGTTTCTTCTTGATAACAGGAAGGTGAGATGTCACCTGTACACCCCGGACCTGTAACGGTGCCGTTATCCTCCTCATGTCAGTGGACGGCGTGCGGCCGTCACACCTGTCGACCTCACACGGCAGAGGAGCTGGTTTGCCTGGCTTCAAATAAAGACAGGTGAGACCACGCGGAGGCTGAACGTTTTTATCAGGTTATAATATGATAAAAACATATTAAAGTATTATTTAAAACATAAACACGTCCTCATAGAGGCAGACACACTGACATAATATATGCTAAGCACAGACCGGAGGTGTCGCTCGGTCCTCCGGCCTGCAGCAGCCTGCTCTGCCGGTGGATCTCCTCCTCGTACTCCGCTATGGTCCTCTCGAACAGGCCGAAGATCTCCTCAGCGGCCGCGCTCAGCCTCTGGTTCACCAGGCGTCGGAGCATCTGGACTTTAGACATGTTTAAAACACACACACACACACACACACACACACACACACACACAGCCGCGCGCGTTGCTAGGTTACGTCCCCGTCCGTTAGTTTCAGGCTAGCCTGCTAAGCTAACTTCACCGCTGCCGGTTTGTGTGGATTTACCGGGACGCGACACGGAGGTGAACCGGTCAGACAGAGACAGACAGCGCGGGCTGGACACGGACTGACCGTCCACAGGCTCCGTGCTGTCCTCCCGCCGCTTTTTAAAGGTTTTTGACGGAGGAACAGCGACACGACGCGAAGCTGCTCCTGGTCGACGCCATCTTGTTTCAAGCTTCAAAGCTGGCGCAGTTAGGAGAAGCGCTTCCGGATGCCGACTTTCAAAATAAAACACGACTGTGGCTTCTCAAGCGGTTTAAATCGACATTTTGTAACTTTTCTCTCATAAACTAACAAAGTTTAACTCCTGTTGATCCACACTGACCTGTGATCAGGTGAACGGTGTCTCTGTCATTCGTGCGTCTGTTCTCACACTATGTAACTTTGGGCTCCGGGTCGGGAAAAGTAAGTAGCGCTTTTACTTTGAAGGTCACCAACCGGAAACGCTTTACCTAACTTAGCTATGATTGGCTAACTGTACATGGCCCGAGAAGAAGACACCACCACCTGACACCAAGAAGAACAATACAATACAATACAATACAATACAATACAATACAATACAATTACATTACATTACATTACATTACATTACATTACATTCACAGACTTTGAGGTCCCACTTTTGTTTTCTGAATGTGTCCAAATTTCTCCTCGACAGATCAACCTGGATGATAATCGCCTTCAGACTTCAATCTCCTTTATCTACTTACAACTAATAATTAACTATTAAACTAATTAATTAGTGTGTTAAAACATCTTAGGTATTTATGTGTGTTTGTTGTTTAGATGTTTTAAACTGTTTACACTGGATGCATTTTTATTTCTGATACATTCACACTGTTTATACTGTTAGATCCACACTGTGAATATGTTTTTAGATCTCTTTAAACTTGTATATATTTAATATTTCTTATATGTCATGTTTATTGCTGTTTGCAGCAGGGATTTGAGGGAAAGGTTATTTCAGTTCTCTGTTATTTCAGTCCCTCCCCCTCAGAAATGTGTCAGGAGCTGCCTCTGCATATGGCAGCAATTAAGTTGACCTGACTTGACTTATATGTCTGAACTGGGAGTTCTCAAGATGTGTCTTTTATTAGAAATATGAGAGAAACAAATGATATCAAATGTTGTTGCATTTAGAGTTTTTGAATTATAGGGTTCTTAACGAGTCATTCTCTTACTGATTTTTTCATTTAATCTAAAAGATTCACAGACGTCTTCAGCATAATATCAAACTGAAGATATTTTTAATGTCATATCAGCCTCAGACAGTTTATCTGTCTCTTCATTTGTCCAGAAACTGATCACTACATTTTGACTTTGGTTGCTACGTTTTACCATCAGAGGGCAGCACACGCTCACAGATCAAACCAGGGAGGAGGTTACTCCAACACGTTCTCTGACCAGAATGTCAAATGCATCTGCAGGTGACCTGGTAATCTGACATACTGGGCATTGTCCCAGCAAGTTATCTGTGTGTACATGTGTGTGTGTGTGTCCTCAGTGAAGTGTATCAGTCTCTGCAGTAGCTTCCAGCTGCAGCAGTCAGTTCAGTTTCTGTTCAGTCTGACTGAGGGAGGTTTTTGTACGACGCTTTTTCACTGTGTGAACACATACTGACTGTTGGGATAGTGAAAACTCTGACAGTAGTAAACTGCTGCATCTTTTTGTAGAAATGTAGCCGGACTTTGAACCAAATCCTAAATGACTGAAAATATATTTAAAGTGTATTTGATTCTTTTCTTCAAGCAGCATCAAATCAAAATCAAGAGAGTTTTGTTCTTTCAAATATGATTCATTTCTTTCCAGTGTAGTTTGATATCTTTCCAGGTCATGTGAGATCTTTCTGTGCTGATATGCGCAGAGGTTTTTCTTAAAGGGAAGTGAAACAATGTGTGGAGTGAGTGACTGGTGGAGCAAAACCATCTGACAGAAACTCCTTAAGGCTAAACCAACTCTCACACAGTAAAGGTGTCAAGTGTCTGCTGTGATTGACAGCTGTCCTCTAATCTGATTGGTGTCTCCTAGGTGATACCGTGTCCCCACCCTGTGATTACTGCCTCCCTCCAGTGAGGAGCTGCAGCAGAGAAGCCACGCTCTGTAATCCCCAGCCAACAAGGCTTCCCCCTCAGACTGAGTCTGGCCTGGAAGGTGGGCGGCAGCAGCAGCAGCAGCAGCCTGGGAGGAGGCAGCAGCCCCGTGGTGCTGGAGAAGGACGGCCTCTACAGCTGGAGCAGCACCCTGAGGCTCGATGCAGACCAGTGGAGGAAGGTGGACTCTGTGACCTGTGAGGCCACCCAGGGCTCCCAGACTCCCGCTCTCACAGACACTGAGGAGAGACCAGTGTTCCCAGTCCTGACCTGACTGCTGGGACTCTGATGCTGAGTTTCCTCTGCTCCTGCTCTCACTCTGCTCTCTCTGACTGTCTCTCTTTCCCAGCTGGCGTGTTTCAATAAGAAGATTTTACCAGCTTGTTGCAGTGTTTCAATATTACTTCAGTGTTTCCATAATAAAGCGTGTTCATCAAATCAGTTGTTTTCATGCTTTATTATTATCACATTCTCCTAAATAAATGTTCTCTTAATGGTGTCAGTGGTCGTAGTATAAGTTCAGAATTTGTTGTCACAATCAGTATGACGACTTCACGACTGTAAAACTATCTTAGGAATAGTCTTAATAAACCTTTGGAACAAATCCATGGTAAGTTTTATTTCAACAATAAATCATCAGTAATCTCTGATTACCAAAGTGTCTTCATGTTAAGGACTGTAATATTGTTTTAGTTGTGTCTAAAGAACATGAATTATTCTTTGATTCAAACTTCAAAAGTCTGAGAAATATTTTCTAAATCTGACATAAAAACAACATCATCAGCATAAAGAGAAATAACAGTGTGATCTGCAGTTCTACCCCGTGAACTATTTACATACTGCTTCTGCTGAAGAACCACAAAGACAAATCCAAGATTTGACAAGGACACCATTAAAATGTTTTTGATTTACATACTTCATGAATCCTTTTTGGTTTAATTAAAAAAAATATGTTTGTTGCTGGAATACAAAACACAGAAAACGACTAAAATATATTTGAAATATTTGTAGAGATTTGTAATTTATTTCAACAATGAGTCATTTCTATGAACAATGCAAAGATATAAAATAAATCTATAATATTTACAGTTTTAGTGTTGATGTGTCATCATGCTCTAGTCTAAATCTTCAAAGTCAATTATTATTATTAATTGTTGTAGTGGAACCTGTTGTTTTAGTTTCAGTGCAGCTGTTAGATCAGTTCCTCTCCAGCTGAGGAGGATTTTTGTACGACATTGTATCACTGTGAACGGGAAGCTGTTACTCTGCTGACAGTAATCAAACTCTGAATCTTCAGCCTGAACTCCTCTGATGGTCAGAGTGAAGTCAGTCCCAGATCACTTCCACTAAACGATCTGAAACTCAGACTGAGGTTTTGTAGCATAATAAATCAGGAGTTTAGGAGCTTCTCCAGTTTTCTGAAGGTACCAGTGGAGCTCACTACCAACATTTGTACTGGCCTTACATCTGATGGAGACAGTCTGTCCTGGAACAACAGACTGAGATTCAGGAGACTGAGTCAGGGTGATTTGTCTGATGAACCTGGAAAACATGAAAAGAGGAGGGTTATTGAGACAAATTCAGCTTGGAGAAAGACGATCAACATCCAAACAGAAGAGTCTCATTTCTTTAACATGGACAATAGATGGAAGAAGGTAAATGCTTGTTCCTGTTTCTCCATCGTAGCAGAACATCATTGTGGTGAACCTGGTTGCATCCTGAAGCAAAGTTTTCAGAAGAGAGTCTCACCGTGAACAAGGAGCCCCAGGGTGGCCAGCAGTCCAATCAGTGCCATCATCATTGTGTTGTGAGGTGTCAGAGTGGCTCTGAAAGGCCTGGACAGCCACTGATCAACACTGGCCTCTTGGCTGGGGCAGAGGCAGGACACATATGCAAACACACACAGTCAGTGAACCATGGCTGTCCTCAACATATCATGGTGTTTCCTGCTCACTGCTCACACAGCTCACTGTTTCAATCATCCTCATGGAGATCAACAAACCAACAAACTGAGAATTGATTTCAGTGGAAGCAGGTGGCTGTGCGTGGTCATCATTTTCAGGACTCTTTATCTTTAGTACTGAAACCTGTCTGTTGCCACGGTTACTGAGCTGAGAGGGAAGTGAAACGCTGAAGACCAGTTTGATCCGATCTGACGGAGACCAACAGAACCAGCAGCCTCCTCTGCTGAACCGACAGGGTGGAGTTGATTCTGTTGTTGGCTCAACATCCTGTTTAATGTCGAGTACTCCACGTCATTGTAGTGTTTGTCTACTGTTGAGACTTTGGTTTAGAACAATGCCAAAATAAAAACGCACAGTCTAATGACTGTCTTACATTGACCCTAACCTTTTAACAACCTTTTAATAACGTTTTTAAATATTCTGCAGCCTGTGAACTTTCCTACACAAACTCTTCTTTTTACGTTGAAACATATTTTATCTTGTACATGATTTTATCTCCCATTCTTCAAACTTAATGTTTCCTGTCTGTTGGACTGGTCAGATCAGGAGCTGAAAACAGAGACGACCGTTTAGACTGTGCTGCCTCTCAGTGGAGATCTAACAACAGTCCTCACATGTGTACTTCAACTCAGTGATCTAGTGTACACTGAGGAGTGATCTAGTGCACACTGAGGAGTGATCTAGTGTACACTGAGGAGTGATCTAGTGTACACTGAGTCACTCAGTTTAACATTTGACACAAAATAAACACTGCACCTGTTTTCCACACACTCCATGATCAGTGTAAATCTGCACACTGCTCCTTTAAATATCATTTATTTACTTGTAATTGATCCATTTATTAAATATTCGTACAGTAACTGTAACTGTAAGTGCATTTACTTTGAGTAAATAAGTACAATTTAAAAGCATGTGTCTGAAAGTATACTAACTTCAAAGTCAAACATAATTATCATATTAAAAATAAACTATGATACATAAAGTGGTTAAACTGACCAGCTGTGACATGTTTAGTTCAATGAAACGTGTTGGACGGATCTGTATGAGTGTTACACACTGTACAAAGTTACAGTACTGAGAAGTACGGCTGTATAAACAGACATGAACATGCAGAAATAGGATTTATTATTCATTTTTTACTTAGATTTAAGTCACAGTTAACTTAGACTTGAGTTTACATTCTGCTACTGGCTGTAGTAGTACTGTGAATACTTACTTTAAAGGCACAGATATTACTGGTAACATAGTATTATTACTGTAGTATTATGTTACTACATGAGGGAGTATTTCTTCACGTCATGATACTCACGGAACCTTTGTACCGCAGACACTGTTTCCCTCCGGACGTCTTCTCGTGTCAGACCTCAGCCTCTGTTTACGTTCTGTCCGTTAACGGAACCCGGCCACGTTTGTCGGTGTTTGATCCGGTCCACGGTTCGTGTGTCCGGTTCTTCCCGGTCAGGTGGAGCAGATATGTCCGCGGAGCTGCGGGTGTTCCTCCCGCCCTCCTCTCCGTCCCTCCCGGGGCGGTGGAACCTGTCGGCGGCGTGGAGCCTGTCGGCGGCGTGGAGCCGGCGGAGACTCTGACGGAGTTCGTCACCGAGCGGCTGGCCGCGGCTGGTACCGTGGTCCGGTACCGGGAGCAGATAGACTGACAGCGGCGGCAGCTGGACAGCCTGAGGTCCGAGGAGGGCAGGTGGAGCCGGGCAGCAGGTCGGTGTGTGTCCCCGGAGCTCTACAGGTGTTCTGTTAACGTTATATTAACGTTACATGAACGTTCCTGACAACGGAGCAGTCAGTAAACTGACTGCTGACGTCCATCAGCTGATATTGATGCAAAGATCCACACACACACACACACACAGCAGCTGGCCTGTGCTCACCTGTTCAGGTTATACTTAAAGTTATGCAGGATTGAGAGCGTGCACGCTTTGATTGACAGGTGGGCGTGGTCACAGGTGCTTCACTCAGCTGGTCACAGGTAAAGGTGTCTCCTGTCTCTCCCTTCAGACTCTCTGCAGGAGCAGATCCTGAGCGTCCAGCTGGACGGACGGACTGGTCGTGGCGACTGCGGAGCGTCGGAGCCACGACCAGCAGAAGCAGCGAGAGACGGCCGACTCCTCGCTGAGGGCTCGGAGACTGAAGACAGCGGGGACTGCTGGAGGGAGGATGCCGGACTCTGGAGACCCGAGGAGGCGCAGGGACCGAGCTCGAGCGTGAGGAGCTCCACCGATCAGTCGCAGCAGTCTCCGCCGACTGCGTTCACCTGTAAAGTCTGTGGCGAGTCCTTCCAGAGGATCGGTGACCTCATCACTCACTCCTCTGAGGGACTGCGGCCTGTGCGGGAAACACCTGGAGCTCACGGAGAGCCTGAAGCTCCACCTGCGCGTCCACAGAGAAATGGCGCTCCGCTGCACCGTCTGCGGTCAGAGCTTCGGCAGGAGGGCGACGCCGGTGCGGCACGTCCGCGGCCACACGGGTGAGAAGCCGCTCAGCTGCACGTACAGCGGGCGCACACCGGAGAGAAGCCGTACTGCTGCTCCACCTGCGACCGGCGCTTCAGTCAGCTGTCCTGCTTCCACAAACACCGCGTCAGAGGCGAGGCCCGGCCGGCGGACTGCCAGGATACAAGACGGGGGAGAACTTCAAAATAAACTTCCTGCAGGGGCCTGAAACGCTCTTCTTCAACACAGGAAACATGTTCTCCAAAAAATCTGATCCAGGTTCACCAAAATCAGTGAAATAGTTGGTGTGTGTGTGACTTAGTGCCGTAAAGCGTTATACACAACAGTTAGTTTTGACGGAGTTGTTTGTTACATGAGTGCTGATATAGAGCACAACAGCACCGAGACTTTTAACTACAGCTGTTCCAAATCTGTTTCATTAATGGCTGTTATCTTAAAGTGTAAACTGTAAATGGTCGTCAGACAAAGAGAAGCAAACAAGTCTGGATACTTAAGCTCAGACGTCCAGGTGTGTTCATACAACATCAGGTACATTAGAGAGTAAAAATGAAGCAAACACCACGAGGTGAACAACACAGTCTGTGAACTGCGTTCAGACTCAGCTCAGTCTCAGAAATATGAACGCTGACGTTGGGCTGCAGTAACATGTCGACTGTAGAACAGAGCTAACAAGCTGGTGCTCAGGAAGTGTTTGTGTATTGCTTGGTAACAGCGCAGTCCAGCTGTGAAACTATTAATTAAAATGATGAACTAAACAAACAAATCTGCTTCTTGTTACTGTTCACTCATAAATGGAGCTTGTGGAATAAAAGAAATATCACACTGAGGTCATTCCGTTATTCTGAATATCAGCACCCTGATTATCTACAACTGAATCACAGCGTGCTGATATTTAGAATAACTGAATGACCTCAGTGTGATATTTCTTAAATGTACTTCTCTCCCATTCACCTGATTACAAGTCAGTGTAGCATCAACATGATACTAAACTAATAATTAAGTCCTTTATTAATTTGTGTTTAAAGTAATATTTGAACAAACATGAGTAATAAACACACTGTGGTCAGTTTATTGGTTTTGTTCTGTAAGATGCTGCTCTGATTATTGTTTAGAATATAATATCTGGACATCTGTTTATGATCATAATCAGTGGTGATATTTTACTGTTAAAGCCAAACTGCAACCTCGTGGCTTATACAACTCACCTGTTCACATTATATTACGGCTTAAAGTTATGCAGGATTAAGCGCGTGGACGCTTTGATTGACAGGTGGGCGTGGTCACAGGTTCCACTGATGACATCTCCACACCTCTGTCAATATTCAGATCAGCCAGGAGGTGGAAGAAGCAGCTCTGTCCATTCTTCATACTGTCATTACTTAAAGCTCAAGTGTGTCTGAATGAGAAAAGCTCGGACTGTGTCATCATTGAAACATGTTATATTCAAAGAAATAAGCTTTGCCTTCACAATTCTTTAATATTGTTTGTTCCAGGGAAAAAGAACTGAGAGTTTTTGTCTCTTCTTCCAGGGTGTAAATGATGAATTCCCTCACATTGTGCTGAACGGGAAGTTCAGTTTTTAGGACGAAGATGAGTTGACAAGCTTTGGTGCAAACTGAAGAACAGTGAGAAATGATTTATGAATAATCATCTTCCACATGTTTCGTCGTATAAACAGTACCAGGCACTACAGGTAGGCTCGCTTTCTCCCGGTGGTGGGTGTGTCCGACCGGAGAGACGCCACTCCGTGAAATAGTTTCACTTTCAGGACCAACCTCAGTCCGTAAAAACGACCTAGTGCCCCATGACGTGTGAGACTTTTCTGAGTTGTGATTGGTCAGAACTTCACCCTCGTAAAGCTTGTCGTGACCGAGTGTCCGGGGAGTTTTGTCAAACCGTGACTATGCAGCTGATTCTGATTCTGCCTTTTCTGCTTTCATGTCATGTTGCATCCTCTGGTAAGGTCACATTTATCTCTGTTTACATCTGATTGTGTTGTAATGTTTTTCATATTCAGCTGATCTGGGAGCTGCTGACAGCGGCTTTATGACTCAAAGGGAACGCAGCCTGTTTCCTGCCATATGTACCTAAGTATAACGAATATTCAACAGAAATGCATTATGAGACATGTTGGATCAAACGCTCTTTGCAATCATGTGGAAGTCATTTTGTTTTTCAGAATAAAAGACTGTCTAAAACCTGGACGTAGTCTCTGTGACGTCCCCGCAGGCTGTCTAAAACCTGGACGTAGTCTCTGTGATGTCCCCACAGACTGTTTAAAACCTGGACGTAGTCTCTGTGACGTCCCCGCAGGCTGTTTAAAACCTGGACGTAGTCTCTGTAACGTCCCCGCAGGCTGTCTAAAACCTGGACGTAGTCTCTGTGACGTCCCCGCAGACTGTTTAAAACCTGGACGTAGTCTCTGTGACGTCCCCGCAGACTGTTTAAAACCTGGACGTAGTCTCTGTGACGTCCCCGCAGACTGTCTAAAACCTGGACGTAGTCTCTGTGACGTCCCCGCAGACTGTCTAAAACCTGGACGTAGTCTCTGTGACGTCCCCACAGACTGTCTAAAACCTGGACGTAGTCTCTGTGACGTCCCCACAGACTGTCTAAAACCAATGAGAATTTTGAAGCCTGAAACCTTCATGTTATTGCTTCTGTGCTTTCTCTACAGCGATACACTCCCTGAAACATGTCTACACTGCATCCTCTGAAGTCCCAGATTTCCCAGACTTTGTGGCTGTTGTGTTTGTGGATGGAATTCAAACAGATCATTACGACAGCATCACCAAGAGGACAGTCGCTACACAGGCCTGGATGGACCAAGTCAGAGCTGACGATCCTGAGTACTGGAAGAGACAAACTTTATACTGGGAAGGTCAAGAGCAGATAGGAAGAGTCAACATTGAGATTTTAAAGAGGCGCTTTAACCGTTCTGAAGGTGTGTTTACTCAGTGTGTCACTTCTTAAGGGGGGTTTAGCAACCAACTCTATGGATGGAAATTAAGCAGTATGACTTGAAAGGGTGCAACAACTGAACTAAACTGGATGTAATAGTAGTAGTACAATGTAATATTTCATTTATTCATCATCTATATATTGTGATCTGTGATTCTGGTGAATTCTATTGTTTCTACTCTGCTTTGGTACGGCTTATTCACTGTTCTTCAAATGTATTTTATCTTTTATCCTCGGTCACTGCTGCAGAATTTTCTAACTGCTAAAAAAGGTTTTGTGTTTTAACCTGTATTGTGTGTGTTTCCGCCTCTCTTGCAGGCATCCATGTAATCCAGGTGTTGAATGGCTGTGAATGGGATGATGAGACTGGAGAGGTTCATGGTTTTGGTCTAATTAGTTATAATGGAGAAGACATCTTAATATTGGACATGAAGGCACAGAGATGGATTGCTACAAAACCACAGCTTCTTCGAAGTCAGCATAAGTGGAATAATGATAAAGGATGGTTAGAGTTCATGGAGCATCGTCTGACCAAGGAGTGCCCTGTGAGACTGAAGAACAGTTTGGACTTTGGGAAGAGAATTCTGCAGAGAACAGGTAAGACTATACACTGTATGAGGTAAGTATCAAATACATTTACAGCGGCACCTTATTTATGCTTCTACCTGATACACATAAATTAGTTCATCATTTTGAAAGATAAGGTTGATCTCTGTCATTCATACGTCTGTTCTCACACTATGTAACTTTGGGCTGGACAGATGGACAGTGAAGTACACTGCTGCCAACTGTAGCTGCTGTTAGCTCATGTTAGCTCAGTTTGTTACCCGGGCTGCCCAGACTGAGAGCTCAGAGCACTGGGGGAGTGTTAGTGTTTGTACCACAGGTGTAAATCTGGGACTGACTTTTAGTGGTTGGTGAGAGCTTGGTGAAATAAAAGGCTGAAAGACAGACGCCGAGCTGGGCTGACTGCTGTTGGACTAGTCAGTAATATTAGCTGCTGCTGTGTCTGCTGCTGGTGACCTGGTTGATGTTTGGCTGTTGTACAGTTGAACATAGTTACCACAGTGGGATTACACTCTGACACTGGAGGGAACAAATCAGAACTAATTCTCTGCACTGTTGCTTTTAAAGCCTCACTAATTTCCTAAAACAGTTGCTCATTATAGTTTTTATCAAACAAGCAGGAGATTTTTGGCCTGGATACTTGAAATGAATGGCGTTGGCCAATCTCCACATGTAATTTCAGATTGCATTTTAAAGTTGTCTTTCTTGGTCTGTTTTCCAGAGCCTCCTTTGATGTCTCTCCTCCAGAAGACTCCCTCATCTCCTGTGAGGTGCCACGCCACAGGTTTCTACCCTAACAGAGCTGTGATGTTTTGGAGAAGAGATGAAGAGGAGCTTCACGAGCATGTGGACCATGGTGAGCTGCTCCACAACCATGATGGGACCTATCAGATGAGCGTGGACCTGAATCTCTCGTTTATCAAACCACACGAGTGGAGGAGGTACAAGTGTGTTTTTCAGCTCTCTGGTGTTGAGGATGACATTTTCATCTGGCTGGACCCAGCGCTGATCCAGACTAACTGGGGTAAGTACCGAGGTAAAAAACTTTCAAAGCAGTTCGTACAATGTCCAAAACCACATGTAGTCTGTTGTATTATTATTTGCAAAATGTCAAACTATTCCTCTGATTAAACTTTTGAGGTAATTGTATTTTGCTGGAGTATTTCCATCTGTGTCTACTTTATACATCCCGCATAAAGAATTTGATTTCATACTTCTCTGTTGTTTTATTCAGTGGATAAGTCCAGTGAGGCCCCCACCATCATTTTGTCTGCAGTGGTTGCAGTGACTCTGATCTTCTCAGTGGCCATTGGAGTCACAGTTTACAAAAAGAAAAAAGGTGAGACTGAAACATTTAAAATATCTTATCAGGATTCTTGTCTTTTGTGGCTTTTAACCTGACAGTCTAAACTGTCTAAAACCTGGACGTAGTCTCTGTGACGTCCCCGCAGACTGTCTAAAACCTGGACGTAGTCTCGGTGACCTGGACAATGCAAACCAAATATTTCCTTAGTTTAAAAGATATTTTTAGCAATTTGAGTGACCTCAAGAGTGCATGAAATAATTCTCTTTAATTTCCTTTTAATTTCAGCCAAGTTCCCTTCAAATTGTGAGTATTTTCCTTTGACCTACACTGTGTACTAACTGTGCATTGGTAGTTTATGAGAGTCAGATTTACTGTAGCTCTGCTATGAAATAAACTCGTTAACAATGTATGACTGACCTTCCAGCTGACAACATTGAACTCTCTGAGAAACTGAAACCAGAAACCTGATTCCGTACAGGCTGCTGTGGACGCGATGTGAGTTATTTCCACTCTCTAATCATGTTTTACACTTCCTTCTATTTGTTTTGGCAATCGGAAACACATTTATGATAGAAAAGGAAATTTAGCTACAGTTGACGAAGTGATTTTTTTTCTTTTTGTCTCTAGATTTGACTGGAACAGCATGACACATCGTCCAGCATGTTGGATCATTTGACAACAGTTTTGTCCTTTCTTTGGCTGAAACAAAGATGGCAGCAGCTCAAAGTCTCCATGAAGCCAAAACTGATGCTTAAGTGTATATCTCATATGTCAAGCTCAGCCTCTGAGACCAACAGGGAATAACGTTACAGTACTGAGGTGATTTACAGACTGAGAGAAGTGGTGAAGCGCTAACTGTGGTTAGCTCGGTCAGCCGTGTAGCTAACTGAACTGCAGATTTCAGAATGTCAGAGGATTATTTTGTACCCTGTGTCCAACCAGGGAGGAAAAGGTATATTAACAAACTCAGCATTTTCTGTGTGTGTCTTGCATACCACCGTTAAACTCCACATTTTGTCTGTCTAGGTTTTATGATAGCTAATGGATCTTATTTATTCATCTTTCTTTATTCTGGAATAGGTATTGAATTACGTTTACTGCTGTGTTTCTTTGGGCTGGGCGCAGCGTTAGCGTCTTATGTATTTTCCAGTTAATGTTTGTACTCAGCTCATATATTTGTGACAAACTTAATCCAAGTATAATTTATGTTTTGATACTGAAAAAATTGACCTCATCTTGCTTAAATTTTACATTCAAAATAATTGATTGATTATAATTTTACATTGTACTATTTTACATAAATAGATAAATAAATATTAATTAAATGTAGTTCAGCTTTACCCGCTCTTCCGTTTACACTTGTAGAAAATCTCACTGAAAGCTAAATATAATAAACCAAGTAAAGCACATGGTGCACTATCTATGTATGATAAAGTCTGAACTTCCTGAAGCGTGGATTGAAACACAGTCGAGTTCTAAGAGTTTTAAGTGTTGAGGCTGAAATAGCAACTTCATCAGGAAAACATTGTGCAGCAATTTTATCATTTTATTAATGACTGTATTTTATTTTTATTTTGAAAAATATGAACAAAAAGAAGCATCTGTCTGTCAATCAGAGTTCCTTTTACTGGTTCTTATCCACATTTTATTTACTTATTTTATTACAGAGGTTGAGAAACTCTTGTCTCTTTGAATTATGTAACTTTCATATTGACCATAAACAGGCAGAGTCTTGACAATTTTATTTCATAATCTGACACTAAAAAGCAAATAAAGTAATAAAATCTAATATGATTTTTAATTTTAAAAAATGGAAAAATGTATTATGTATTTTAAAAAATCATTTTGTTTTTCAAGAGCAGATTCTCAATAAAAGTCCAAAAATCTCTGAATGTGTTTTTGTGTTTATTTACATATTATTGTTTTTAATGACGTTTTGTGAGTTTAGTCGCAGACTGGAAGTGACGTCATAGTGCGTGTCTTTAAAATGTGATTTTATGAATATTTGTAATTAATATTATTTAGAATTAATAATAATCGTCGTTAGACTTCCGGTCCGGCAGGCGGCGCTGCGTCACACAGCTCACCTGACTGGCCCCTCACTGAGCATGCGCACAGAGACCAACCTGGAAGTGAAGCTGATAAACAACCGAGCAGCAGCTCGACGCTCCGGTTCCCGCTCGTGTCTCTCGTGTCTCTCGTAAGATGTCACAGATCGAGATGCTCAGGCTGCTCATCACCCAGCGGCTCACCGAGGCCGCCGAGGAGATCTTCGGCGTGTTCGGGAGAACCATAGCCGAGTACGAGGACCAGATCACCCGATCCAAGCTGGAGATAGACCGACAGCGACGGCTGCTGGAGCTCAGCACCAAGCCCAAGATCAGCGTGCACGGCAACAGCTCAGGTGAGACACCTGAGAGGGGGGGCAGGTCAGGTGAGACACATGAGAGAGGGGGGGCAGGTCAGGTGAGACACATGAGGAGAGAGGACAGGTCAGGTGAGACACATGAGGAGAGAGGACAGCTCAGGTGAGACACATGAGGAGAGAGGACAGGTCACCTGTGATCACCTGAGGTCACATGTCCAATTGACTGTATCATGTGACCACACTGACTGTTCTCTGCTGTGATTGGCAGCTCTCCCCGAGCAGCAGGACTGGAGCTCTGGTCTGGACCTGAACGAGCTGAAGCCTCCTCACATCAAAGAGGAGGAGGAGGAGGAGGAGGAGGAGGAGGGGGAGGAGGAGGAGCTGTGGCCGCCTCAGCAGGAGACGACTCAGGTGGGGGAGCAGAACGACGTCAAGTTTGTGTTGTTCCGGAGCGGCAGAGCGAGAACCGAGCTGGACGTCGATCACATGACCTCGCTGTCAAAGTGCCGAGGCCCAGAGGACCAACCGCAGCCGGGCACGTCAGTCGTGCTCGACAGCACCGACGCTTCAGGTAACGGCCAGCTGGACTGCGGCGACCTGGAGGCGGCGCCGCTGTCCGAGGTGGTGGACTCGTACATCTGCACCATCTGCGGCCGAGCGTTCGCTCAGCGCGGACACTGGGCCAAACACGTCCAGGTGCACCGCAAGGTCGAGACCAAAGCGGACAAGTCGTATACGTGCGACATCTGCGGGAAGAGGCTGACGCGCTTCGACGGGTATCAGAAACATCTGAGGATTCACACGGGCGAGAAGCCGTACTGCTGCGACGAGTGCGGCCGAAGATTCAGCGACAACTCCAACTACAAACGACACATCCGCACGCACAGCGGACAGAAAACGCTGCAGAGCTGAGGACGCCGGGCGAGGACGGACACTGTTACCGAGGAGACGAGGACGCACACGACGGTCACAAAGAAGCAGCAGAGACACGTCCGTCCTGATGATGATAGAGACGCTTCTGTCCTTCGTCTGCCTCATGTACTCTGACGTGAATCGTCTTTTTAACTCAGCCACACTCACCTAACTGCTGGAGACACAAACAGACGTTGTCTGTCCTCGTCTTCATCCGTCGCGTCGTCAAACATTTCCAGGTTTTATCTTTAGCCGGTCGACGTCGGTCGGCTGAGCGTGTTTTCATTCTCCGTGTTGCCGTTAAACGAGTTCAGACGTGAAACCTCCGACTCATATTTATCACACTCGTGGACGAGGACCAAGAAGAAGAGACATATTTTATTTTTATATCTGAAATATTTTAACAGACGTTTGCACACTGGAGGAGACGATCATCGTCCAATCAGAGCTACGTTAGTCTGCTCAAACACACAAACAGTCAATCTGCTTTAATCAGACTGTTGGACTTTGGTAATAAAATCATGGTTGAAAAAAGTTTCTCTCTTTGATTTCTCGTTAGAAAACGAAGAAATGTAACGATCAGAACTCAGTTTCAGTTCTTCAGACTGTCCTGATGTTTGCTTTGAATCGTTACACTCCGACATTTATTACAAACATTTTGATTTTAATTCTGTGAAACGTTCATAAAAACACTTTAGTTCAACTAAACAAAGAAAAAACCTGTTTGGCTCCGTTTGTGCAGATGAAGGAACAAACATAATTCATCTCCATCAGAATCATCAGCTCAGTGCAACAATGTGGAAACTCAAAATGTTTGGAGACGAAGAAGAAGACTGATGCTGTTGGAGGTTTGAAGGTGCGCTGACCTGGAGGTGGAGCTCCTTGTGGTGAGGAGGGGGAATGCAGTTTGTAACAGCGTCACTTTAATGTACTAAAGAAATAAAGTTCATCTCTGTGGATCCGTTTAATCATCTCGTTAACTCCTCGTAAACAAAGAACTCTCTCTGTTCAGCGTCTGTCTTTGAAGACCGCTTCAGCTCCTCGTCCTCAGTTTTTATGATCACGAGAAGAAAAATGTCCTGAAATATAAACTGACATAATTCATTAACAAGATGAGTAAACCAGAGACACACACACACACACACACACACACACACACACACACACACACACACACACACACACACACACACACTGTGTTAATATAGAAACATGTTTCTGAAAATTTCAAATGTTTTCTCCATGTTCAGCTTCAATAATCCGTCACTGTGACTTTAAATAAACGTTATGAATCGATTATTTAAATCATCACCATCTTTAAGAATGGATTATATTTAGATGTGTTAAATCGTGTCAGTGCCACAGAGATCAATTATTATGGATCATTTCCAATAATAATGTCAGACACTCGTCACAGGTAGAAACATTCAGAACTTCACCCTGCAGTTTGTTTCATGAAGCACAAACGTTTCATATCTAATATCTGTCTCTGTCTGAAGACATTAATGTCATCGCGTCTGTTAAAATTAAAGATATGAAATGTGAATCAAACTCTTCAGCTGCTCATCGTGCACCAGCAGGTGGCAGCACAGCTCCATGTAAGACAGGTGCTGGGTGAACTCACCTGGTGACGCTGTGTTCAGGAATATGATCAGAAATATGATCAGAAATATGATGAGCTCTGCAGATGATGAATCAGATTTTATCTGTTTATAACAGAAAACACTCCAAGTATCTCATCTAATAGTGCAACTACAACTACAGATGCAGTTTCATTCTACACCATCTGAACCTCACGGATCTCTTTCAAGGAAGCCTGTGGAAGACTCGGAGCTTCATGTCTGGGATTCCCCTCATGTAAACTCTGAAGCCTTCCTTGGACTCTTCAGGAACTTGACTTCCTCAAGCATCTCTGGACCTCCAAGAACTATTTGGACATCATCAGTAACTGAGAGGTTCAGAAGATTCCTTCAAACAGCTGCTCAGTAACTCTTTAATCAACCACAAAACTACGAGGACTCCAATCATAACTTACACTACTGTAACCATTTCAAGGACTCTTGGACCTCCTCAAGGACACACAGGGAATCCCTCAGATCCTGGAGAACCTCTACAGGACCACCAGATTTAAGTCAGTGACTGTGTGTACCTCATCAAGGATCCTTGAACCTGCATGTAGGGCTGATGGAGCCCTCTGCTGACCCCACAACACCCCAAAGAACTCCAGGAACCACAAAACTGACAGGATGAAGACCTTCATGTAGTCCAGCTGAAGAACCGGCCTCCGTGCCACGTGAAGTTTTATCACTGAACAGCTCCAAACAAAAGAATTTCAATAGAAATGAGATGCGACGTTGGATCCTGTTTGTCTCTGGATGCAGAACTTAAAATCCTTTGATTAGAAAAGAAGAAGAGGAAGAACTCCAGAGGAGCTTCACAGAGTTTAAAACAGAGTCCACAGAGATCGGCTTCTTATTCCACAGTAGCCTTTATTTACACCGTCATCCACATTGTTAATGACAAGCAGGAAGGTAAACATTACAGTTTTTGACATTATTACATTGTCATTTCGGTGAGGCCCACCGGGTGGTGCTGTGCATCCATCATCACGGTGGTGTCACAGTGTCTCTGGTCCCCCCTCAGTCTTTATTTGGAGGACAGGAACCGAGGACCACAGAACGAATAAACAAATTTATTTTGTAGGTTACAAGTGCATCTTCATACAAAAAGCCTTTTTATATAAAACGAGCTGTAGAGTTTCCTCTGCAGCGTCCTCGTAGTAGCACCCAGTGAAAACATTCCTACATACAGGGAGGTTCCTCTTCCTCACTTCAGTTCTTTTAATGTGAAACAACTCCATAAGACGAGCTCTGCTGTGTGTGCAGCACGCTGAAAAACACTGACCACATATTTCTGTTTTATACTGCTGCGAGTCCTCCTGGAACCATTTTTATTTACTTTTGAGCCAATCAACTACAAGTTTCCTTTTCTTTACGGTGGCTGTTTAAAGTCTGGATATCGTTCAAAACATTCAGCTTTTTGATTCCTGAGTTTCTGATGCCACACTGAAAGAAGCTGAAATAGTCAGACATTAAACGTTGTATAACCAAATGTAGATCGTTCTCTAATAAAATACAGTGTATCTTTTCAGACAGGTTGGACTGAAGTCCGTGTAAAGTCAGAATAAATGTGTTCTGAGTTCACCCAGTCAAATCTGAATGATTAAAAATATCGACAGGTTTATAAATTAGGTGTTAAATCAGGTCAAATCTCTCTGTCTCTCTGCTCAGGGCGGCCTCAGCGTGTCATCGAGCCGCCCTTTAAGAACCTCTGATCCACAGGTCAGTCATGTATCGTTCAACTATTTTCAACATATTTAATGTGTCTGAAAGAAATCTCAGAGTTACTTTACACTGACTTTAATGATAACGAAGCAAACCCAGTCGGCTACGACGACCTTCAACAGAAACTTTGACCTCTGGTAATCTTTACAGACTGACACAACCTGCTGAAGGTTGTCGAGGTCAACTGGACTTCACAAGAAGCTTCTTCAGTTCAGGTCAGCGTGAAACGTCTTCAAGAAATTAAGCAACTCCAATCAGCAACGACAACATTTAACAGATACTATGACGAATCAGACAACGCTCCAAACCATCGTTAGTTTCAATTTGTAGATGAACTGACTGAAAACAGTTCAAATGATTCAGTTTCTCATTAATCTGCCAACAAATGTTTCATTTTCAAGACACAATGGCAGAAAAGTGTCAGATGTGTTTGTGTTGACGTCTCTGCATGTCGACTTCCACAGAAACATCTAAAACTTTGTGTTTGCAGCAGTAATGTGAAGTTTATGCGACCTGTGTTTAATGGACTAACATCTGACAGCAGCACATTAAACCTGGCAGCTCACTTTGTGGCTCTGACCCGACCTTCCTCTTTACAATCCAGCCTGTTTCTTTCCTCTGTGGAAACCATCAAATCTGCCGCAGAGGGATTCAGATCAGATTCGCCGTTCTCACGTTAATTTGGACTTTTAGTGATTCAGCTTCTTCAGCTCCAACCTGTGACGAGTGTCAAAGAGTTCCAGTCAAACGGAGAGAATGATGCAACCATGACATGAAGTACAAATCCATGTTTTTGTTCTCCCCTTTAACAATGACTGAAACCATCATTCAGTGAGCGCAGCGTCTCATTCTGCAGGCGCTTCACATCCCTTCCCCTCCCTGCCGCTCGGCTCGGCTCGGCTCGGCTCGGCTCGACCGTCTGCTGCTGGCGGACTCAAAGTTGCATCATTTGGTGCAGAGGCAGCTCGGCCGTCTCCAGCAGACGGAGTTACTTCACTAACAGTCTGCTGCAGCATCATCGCAGAGGCTTCGTTATTGCTTAATCTGCACTGGGAGTGTGTGTGTGTGTGTGTGTGTGTGTGTGTGTGTGTGTGTGTGTCCGTCCAGCTGAGTTACTTGGATAAAAACAAAACCAGCTGCTGGATGTTAAAAACTTTACGAACTGACATCAGCTGGCTGCTGTTTATTGATTTCAGCCTCTCGAGCCACGTTACCTCAAACTGTTTTTCTGTTTCAGATTTCAGACTTTTCCTGACAGATCATCTTTTAACCCGAGGTCCGCCACACGCTGGCCTTTAACCCGAGGTCCGCCACACGCTGGCCTTTAACCCGAGGTCCGCCACGCGCTGGCCTTTAACCCGAGGTCCGCCACGCGCTGGCCTTTAACCACAGCTCACTGTCTTCCTGCAGTCACTATAAGACGTGTTTCCATCCCAACGTGTCGCAAATTTTAACTGAATTTCAAATAATTCTGCAAAGAATGAAAAAATATTAGCAGTCGGTTCACAACAGCAAGATGGCGACGAAAACTCAACAGGAAACAGGAAGTAAGTCAGACATTTTTTTTGTGTCATTGGATCTGTGTGGAGCCATGAGAGCCATAAAGAAACAGCTCCCATGAAGACGTTTAAAGACAAAAACCTCGAGAAGGAAAACATTTTTTTTTCGACGCGTGCATTAAACTTCGATCCGTAGATGGAAACACGGCTGCAGGAAGCTCAGCTGCTTTTCTTTACATCACTGCAGACATCAGATTTAAATCACCTTCCATAAAAAACAGCAGTATCACGCACCGGAGACGTAAACGATGCATCCGATTCAATTAATTTGGATTTATGTTGCTGGTTATAGTGCAGCGTGCACAGGATGAGCTGCATGTTGTAGATGTGTGTTACACTGACAGCCCTGAAGCTGCTGAGGTGAACATGAGCTCAGCAGTGATGTAAAGTTTGAACCATCAGGTGGTGACAGTGAGTCTGCGACATTCAGCACGAGTGATGGACCGTCAGCTGTTTGAATGATTCACCATCATCCTGCAGCTCATCACTTCATTTCATTCTTTTTCTTGCCGCGTTGCTCGTCTGTGCTGCCTGTAATGTTGTTAAAGTGTCAAACCTTCGTCCTCTGCGCTCGTTCGTTTGTCTCTTAGCTGGTTTCGGGCCGAGTGCCCAGACAGAACAAACAGACTCAGAAAAACTCAGAGGTGAAAGTACAAACAGGAAGCAGATTTTCTTCACAGTCGGTATTTTTAGAGCATCTGTGAAGAAACGCTCAGCCTGAATGAAAGTAAACACGATATGTTTTTACTGTTCAACCACCATCGAACGTCACAGCTCGGTCAGCTCGGTCAGCTCGGGCAGCGGCTTCCATCGCGTCCACGCGACGTGTTCATTGATATTTTTGTGGCTCTGCTGACGTGTCTGGATAAATCTGACCCGTTGCTGCACTTCAGCTTTTTAATTATCAGTTCAAATATGTTTCACGTTCAGTGCTCAACATTTCAGTCTCGTCCATGAGGACAGAACAAACTTTTGTCGTCATGGTCGCAGAGCTCCTCGTGCCTGTGCCGTGTCTCAGTCCTGCTACCATGGTAACGATCATGTTTATTGCTTCTCGTCTTTTTGACGTGTTTGAAAACTCAGTAAAAAACAGGACTTATGAAAACGTGGCTGTGGAAATGATCGACTCTGTGACCCGAGCTCGGCACGACAGGAAACATTTCTGATGAACGGCCCCATCAAATATTTTAATGCTGTGAAATTAACGAAGGACCTTTAAACGGATTTTATGGATTCTCTCTTCATAGATGAAGACGGATGCAGGAGGGAGCGAGGAAGGAGGAGGAGGCACGGGAACTCATTTGAGGGCGATTATTAACTCGAGAGAATCAATGAAATAATCTGAACATACAAATTATTTCATTGAAGGAGTGTCGAGGGAGTCATTTATCAGAATCCTCCATCGAACGCCGACACAAACACAGCTGAGGTACCAATATGGTACAAAAGAGAACATTCATGTGGTTTGCATGGAGACAGACAGCTCGGTCAGTGATCTGCATCTCTGACATTTACATTTCATCTTTTTCTTCTGGTGTGGAACAGAAAGGTTCTTGTTCATTGTGTTTACGGTCTCAGCTCTCTCTCACGTGAAGCCTCGTCTCCATTTGAATTTTTCCGGGCCACATTCAGAAGAAGGAATGACCCTCTGGGTGTTTCTGACATTTTGTCGTTGTTTGACTCAGAATCGTCCGGCGCTCCCAGCGGACTCGGATCCGGTTCATGTGAGATCCGCAGCAGTCCAACTCTCTGCTTTTACTCTGAATCTTTGCAAATGAAATCTGGGCTCCGAGCCAAGGTGCAACAACCGGGGACATTAGATCAAAGCGCTCGTAAGAAAAAACGCTTTAATCAAGAATTTTGAGGCCACCTCGAGCCTCGGGGACTCCTCTGAATCATTAACATCTCCAATGTTTCTCAGACTCGTCTGAGCCGGTTTTGATCCGCAGTCTGTCGTGAGGAGGAAAGTCGCCACGAGCGCGAGCAGCCCCGCCTGCCCGAAGGAATGAGTCAGACATCTTTGTTTGTTCGTCGATTCTCAGAGCGTCTGTCTGAGCGGAGCAGCTACAGCGCAGCAGACGTGACTCAGAGAGGCGGACGGCGGGCGGCGGACAGCGGGCGGCGGGCGGCGTCCTCTCAGCAGCAGGAAAATAACCACAACTGAAGGGTCGTAATGAGTGATGGAGACAAGAAGCTCTCAAGTCTCTTTTGCGTCTCGTTTGGCCCTGCAGACGCTCCCGAGCGCTTCGATTGTAGCAGCCATGTTGGAATGGCGCCACTTCGTCTCACAGTCTCAGTAGTCGTATTTTCCCGCCTCTGCTACCGGTGACGTCGCTGTGTTTGGAAGGAACAGCGGTTTTGGCGGGACTTGCGGTTTCAGCGACGCCGTTCTCCGGATGACCGCGGCCCGCTGCACGTGTGGCCCCTCGCTGTAACTGTGCTGCCGCGTCAGGCAGGAGCCGGTGACCGACGCCTGGCTCTCGCCGTTGGCGCCCGGCGGGCCGTTGCTGCTGCTGTTGGTGTTCATCCTTGCTAGAAAGTGTGCGTGCTGGTGCTGCGCCCCCCGCTGGTTGAAGCTGTGGTGGCGCGGCACGGCGCCGCCGCCCCCACTGCCCATCTTGATGAGGGAGTGACGCTGTGAGTGGTGGCGCGTCACCGAGACGCCACCGCCGCCGCCACCGCCTCCCGGCCTCTCTGGGATCACCTGCTGCTGGAGCGGAGTCGAGGAGGAGGAAGAGGAGGACGAAGGGATGGAGGTGGAGGAGGTGGGGTTGTTGGAAGATGAGGAGGAGGAAGAAGAGGAGGTGGCAGAAGAGGAGGTGGAGTTTAGAACGGGTCCGTCCAGGCGCTTGGGGAGGCCGTCACTCGGCAGCGTGGAGGTGCTGTAATACGAAGCTGATTCCGTCTCCGGGATCTGCTGCTGGTGATGGTGACCGCCGCCGCCGTTATTGTTGTGGTGGTTACTATGGTGATGGCTGTGGTTGTAGTGGTGGGTGCGCGTCTGGCCGTGGTGATGATGGTGATGGTGATGATGATTATGTCCTCCAGAGGAAGACGAGGAGGGCCCGGGGAACAGGGAGGACGAGGAGGTGGAGGTGAGGACCTTGATGCCGCCGGTGCCTGACGCGCTGACCTCATGGATGTGTTTGAGCAGCTCGTCCAGCGCTGACACGTCCACCACTGTTTGAGGAAGGGACTGCTGGGAGTGGTGGTGATGGGGGACTCCCCCGCCGCCGCCGCCGCCTCCTCCGCCTCCTCCTCCTCCTGCGGATCCTCCTCGCTCATCGTTGGAGATCTTCCTCTCCTCGGGGAGGTGCAGCGAGGTCGAAGAGGCTCCCGCTCCGTGGGCTGCTCCGTTGCTGAAACTGTTGCTGTGCTGATGAGAGAAAGGGAAGACCTGCTGGGTCAAAGAGTTCCCGACCACCGCCATGAAGCCCAGACTGGATCCAGAGCAGCTGGGGCCGGGCTGGGGGACATTGTCCTTGGCGTTGTTGCAGTTCTGGTTCTTCTCGTACTGATGGTGCCGCAGGGCCTTCATGTTCTTGATGGGAAGCTCCGGGGTGGAGTCGGGCGTGGGCAGTCCGGACAGCTCTCCATCAGCCTGAGACAGAGACTAAACAGAGGTTAGACCTGAAGGCGTCAGTTTAAACTCAGATTAACAATACGAGTGACTCAGACTCTGCTGCTGACGACTGTCCAGAAGATCTCCAGCAGATAAATGAGTCAACATGTAACAGGTAAAGTCTTTAACTTTCATTGTCGACATTTCTTTGCTATCTCGTTAACGATGCTGCGTTTGATTTCAAAGACTGAACATCAGACGTGTTGGTTGGCACATGAAGGTCGATGTTTTGGTATTTCTTATGAACCAAATGAGGGAAGTCTACAGGCTGCACGAGGTGTGACATTCACTTTGTTCATTTGACCTTCAGATCCACCGGGCCGTGGGCCAGTAATGGTCAAGCCATGTCGACCAGTTTGGTCACATGATTTTATGTCGTCATATTTGGCCAGAGCACCTCGAAGGCCGGTTGAGGGCCGTCCTGAAACCTTCTTGATGATTTTAAAGGAATAATCTGATTTATGCTTCTCTGACCTTTGACCTTCTGTGCAGCCCAGCAGGACGACACCCTGCGGTTCATGAAGCTGCTTCCTGTCAGTCTGAAGCCACTCAAACTCAAATCTTTCCCCAGACTGACGAGGACTAACAGACCAAAGCAGGCTGTCCTACCTGGGACAGGCTGAGGTCGGGGTCTCCCAGCGGCAGGCCCTGATGTCCGGGGGTGTGGAGGTGAGGCTCCGACCGGCCGTTGGGGATGAAGGAGCTGTACATCTTCGGGGTGGACACGTCCAGTTTGTCCTCCTGATGAAGGAAGACACAAAAAGAATCGGATGATGATCTTTAAACGACTGGTCGACCTGAGCTGAGCTTTTCAATGATCACATTCCAGGATAACGAGGAGCTCAGCACAGAGGTCAGAGGTCAGCAGCAGCTCACAGACCGTCGACTGTAATGAAGCAAAGTGATTAATGAGTCGTGTCCCTGACAGAAGATGAATATTCACGCTGCTGCTCTGAATTCAGCCGCGCAGCTCATTCTTCAGCCTGTCCAATGCGTCCACTCACCTTCGGCTGTCCGTCCAGCAATCCGTTGAGCTTGGTGAGGGATCGCAGAGATAAGGCGTGCGGCAGCGACGCCTCCGGATCTTTCCCGAGCCTCCTCGCCCGCTGAGCGGCGCTCCGGCTGCAGTAACACGACACGAGGAAACCGGACAAGATGGCGCCCAGGAAGAAGGCCACCAGCACGCAGGCGATCAGCAGCGTGTAGTGGACGTTTGCACCGGGACGCTGGTCCAACTCTGGAAGACGGCGGACACCTGGAGGACAAAAAAAACTTATTACCAAGCAGGACTAATGTCCAGGTTGTCACGGAGACTACGTCCGGGTTTTAGACAGTCTGTGGGGACGTCACAGAGACTATGTCCAGGTTTTAGACAGTCTGTGGGATGTCTCAGAGACTATGTCCAGGTTTTAGTCCATGTCCACGTGAACGTTGTCCTCCATCCGTCCATCAGATCAGCGTGACGTTTGTTTTTCATGTTAATGATCACATGACCTTCCTTCCTGTGCGATCAGGACGATGGCATTCGGAAATTCTGTTAAAGCTAATTTCTCAGATCACGAGATCTCCTGATGGAGACAAGAGGACAACACATGGTGAGGAGACGAGGTGAGAGGAGGAGGGAGGGAGGAAGAAAGGAAGGGAGAGACAGAGACGAGGATTGAACTTAATGAGAGAGAGAGAGAGAGAGGCGGTTCACAGGTAAATCCAGATGAGGGAGGAGGTGAAGGAGAGGAGATGTGAGGAGAAAGAAGAGGAAGGAGAAGAAGAAAGGAGGGGGGAGAGACTCTGATTGGATCTGAGGGAGAGAGGAGGACGACAAAAAGATGGAGGGATGAAGAAGAGACGAGATGAAAGAGAGAGTTTATTGTTTGGCAGCATTCGCCTCATCAGGTCCAGATACCAGATCAAAGCCTCACACACACACACACACACACACACACACACACACACACAGTTTAAATCACAGCTGTGTTACAGGAAACATTCATTCACTTTGTTTCACTGATGCTGAATATTTATATTTATATTTCCCTGCTGATGATTGGCTGCTTTTTAACGTGTTTTGAAGATGGATGTAATATGTATTTATGTGTTTTTGTGTGTATTTATATGTTTCCAGTAGTACTCTTCTGTGTAGTACTCTGTATACTCTGTGTACCTCCTTGTATAGTGTGCTACGAAGCATTAATGAAATCATTAATGTATATTTATGCATACATGTTATATGTTTCCACGTGTATTTTGTTATATTTCATGTATTTGTGTTGCTGCTTCCTTATTTCATGTAGTTATGAACATGTATGTATTTCTATATATTTGAGTTGTTGTCAGTGTGTAGTCTGTATGTGTGTTCAGGTCATTTCATTGAAGACCTGCTCTGTGTGTCCTGATTTAACTGAACTTATGATCTGAACTATTTAAATTAAATTTCCTTTGAGTGTCCTCGTCGAGCTGGTGAACACATACTGGACAAAAAACCAACAACCAATCTGAATAACAGACATCAACGATGAGACAGATGTCTGAACATTCATTACATTATTATTATATTATATATGTTCAGTTGGTGTCGCATTTTCCAGATAAAACCTGAATATTATAAAATGATTCATGTTTTAGGATCATCTGTATATCTCAGCGCTGATGGTTTCAGTCTGCGTTCACACAGCTGTCTGTGAACTGTAAATATCTTCGTGAATATTCTCAGTAATCTTCTAAACGTGGTCACTGCAGCGCCACCTGGTGGTCACGATGTCGCCGTGTGATGAGCCCCTTTAACCGCTGACAGCTGTGACTTTGTTTGTGTGTCCTCGTCGACTGACGGCTGCAGCAGCTCTTTTCATTACCTCCATCCTGCTTCACATTCACAGCCAGGCTCGCGCTCCGCTCACACCTGGCAGCCTCCCAGGCTCAGACTGACGGCTTGATTTACCTGCTGACACTCACAGTGTATTTTACACATTTTTACAACGCGCTGCGAGCGGCCTCGGCCTGACAGGCGGAGGAAACGTTTCCTGAGAGTCTGGGATGATTTTAGAAGACTTCACTTCAAACTTTATTTCTTCAGGCACGCTGAAAGATTCTGTCCCTGCTTCATGCTGAATATGCCATCGACCTAACATTTAAAATTTATATTACTAAATATAAAATGTTAGGTCGATGGCACACGTCTAAACGTTAGACTTTACAAAGAGGTTTTCTTTACACAGGATCAGGATGAACATTAAATATCAGAGAGATATACTACATCCAGGTTTCCCACTGAAAGAAGAAGAAGACAGAACGGTCCTTACAGGTAGACATGTTTGCTGCTGAACACCAGGTAGCATCTAAAAGTTTGAATAAGTTCAGAGGGTGAGCAGCCACAGGAACATTTCTGATACATGCATATGAAACATACTGATCACGCAGACTGAGAAACAGCTGCACAGTGTTTCAGTGCTGAGTATTTGGGTGGAGTGTCCCTTTAAGGAGCTGCTAACTCTAACTTATTATTTCATACTTCAATTAAATTGCTGAGAAGGAGCCGCGTGTCCGTGAAAACCTGATCAAAGGGCCAAAAATACCCTCAGAAACAAAAAGCTCATTTCATGTCGGCCGTCTGGGGGTTTTATTCCCCGCTCTCCGTCAGGCCAGGACTCGAACTGGCAACTGTCTTTAACCTCAAAGCCGGCGCTCGCCTCGAGGCTTCACTTTGATACAAAACGCCACGGAACAAATTTGTCTTTTATGCAAAATACTGTTGAAATAGAACAAGTAGTCATTACACGTCCAGTCAGGATTAACACACACACACACACACACACACACACACACACACACACACACACACACACACACACACACCCCTGTGTTTAACAGAGACGATTTCATGTTCGTTATTTCCCCTCTTTCATCTCCGTCCTTCACTCTGACAGTTATAAATAGGATGATGGAGACACACAGAGAAAAATATTATGCTAATTACAGCCCGACATGGAAATGTTTCGTTCTCTCTTTGTTTCTTTCTCTCTCTCCGTCACTGTGAAACTTTCTCTTTCTCTCTGCTGTCAGCCTGGATTGTAAAAACTTTCTGGGATCGGGGTGAATTCTTCTGGGTGAACTTCTTCTCTCTCTTTCCTGTCACAGTTTTCTGTTTCCTGTCAGTGGAAAGCGTACGGTCCTCTTAACTGTCTCACATCACTTCATCCTCCGTCATCTCTGCCTCACTCATCTGTCCTGGTTTCTCCTCACTCCACTCCGTCTTTTTACACTGTGTGACCTTCACAACTGTTTTCATCAGTTTATGAAGATGAAGTGAAGCTTTTATATCTGCAGACACTGAGCCGCCGTGTTTCTACAGGAGCCCAGAGCAGACAAACTAAACACTGACTGCAGGCAGACTCGAGTTCATGCAAGGTGTTCCTTCATGACGGAGCTGCTGACGTTAGCCTAATCCAGCGCTGATGACTTTTCTAACCTACTGTCAGCCGTTGACACCTGTGACCACACCCACCTGTCAATCAAAGCGTCCACGCTCTTAATCCTGCATAACTTTAAGCCTTAATATAATGTGAACAGGTGAGTTGTATATAA
This sequence comes from Protonibea diacanthus, assembly GCA_028641955.1. NCBI lineage: Eukaryota > Metazoa > Chordata > Actinopteri > Sciaenidae > Protonibea > Protonibea diacanthus. Next base: position 22,223,109 of record CM053993.1, read on the forward strand.
ATTCACCCTCAGTACAGTTGTCATGAACGGGGAAATTAGCTATAGAGACCAAAACTGTTTTTTGTACCAGGCTGTAAACATGTTTATTTCTGCTGTGAAGTTGGACATTTGAACATGGGGACTTATGGAGACTGACTCACTTCTGGAACCAGCCTCAAGTGGACGTTAGAGGAACTGCAGTTTGTGGTACTTCAGTTCACGGACACGTTTCCACTCACGATTAGTGGCTGTAAAGACAAATCTCCTCCGTACAGGTAAAACTGAGGCAGTGAGGTCCACTTCCTGTTTGGTGGCTCTTTAAAGAGCAGCTGACAGATACGGAGTGTGTGTCCACACCAACAGCAGTGTGTGTTTGGCTTTTCTTCACGTCTTTGTATTGGTGTTGTGTGTTGTTAGTGAGCAGTCACACTCTGCTGAAGGTGAACTGCAGCTTTAAGAGCGAGGCGGCTCCAACACTGAAGTCAAGCTCCACAAACTTCTGCCCTATTAGCATGCCCGCTCGCTCGCTCTGCTCCTCTGTGTGTCTGATGCTCTCTCGCCCACTCGCTCTCCACTGGTCCATTGGTATTCACATGCAGCCACGAGAGAGAGAGAGAGGGCGAGAGAGAGAGGGCGAGAGAGAGAGACAGAGAGAGAGACAGAGAGAGACAGAGAGAGAGACAGAGAGAGAGAGAGACAGAGAGAGAGAGAGAGAGAGAAGAGAGTGAGAGAGAGAGAGAGACAGAGAGAGAGAGACAGAGAGAGAGAGACAGAGAGTGAGAGAGAAGTGAGACAGAGAGAGAGACAGAGAGAGAGAGAGAGAGAGAGAGTGAGACAGAGAGAGAGAGAGAGAGAGAGACAGAGGGGTAGAGAGACAGAGAGTGAGAGAGAGAGAGAGAGTGAGACAGAGAGAGAGACAGAGAGAGAAAAGAAATGACAGTGAGATGAAAGAGAGAGAGAAGTGACAGGCTGTGGATTAAAGGGTGTGTGTGTGTGTGTGTGTGTGTGTGGTGAAAAGCAGGAGACCTTCAGAATTTGACTTTTAAACCCATACTGAAATGTGGTAACACACACACACACACACACACACACACACACACACACCATCCTCACTTTAAGGGTCGGGTAACTCACATCTGACACACACACACCTGACACACAGCATGTCAGGTGATGATGTGTGTGTGAATAAGAATGAGCTGTTCCTCTGCAGCAGGTAGACCAACCCAGGCGTCTCCTCACAGGTGTGTCTACACCACCACACCACCTGTCAATCAAACGGTGCATGGGCAGGATTTATTGTGTTATAGTCTCTGTGACGTCCCGCAGACTGTCTAAGAAACCTGGGCAGAGTCTCCGTGGCGTCCCCGCCCAGACTGTGTATCTAAAACCTGGGCGAAGTCTCGTGGCGTCCCATAGACTGTCTAAAACCTGGGCGTAGTCTCTGTGACGTCCTCACAGACTGTCTAAAACCTGGGCCAGAGTCTCTGTAGCGCGTCCTCACAGACTGTCTAAAACCTGGACGTAGTCTCTGTGGCCATCCTCACAGACTATCTAAAACCTGGACAGAAGTCTGTGGCGTCCTACAGACTGTCTAAAACCTGGGCTGGAGAATCTCCATTGGCGTCCCCGCAGACTGTCTAAAACCTGGACGTAGTCTCTGTGGCGTCCTCACAGACTGTCTAAAACCTGGGCCCGAAGTCTCTGTGGCTGATCCTCACAGACTGTAAAACCTGGGCGTGGTCTCTGTGGCGTCCTCACCAGACTGTCTAAAACCTGGACGAAGTCTCTAATAAATCTGAAGTGTAATGTGTGTCAAATGTCAGCTCAGTGTTCATGGAGTCTTTAAAGCTGCACGCTGTGACTCTTTAAATCCATCAAACATTCTCAGCGCTCGTCCCTCGTCGCTGCGTTGCTGTAGAAAACTCTTCACATGCGTGAAGGACGGCGTGTTCGTCTTCACTGCTGCAGTTTGGGGGATTTCTGTCGTCAAGGGACGACGTTGGACACAACAGCTCCTTCCTGTTTTTAATGACGTGAACGTGAGACTTTGACATTTAAAGGATCCTTAACGATCCTGTAACTGAAGCGCTCAGCGTCAGCTGACATTTAAATAGAAAGTATACGGGCTGAAACTGAGCCAATGCCTGCTTTCATCTTTAAAATGTCCAACAGCTCCTTTATCATCACGCAGTCTCTGTGCTGGAGTTAAACCTGCTCAGGTGCATGTGCTCCATCTATTCACATCACCATAGCAACCTCATTAGCTACCACTCCCAGCACGCCGAGTTCAAGACGGCGCACACACATAAAAAGAAAGCTCAATTTCCTCCCTGCGTGCCTGAGACCTTGAAATCCGGCGTAGATGACAGAGCAGAAATGTCAGCTCTGAGGTGTGTGTGTGTGTGTGTGTGTGTGTGTGTGTGTGTGAGAGAGAGAATGGGTAAAAGCATGAGCTGCATTCACAAGTGTGTATCTAAGAGAAAAGAGCTGCAGCTCGGTGGAGGTTTGGACGTCTCCATTAGATCCTGCTCTCTGCAGCTGGAGGAGGGAAAACACAGACTGCAGGTGGATGATGTCCTTTTCACCTCCGTCAGTCCTGAACAGCTGCAACACATCCACCCGAAGAAAGGCTGAATATTAAACATGTCTGAGAGCTTCACCAACCACTAAAAGTCCCAGATTTACTCGTCCGGCAGCTTCTTGCTCGCTCACTCTCTCCTCCTCTTCACTCTCTCCTCCTCTTCACTCTCTCCTCTCTCCTCTCTCCTCCTCTTCACTCTCTCCTCCTCTGCCATCACGTCCATAGAAGCTGCTGAGCTCGGGTACATTGCTAACGAGGATTACATGTAGCGTCTACTGGCTGCAGCGCTCTCAGGTTTGATGTGTCGGCCTGAAATCAGTGATGAGTTTCTGTTTTTGGAACTCCAAAGATGAAATAAACTGTAGTTCTTCTGTGTGTGTGTGTCTGTGTGTGTGTGTGTGTGTGTGTGTGTGTGTCTTTAGCTCACGTCCAGCTCTCCACTCTGCTAACAGACGATATCCTAATCACAGAGTGTGTATCACACAAGAACAAAACAACCGTGTGTCACGTCAAAGTGTTGTTGAGTGTGTGTGATCATGTGTGTAGCATCGCTTGGCGAGTCGTTTTGCATCCATGGCTGTGTCTGTGTGTGTGTGTGTCTTTGTGTGTTGATCGGCGAGCAGCAGAAGAGCCATCACAGCGTGTTAAAGTGTTTTTAATGAGCTGGAGCTCTCGCAGATGGACTGAGTGTGTTCTGAGATGACGGGTTAGCGAGCAGCCAAACAGTCGTGTGCTCTCTGATCATGAAGCAGCTCGACTGACGAGCGTCCAGCCTGATGCTGACCGCTCACACGACTCAGATCTGACCAGCTGGAGTTTACAACATGTTAGAGTCAGAGTGCGATCTGGATCTAAGTGCTGTGATATGTTGCTACATGTGCACACTGCTAACACACACACATGCACACACACACACATGCACACTGCTAACACACACACACATGCACACTGCTAACACACACAAATGCTGCATGTGAGCTGAGGAGGCAGGATTCATCAGCTGTTGTTCAGATAATCAATACACTCATGATTATTTGATAGTTTTCTTTACTGTCAGTGGAATGTTTCCCTGCTGCTGTAATGAGCACACACACACACACACACACACACACACACACACACACACACACCTGCCTGATTGCATTTCATTGTAGTTGGTGTGTGAGAACATTTTCTCTGCTGTCTCTTTGCTGACCTTCCCTCATCAGTCTTGATTTAGTCAGCCAATCAAGAGCCCACATAGCCTGTGCCACACACACACACACACACACACACACACACACAAACAGGTACAAACACGCAGCAAGAGGCTCACATTGATTGACCTGGTCGATAAAAACACAATATGGAGCTCAGCGGGAATCAATCAACAACAAGGAAGCACACAGGCAGAGGTGTGTGTGTGTGTGTGTGTGTGTGTGTGTGTGTGTGTTTCCTGATGGACTGATAGCTTTAGCTTCAACCAGCTAACTGCTAATTAACTGCTGCTAACTGATAGTTTCATGACGAATGTGAAGAGAACATCAGCATCACTGATGAAACGTCTCGTTTCCCCGAGCAACCGGTGCTTTCCTGATAGGACGATGCTCAGAGAGAACATTTCACACACACACACACACACACACACACACACACTTAAAGAGTGTGTCTCTCTCTGTGAACACACACAGAACAAAGCCATCATGACATGAAGTGAATTTCCACCTCTGAGTGCGTTTAATGCTTTTTCCCTCAGCGCCCATTATGAGCATCCGGATAATGTGGAGAGCAAATGGCAGCTTCAACTAAAGCCTGCCACACACACACACACACACAAACACACACAGAAGTGTGTGTCAAAGTTCTGTTCATGCACACACTCAAACATGAACAGACATAAACTGACTAAACCAAGTGTTTGGTGGTGACATCACCTGACAGGTGTGTTAGCCAATGACAGTGAGCCTCCTTCACGTTTCCTAAAATCTCATTTTTGTGTTTCAATTATCGTTAAAAAAACACAAACTCCAGGTTTCAGAGTGTTCCTGCAAAGTTCAGAGTGACAGCAGAAACTTTCTCTGTTGGAGTTTGCTCGTTTAAAAATGTCTGACAGGAAGAGACGAAGCAAACAAACAGGAAACATCTCAGCCAATCAGCTGCAGCGTGACACTCACACACTGAACGCCTCCATTTAAAGGCCCAGTGAACAGTCCATTAACACCACAGAGGGAGCATCATCGTGGTCGTCATCGTGGTCGTCATCGTCATCATCATCGTCATCATCGTCATCATCGTCATCGTCATCATCATCGTCATCATCGTCATCATCGTCGTCATCATCATCGTCATCGTCATCATCATTGTCATCGTCATCATCGTCATCATCATCGTCGTCATCATCGTCATCATCATCGTCATCATCGTCGTCGTCATTAATATGGAGCTGAATCGCACTAAGTGGAGCGTACGATGGGAATATTAGCAGTAATGCTAACACGGAGTGAGATAAACCTTCAGATAACAGTAAACTAACGTTTCTGAAGGTTTGTCCTTCAGCTGGAGGACTCTGCAGTAATCACACACCTGGCCTCACCTGTAGGACGATCTGAGACGTCCTTCCTCCTTTTCTTTCCCTCTTAATGAGGATTTTTCAGAGCCGTTTGATAACGTGACCTCTGACATTAATAAACCTCACTGTCAGCAAACACCTGAACACCTGCCCTGCTGAGGTGTCCTTGGACGACACACTCGATCCATATATCAAGGTGTGTGAACACCAGGTGGTGTGTTTGTCCCGCTGAGGAACACATCGCTCCGTATATACAGCCTCAGCTGATCACAAATTACACAATTTAAAGCAGAACGAAAAATCGCTTCACCACTGAGACACTTCAGGTTTTAGACAGTCTGTGGGGACGTCACAGAGACCATGTCCAGGTTTTAGACAGTCTGCGGGGATGTCACAGAGACTACGTCCAGGTTTTAGACAGTCTGCGAGGATGTCACAGAGACTACGTCCAGGTTTTAGACAGTCTGCGAGGATGTCACAGAGACTACGTCCAGGTTTTAGACAGTCTGCGGGGATGTCACAGAGACTACGTCCAGGTTTTAGACAGTCTGCGGGGACGTCACAGAGACTACGTCCAGGTTTTAGACAGTCTGCAGGGACGTCACAGAGACTACGTCCAGGTTTTAGACAGTCTGCGGGGACGTCACAGAGACTACGTCCAGGTTTTAGACCGTCTGTGCGGACGTCTCGGAGACTACGTCCAGGTTTTATCGTTAGCATTAGCTAACATGCTTGAAACGACGCGATGAGAAACAAACGTTGACTTCTACAAAGACGAAGCGTCTCGTTCATCCTGAGGACTTTGAGGACACAGAGCTCGTTAATGTTAATTATTCATCTTTCAGTCTTTGGACACTTTGAAGCTCGACAGCCGAACAAACCGCCGACATCACAATCAGTAATGTAAAGGTCAGAGACAGACAGCACGCAGACGGCGCTCGTGTCGTTCAAGAAGCATCATAATTTGCATTTGCAGAACTCATTCTGCACAATGTCAACTCTCATCTAATATAAAACTACCCTGTAATGGCCCGCTGCAGCATAATGGCCAATTTATGTCCATTCAGAGCCAAGCTAAGCCCGCGGGCCGCCCTCGCGCCGCATTAAATAACCAATTTGCAGCGAAAACGTCATTACGGGAATAGTTCCCTGCCAAACGATGTCATTACAGTAACGACAGCCACTCTAGCGCAGCGTGGCGGCTAAAACATCAGTCATCCATTGTGTTCGGAGTCCTTCACGCCTGGCTGCACGACACCGTGGAGTTAATGCCACAGACGCCATTATGGAGGAAGTGCCTGCTGTCAGTCGTACTGGATAATCGCAGCGCCGCCATTCACGGCCGGCGTGATCGCTGCACGTTTGAGCCGGAGCTTCACAATTAAAGCGCGAAGATCGAGCGCGCCGTCAAACGTGGCTAATGTTAGCGAGCATGCTGCTTTTTATCGTGTTACGGAGCCGTTAACTCCCCGCAGGCGCCAATAAAACCGAAAACTTAAATGACACGGTTAATCACGACACACTTAGCGCGAGTCGTGAGATGAATCTGCAGACGTGTGAATGAAAGCGCGAGCTGTCGGAGCGCCCTGCTGCTTTACATCTGCTGCGCCTGTAATCATGTCAGTCAGTCGGGGCTAATCACCACACAGCGAGGTGGAGGCATTGTTTCATAAGACACTGCAGGCTCACATCCTGCTGCTGCTTCTCTGATTAAAGAGGCAAATTAGAGGTGAAGCTGCAGCAGCTCCGTATAACACACCTGAGCTCCGTTTGTTGCTTGAAATACGTTCAGGTTAACATTTCTGCCCTCGAGCTGCTCGCTGAGCGTGCGTCTGAAGCAAACTGGATATTAGAGCGAGACAAACGCGTCCTGAAAAACATTCCAGCGATGCTTTCCTCGTCAAGGTGTCTCCAAAGGCTGCTGGGATTTAAAGCTGTACACACAGGTGCAGCGTACCTGAGTCTGCAGATCCACGATCGTACCTGAGTCAGCAGATCCACGATCGTACCTGAGTCTGCAGATCCACGATCGTACCTGAGTCTGCAGATCCACGATCGTACCTGAGTCTGCAGATCCACGATCGTACCTGCGTCTGCAGATCCACGATCGTACCTGCGTCTGCAGATCCACGATCGTACCTGAGTCTGCAGATCCACGATCGTACCGTCCTCGAGTCGCTGCGATCATCAGACAAACTCAATGAACGGTTTGTTTGAACTCAGCATGCATGCCAGACAGTTAGCCATGTCAGCTGTTTTTATCTTCATCTGTACATTTGATGCTCATGTTAGATCTTTGTCAAACTCCTCGTGTGTGAGCACAAACCTGATAACAAACATGGTTTACACTGACTTTAAATGAAGTCAGCGGCTGAACTTGTGAACTGTGTGCTGTTTTGTGCATGGTGGGTGTTATTAGAGCTTCCAGCCTTCATGCTAAGCTACGCTAACCCCGTCCTGACTCATCTGATACTGATGTTTCATGACACCCTGCTTGCCACACGTCAATCCGCGGATACGTTACAGACAGAAAAGTGACGTTTGGAAGTAGCCGAGGAAATTAACGAGCAGGTCTGACGATGATGACAACACATTTGTGGATTCATCACGAGGAGACAACAGAGCGGACAGACAAACTCATCAGCTCAACGTTAGCAGTGTTGTGTAAGCAGCGAGTGTCATTAGGATGCTAACAAGACTCGCTTCACTGCGGAGGGAGGAGGCAGCGCTGTGGTCAAGACCAGCTAAACCAGACCGGGTCGTATCAAGACTGAGACAAGACCAAGACTTTGAGGGGTCAAGACCAACTTTCACTGTCTGACCTTCAGTCAGCATGTTTGAGGATTTACACACTGCTGAGCTTCAGGAGGTCAAATGTTCTGTTTTGAAATAAAATCCAGAGTCGTCTTTGTAAAACCGAGTAACCCAGAAAAAATGCAGTCGATTTCAAAAAGTGGTCTCAAGACCAATCTGACGTCTGTCTGACGGCGTCTGCTGAGCCGGAGCGACCATCACGTCAAATGAAGACGACAAGAAGAAGAAGAAGAAGATGTTTGAGGACATCATCACAGGTAGCTTAGCCTTTTAGCAGACAAATGACTGAATAACTGGAACATCTTCATGATGTGGATGTTGACTGACCGGTCTGAACCTGCATGTAACAATAATTCAACACCAGGACTCGAATATGGAAAAACCTGCAGCCTGCACAGCGGCTTCATCTCTTCGTTTTTCATTCTGCTCGTCTAACCGGCCTCGTTTAGACTCCAGGTGAATATAATGAACTCTGTAAGCAGAATACAAAACGAGCCGCTCGCTGAGCTCCGAGCTCTCTGATCGGATCAGAACCGCTCAGGCACAAACCTGCAACCAGCGCCCAGCAGGACCGACAGGGCGGCGTCAAGCTGAGCCGGTGGCTGCCTCTGAAGAGGCTCAGACGATGAAGGACGTCATTCAGACGTGGATTAAGGTTTTTACTTGGATCTATCTCATTAGTCTTCATCCTCCTGATGCAGCGTTCTGTTCACCTCCTCCTCATCACCGCTGTCCGAACACACACTCGACTTCACATGAAGAAGTTTCAGAAGTCTGTCCTGCTGGCTCTCCGCCTCCCTCTGGCTGTAATCACAGTGATGCAGCTCATGGAGTCTTAATGGATTCACCGCATGGCGCTCTGTGAATGACAACACAGTCAGGTGGAGGCCGCTGTGCAGCCGTGAATACAGAGCAGGCGAGCCCAGCGAGGCGGCGCTTTGATCTGCTGGATTGTAATCTGGTGGAGGGTAACGACGTGAAGCCGAGCGGCAGCTACTGTACAGCAACACGAGCCAATCGAGCTCGAATAAACACATTTCATCCGGTCGAGTCTGAGCTCGTTAGCCGAGGAGTCGAGCCGGGACGAGGAACTTCCTCTGAGTCAGCCGGCTTCACAGAGTCACGGAGACTACATCCAGGTTTTAGACAGTCTGTCACAGAGTCAATTTTGTTTAGGTGCAGGTCTCCATAAGTCCCCATGTTAAAACTTCACAGCAGAAATAAACATGTTTACAGCCTGGTACAAAAAACAGTTTTGGTCTCTGTAGCTAATTTCCCCGTTCATGACAACTGTACTGAGGGTGAATTTATATACAACTCACCTGTTCACATTATATTAAGGCTTAAAGTTATGCAGGATTAAGAGCGTGGAGCCGTCCTGACGATGATGTAATACCTCACCTGTCCAGTGGTGGCGCTGTACTGTACTTTCCCTTAAAAGCAGAGATCAGGAGTGTTTCTTACCGTAGGCGGAGTCAGCTGCAGACTCTTGGTTCCGCGTGGTCGCCAACACGTCAGCTGAACAGAACAACAACAGGACGGCGTCATAAAAAGACATTTATCTCTTTAAACGTGTCACCGTCTCATCCATCGTCCTCTTCACTGTCTGCAAACTGCTGCAGGTTTACAATCACAGGATATCTCACCACGGCAGCTGTCTGCGGGAAACGAGTGGTCGCCCTCGATATCCTGTTCAAAGCCCGCCCTGCAGAGAGACACAGGACAGAGGAGGACAGAGGACAGAGGAGGACAGAGGACAGAGGAGGACAGAGGAGGACAGAGGACAGAAGACAGAGGAGGACAGAGGACAGAGGAGGACAGAGGAGGACAGAGGACAGAAGACAGAGGAGGACAGAGGACAGAGGAGGACAGAGGACAGAGCACAGAGGAGGACAGAGGAGGACAGAGGACAGAGCACAGAGGAGGACAGAGCACAGAGGAGGACAGAGGAGGACAGAGGAGGACAGAGGAGGACAGAGGAGGACAGAGGACAGAGCACAGAGGAGGACAGAGGAGGACAGAGGAGGACAGAGGACAGAGCACAGAGGAGGATAGAGGACAGAGGAGGACAGAGGAGGACAGAGGACAGTGGAGGACAGAGGACAGAGGAGGACAGAGGAGGACAGAGGACAGAGCACAGAGGAGGACAGAGGACAGAGGAGGACAGAGGGCAGAGGAGGACAGAGGACAGAGGAGGACAGAGGGCAGAGGAGGACAGAGGACAGAGCACAGAGGAGGACAGAGTACAGAGGAGGACAGAGGACAGAGGACAGAGGAGGACAGAGGACAGTGGAGGACAGAGGACAGAGGAGGACAGAGGAGGACAGAGGACAGAGCACAGAGGAGGACAGAGGACAGAGGAGGACAGAGGACAGAGGAGGACAGAGGACAGAGCACAGAGGAGGACAGAGCACAGAGGAGGACAGAGGACAGAGGAGGACAGAGGACAGAGGAGGACAGAGGAGGACAGAAGAGAGACAGGAAGTCAGGAATTTAAGGAAACAAGAATCAAACATGGATTAAAGGCGGTACCAGACACGGCGCCTCCTCGTCTGTCCGTTGCCGTGGGTTACCGTTGCCTGGGCAGTAAATTGATGATGCATATTCAGATAACGTTAATTAGATTATGTCGCACAGTTCATCTGCAGCTCATCGTTTACTCTGGAGAGGAAGAAGTCCACACATTCACCTTTATTTGTTTGTTTGGTCATCCAATTAGGAAGAAAGGAAGGTGACTCTCATCCAATCAGAAGACAGACAGACACACACACACACACACACACACACACACACACACACACACAGTAAATGAAACCATTTACGTTCTTCACGGCGTCCCCGGCTCGCCGTTTGTGTCCCGGCTGTTTACCGTCGCCACGGCGATTCCACCTGACCTTCAAATCAGTTTTAGAGCCAACAAATCTGATTTTACTGCTGCAGCATGAAGCTTCTGTCTGCTCACAGAAGAATTCATCGTTTACTGGAGGTTTATTTTCAAGAGAGTCAGCTGACTCGACCGCTGCGCCTACCCAGCATGCTTTGCAGGAAGACTCCCTGCTCTGTGTCTGATGTCCTTTGTGCTAAACGCTAATGCTAACCAGCGCCACCATCTAAGCTGGCCTGTGTGGAGAGCGGGGATGCAACATTTTCAAAGTAATTAACGTGAATGTAGCCTCCGGTCCTGTAAAGTTCTTCAGCTGGTTTACTGACGTCGACTTTCATTGCTGAGAGGTGAAGGCCATTAAACCTCATTATCAGCACAGGTGCATGATGGGAGTGCACATGACCTGTGCATGTTCTCTGGCTGAGAGTTTCTGCAGACGTTTCTACGTCTGATTACGTTTCACAGCATCTGAAAGCTGCGAACGCCTCCGCTGCTGCCGCCGAGCTTCAACGTCGAGAACATGAAAATACAATTCAGCACCGCCGCCTGATAACCGAGCGGTTCAATAACTGACTGAGTCTATTTCCATCCCCTCCTCCGACGAGTCGCTTCCCGCTGGATGAACGAGGCGTTCAGGTGCTCGAGAGGCTTCGGGATTTATAGCGACTCGCCGTCCCAGCGACCTCCTCCCGTTCTCACTCACGGCTCAGCAGCCCACGCTGAGAGACGAGAGAGGATGGATGGAGATGGAGAGAGAGAATGAGTGATAAGGGAGATAAATATTGAGTGAGTGAGGGGGCGGAGGAGTTAGCAAATAAGTGAGGTGGAGAGAGGTAAATATAGAGCGAGCGAGCGAGCGAGCGAGCGAGCGAGCGAGGGAAGCAGAGCGGTTTCATAATAAATCCAAACAGCAGTTCATTAAATGTGATGTGCATCATAACTTCATCTCTTACTGGATGAGACGACCTGCATTCATAGACGACATGTAGCATGTAGCATGTAGCTGTGTGACGGCTGAACATGTGATGAAACACACAGACAGGAAGCTGCCTCAAAATAGGCATGAGACGTTGTTGTGTTTTGTTTCATTATGATTTCCTGTCAAATCAAACACACAGTTTCCCTCCTGCAGGCGTGTGTGACGTCACGTTTGGCGTCTGTGGCTGCTAAAGAGGTTAGCATAGATGCTATCCATTCCATCCACGGCTCATCCGGGATCAGGTTGCCGTGGCAGCAGGTTCTCCCGGGAGATCCCGAGGTAATCCCTGACCAGCAGGTCATGTGATCCCCCGGCGGGTTCTGGTCTGATGCTCAGCTCTATCAGAACGGGACAGGACGGCCGGCACTGAAGGCTTTCACTCCATTCAGTGTAATTATCAGGTGATCAGGTCATGTGATCGAAGTTGGCCTGACAGACGCTGATCAGCAGACAGTTCAGCCGATCATCAGCTGTGTTTGTTTCTTCAATCAAACCATCTGCTGCTGTCAGGTCAGGAAACACGGACGAGTTCTGTTCAGACCGAACCAACACCGCGTCTGCTCAAAAACAGAAAGAAGACAGACGGACACTGTGATGACGTGATACAAACAGACAGCCGAGGAAATCTGCAGCGACTGATGCTGTGAGACAGAAGATATGAAAGTCAATAATCAGACGAACGGTGAAGTCATCGTGTCGGTTTCATCAAACTGAGACTCAATAAAAAGTTTGAATAAATGTTTCTTCGATCGCTCGGGTGGAAAATGTTTTTTTGTCGACGAGCGGAGCTGCAAACACGTTAGATGAAGAACGTGAGCTGAGCGTGAGCAGACTGATGAAGGCGTCCACCTCCAGGAACGTCGCTGCCGTCCTGATGACGGCTCCGGACGGGAAGTCGCTTCATCGGTTTCAAAAATGAATCAGCAAACTTCAGAGCTCTGCCAAAACCACTCAGGATAACTGTGGGCGTTTCTGAGGACGGCGACGTCGGTTCATCTGTCCAGCAGCTCAGTTTCGATTAAAAATGAATCATCTTCAAAGACGTTACAGGACAACCAATCAGCTTCAGACTTGACCTGAACTTTACTTGTCTTAGTTCAGACTTGATTTGGACTCGTCCTAGAAGACTTGAGACTAACCTGAGACTTGATTTGGACTTGCTCCAAAAGACTTCAGTTTGAATGACTTTGTGACCTGATACTCGTGTCACGTTGTGTGTACACACACACACACTGAGTAAAGTGAAGTCATCCCTGCTGAGGAACATCAGACGGACTCTGCCGTTCTCTCTCGTGAAGACTCGTATCCGCGAGCTGCAGACGAGCGACGCGCCTCATTTCCTGTCGCTCTTGGTGAACTCGGCTCTCCTGACACAGAGTCAACCCCCGACGGGCCAATGAGACGGCAGCAGGTGTTTAACACCCACAGGTGAGACCTGGTGAAGTTATTAAAGTCATGACGAGCATGAAGAGATAATAAGTGTTATAATGAGCCAGACACAAAAGTCCTGTGAATGATGTTTATTATTGTGATTAATTATAACCTGTGTGTGTGTGTGTGTGTGTGTGTGTGTGTGTGTGTTAAATAACACTGTTGACTCACAATGGATTAAAAAAAATATCGTTTTATGCCTACATTACCCACAATGCAGCTAAATATAAATATAAAATATAACATGTTAACCTGGACACAGACAGTCTGTGGGGACGTCACAGAGACTACGTCCAGGTTTTAGACAGTCTGTGGAGACGTCACACGAGACTACGTCCAGGTTTTAGACAGTCTGTGGGGACGTCACAGAGACTACGTCCATGTTTTAGACAGTCTGTGGGGACGTCACGGGAACTACGTCAGGTTTGGGCCCAGTCTATTAGGGGGCGTCACAGAGACTACGTCAGGTTTTAGACAGTCTGTGGGACGTCACAGAGACTACGTCCAGGTTTTAGACAGTCTGTGCAGGGCGTCACAGAGACTACGTCAGGTTTTAGACAGTCTGTGGGGCGTCACGGGGACTTATAAAGACTTCAGCATTCAGTCATCTCTGAGCTAACAGAGGCCTGTGACTCTAATGGGCTCATGGAAATGTTATTCACAACAGCGGGACTACAAATGTAAATGAGATTCTTGCTTCTGGAAACAGGAAGTCAGTTTGTCCATCACTGTCGATGCGATGTCTCATTCCGGGACAAACGTCTCTATTCACAAACAGATGCTTCAAAATGTGTGTGTGTGGTGTCTTGAATAAACTTACACAGCACAGACACACACTGTCTCCCCATTACACACACTGTAGATGGTCTCCAGGGAAACGTCTGACTCGCTGCCGTGACAACCCATTTCCATCTGGTGTTCCCATCTCCTCAGTTTATCCCTCCTCTTCCTCTCCTCCTTTTCTCTCCATCCTTCTTCCTCCTCCACCTGCCTCCTCCCTCTATCTTCAGCTGAACTTATGTCAGCTGCTAAACTTCCTCCATCCTTCCTCCATCTCTCCATCCTTCCTCCATCTCTCCATCTCTCCATCCTTCCTCCATCTCTCCATCCTTCCTCCATCTCTCCATCTCTCCATCCTTCCTCCATCCTCTCCATCTCTCCATCTCTCCTCCTTCCTCCATCTCTCCATCCTTCCTCCATCTCTCATCTCCATCAGCCTCCACATCTCTCCATCTCTCCATGCTACTCCCATCTCTCCATCTTTGCCTCATCTCTCCATCTCTCATCAACCTCCATCTCTCCCTCTCCTCCATCCTTCCCCTCCTCCTCTCCTCCTTCCTCCATCTCTCATCTCTCCATCCTTCCTCCATCTCTCCATCTCTCCATCAACCTCCATCTCCATCCCCACCACTCCATCTCTCCGTCTCTCCCTGGAGGAAATCTTCCACTTATCAGCAGAAGTTTGAGAAGCTGGTTTGAGTGAAGCTCTGAATAATCTGTCTGTCTTCATGCCTCCATCAGCTGTACTGTGGTCAGGTTTGCTCTGTGATGGTTCCCCAAAAAACTCAAATATGGCTGAAGAAAAAAGATCTTCTATCCCTGCTGAGGACGCTGCAGACGCAGGACTTGGACCTGGTCTTGGACCTGGACTTGGACCTGGTCTTAGACCTGGTGCTTAGACCTGAACTTAGACCTGGACTTGGACCTGGTCTTGGGCCTGATGCTTAGACCTGGTCTTGAACCTGAACTTGAACCTGATCTTGGGCCTGAGTCTTGGACTGTATCTGAGTTCTAATGCTAACAATGAATCCACACTCAGACTGTGATGGCAGTCTTCTCCGACACTACTTGGAGAGATAAGCTTTGCTGCGTCTCCACTGCAGGACAGACGCAGCTGCTCTCCCATGATCCTCTGGGGCAGAACAGACACATCCTGATGCTGATTAAAGTCAACGATGTCGATGATGCTCGTCAGTTACACGTCAGACTTTTAGAAACACTCGCAGTCGGCCATCTTCTCTCAGTTAGCGGCCCTGAAGAAGGTCATCGTGTTTCACTCAGTCCTGTGTCAGTCTCAGACAAAGACTCAAGAAATCTGAAGGACTGTCTGAAGACTGACTGTGCATGTTCTGTCTTTGTCCTTTCCAAATCACTGCAGGAGTTTGGTCAATGTGCTTCACATCCTGTCTGGTCCTGGTCTTCTCCACCTCTCAAAGTCTTGGTCTTGTTCTTGGTCTTGACTCGGTCTTAGAGGCCGACTGTCCACAGCGTTAAGGAGCTCGTTCATTGGTGGACGGCTGGAGACGCGATGCGGTCAAACAGATCAGTCTTTTGATGATGACAAACTTGACGTGCCTCCACTGAAGCTGAGACAGACGTTAAACTGAAGTATGAATCACGTGAAGAACCATCGAGGCGCCGTGCAGCATCAACCTGGAGGAGAGCGAGGCATGCTCCATGTTCCTGGACGTCTTCCTGCTGGTTTCACAGATATCTCAATCAGAGTAATCCTCCATCTCTCATCTCTTCACTCTAAACCGTCTTCTTCTCTTCTGCTTTCCGCCTCTTGCATCACGTCTTCCGCCTCTCCGTTTGCTTCCTCCTTTTTCTCTCCGCCGGCTGATCCGTCCATTTTAATCTTCATGCGGCGTCTCCTCCTCGTCCTCCTCTGCACCCACGTTTGTATCAAAAATGCCAGTTGTCTCTTCGGCAGCTGGAGATATTATTGTTTCCTGTGTGTGTGTGTGTGTGTGTGTGTGTGATCTTCTGAAGATAGGAAACAGCATTTACGTGGAAAAACATTTCTGCCCAGAACTGAGAGGCTCAGGCGTAAGCGAAGCGGACCAGAACAAACCCCAGCCATCAGCTCGTTTAAGCAGAACTCCATGGAACAAGAGGAGGGAGGAGGAGGGTTTGGAGGGAGACCTTGAGAAGGACAGGAGGAGGAGAGAGGGTAATGAGAAGCAGAATCATTGTTTTGGCTCTCAAACTTTTTAAAAAGCGAATTAAGCCTGAGCTTCAGACAAACTTTGCTCACGTAGAAAACAAATATTGTAACATCGTATTGTACAGTTTGTACAGTTTGTTCAGTTTGTACAGTTTGTTCAGTTTGTACAGTTTGTTCAGTTTGTACAGTTTGTACAGTTTGTTCAGTTTGTTCAGTTTGTTCAGTTTGTACAGTTTGTTCAGTTTGTACAGTTTGTTCAGTTTGTACAGTTTTGTTGTTCAGTTTGTACAGTTTTGGCACAGTTTGTTCAGTTTGTTCAGTTTGTACACAGTTTGTTCAGTTTGTTCCAGTTTTGTACAGTTTGAACAGTTGTAGGTTTGAACAGTTTGTTCAGTTTGTACAGTTTGAACAGTTTGTTCCAGTTTGTACAGTTTGAACAGTTTGTTCAGTTTGTACAGTTTGAACAGTTTGTACAGTTTGAACAGTTTGTTCAGTTTGTACAGTTTGTACAGTTTGAACAGTTTGTACAGTTTATTGCAGTTTGTACGGATTTGAACGGTTTGCTGGTTTGAACAGTTTTGTTCCAGTTTGAACAGTTTGAACAGTTTTGAACAGTTTGTTCAGTTTGTACAGTTTTGAACAGTTTGAACAGTTTGCCCCAGTTTGTACAGTTTGAACAGTTAATACAGTTTGTACAGTTTGAACAGTTTGTTCAGTTTATGCAGTTTGTACAGTTTGTTCAGTTGTACAGTTTGTACAGTTTGAACAGTTTGTACAGTTTGTACAGTTTGAACAGTTTGTGCAGTTTGTACGAAGTTTGTACAGTTTGAACAGTTTGTTCAGTTTGTACGAGTTTGAACAGTTTGTTCGGTTGTACAGTTTGTTCAGTTTGTTCAGTTTGTACAGTTTGAACAGTTTGAACAGTTTGTACAGTTTGTTCAGTTTGTACAGTTTGTTCAGTTTGAACAGTTTGTTCAGTTTGTTCAGTTTGTTCAGTTTGTACGGTTTGTTCCAGTTTGTACGGATTTGTTCAGTTTGTTCAGTTTGTACAGTTTTGAACAGTTTGTTCCAGTTTGTACGGTTGAACGGATTTGAACAGTTTGTACAGTTTGTTCAGTTGTACAGTTTGTTCAGTTTGAAACAGTTTGTTCCAGTTTGTTCAGTTTGTTCCGGATTTGAACAGTTTGTTCCAGTTTATGCTGATTTTGTTCAGTTTGATTCCAGTTTGTTCAGTTTATTTTTAGTTTGTTCAGTTTATTTCGGTTGTTCAGTTTGTTCAGTTTGTTCAGTTTGTTCAGTTTGTACAGTTTGTACAGTTTGTTCAGTTTGTACAGTTTGTTCAGTTTGTACAGTTTGTTCAGTTTATTTTAGTTTGTACAGTTTGTTCAGTTGTACAGTTTGTTCAGTTTATTCCAGTTTGTACAGTTTGTACAGTTTTGTTCAGTTTGTTCAGTTTTGTACAGTTTTGTACAGTTTGTTCAGTTTGTTCAGTTTGTACCAGTTTATTCCAGTTTTGTTCAGTTTGGCCTAGTTTGTTCAGTTTGTACAGTTTGTTCAGTTTGTACAGTTTGTTCCAGTTTGTTCAGTTTGTTCGAGTTTGTGGTTGTTCAGTTCATTTGGTTGTACAGTTTGTTCAGTTTGTACAGTTTGTTCCAGTTTGTACAGTTTGAGTGGGTTTGAACAGTTGTACAGTTTGTTCAGTTTATTCCAGTTTATTTCAGTTTGTACAGTTTGTACAGTTTGTTCAGTTTGTACAGTTTGTACAGTTTGTTCAGTTTGTTCAGTTTGTTCAGTTTTGTAGTTTGTACAGTTTTGTTCCAGTTTTGTTCAGTTTGTACCCAGTTTGTTCAGTTTTGTACACAGTTTGTTCAGTTTGTACAGTTTTGTTCAGTTTGTACAGTTTAGACAGTTTGAACAGTTGTACAGTTTATTTCAGTTTGTTCAGTTTGTACAGTTTGTACAGTTTATTTCAGTTGTTCAGTTTGTACGGTTTGTTCAGTTTGTACAGTTTGAACAGTTTGAACCAGTTTGGCCACAGTTTGTTTCGAGTTTGTTCAGTTTGTTTCAGTTTGTACAGTTTGTTCAGTTTTGTACAGTTTGTTCCAGTTTGTTCAGTTTGTACAGTTTGTACAGTTTGTACCCAGTTTGAACAGTTTGTACAGTTTATGCAGTTGTTCAGTTTGTGGTTTGTATGTTTCTGTAGGACAAAGAATGTGTGAGCAGTCCATCCCGTCACTTATCACGTCTTCCTCGTCAGTCAGGACTCAGTTTGTTTCTCCTCCTCACAGGCTGAAGGTCTGTCCGTGAGAACTTCAGTCCGTCCTTCCTTCTATGGACTGTTTAATCTGACAAGGCGTCTTTTCTTACTTTGAGTTTCATCTGATAAACTCCTGATCAGACTTCACTTCCTTCATGGAACCTTTCCTGCTTCCTTGGTCCCTTTGCTCGGCCTCGTCTGAGTGAAAAGTTGAGTCTCGTACAGAAAAGACGTACGGCCCCGGTGCTCGGCGAGTCATCCATCAGACCCATCAGAGACGCTCCGGATATAAAAACTCCATCACGAGGCTGACGCGCAGATCTATGCACAGATTATGCACATAGGAATATCTCTGCGTCTGACAGCGACCGTGTTCGTCTGATGGAAGAGATGACGCGGTTATAAAACATGAGCTGCAAACCTGAAGATCGGGCTAACATTGCAGTCATAGCAATTCATCCCAGTAAGCTAATGTAACAAAATCCTGCCTTGTGTCATGCAGACTCTCGGACTGGTCCGACTGGAAATCTGCCTTCGTTTGCAGGTCACTTTGTAGGTTGGTGCTGCGAGGCAGTCGATTAGTTTTCCATTGGTAGACCGAACATAACGCTGCTGTTCAGGGCCGGACCTGGACTCTGCTCCAGTTAGTGATTGTGCGAAGAGATTTTGAATTCTGAATCTGATGTATTTTCTTTTAGTTTTCTGTGTTCAGCAGATGGACACATGACATTGGAAATGCATGGAACTTTAAGTAAAGTGTGGCAGCTTCACCGTTAATAGGCCCAAACGTGCAGCGGAGAACTCCTTAAATTCCAGACGGAGTTAGGCTGGAGATCTGGGAAATCCCTCCATGTGTTTCTGTGCTTGGAGTGCATCAATATGCCGAGACAAGATGAGATTTAGCAGTGTGCACACACACACACACACACACACACACACTGCAGCGGGCAGCTTGGCAAAAGTCAGTATGTTCCTCGATCAATAACTCCAAAGTGTCAGAGTAGCTCTCATACACTCCGCAACACTTCGCGGCGATCGATCCGCGGACAGACCGTCAGTTTATTCTGCCATTCCTCTGCTCGGCCGCTACCTTCCTCTACCAAGATGAAGTGACCTGTTTTCATGTTTGTCTCCCGGAGAGGAGTTATTTAGCTCTGAGCTGCAGGGCATCTGCAGCGTACTCCACGTCTGTAAATATCATCAGTTCTAAACCCATAGGAGTCGACAGCCACAGAGAGAGAGATGTTTTCTGTCTGCTTCAGCACATCATTGGGGCGCTCACTGCGCTGCACAGAGCTTTGATGTTCAGATATCTGCAGTGACACCTGGCAGTCATGGTGATCAGAGGACAGTCTTTGGATGAAACACATGCAAACCTCTGCAGGCTGTCGCATTTAGAACACGGACCTGCCATAGCTCATACTGTCTCCTTATGAACGTCCAGCAAACAGCAGCCAGCTAACAAACTGGGCTAACAGCAGCTACAAACTAGACCACTGAGCTAACAGCAGCTAAACTGAGCTAACAGCAGCTGAGCTGAGCTAACTGGGCTAACAGGAGGACTGCAAACTGAGCTAACAGCAGCTACAAACTGAAATGCGCAGCTACAAACTGAGCTAACTGAGCTAACAGCAGCTACAAACTGAGCTAACAGCAGCTACAAACTGAGCTAACAGCAGCTACAAACTGAGTAAACAGCTAACAAAGGTTTTAAATTATATGTAACTGTAATCTGTGAGTACTCACGTCAGCTGCACTGAGTGGTGTAGAGGAGATTTAGGTGAAATTCTTAAGACTCCTCTCTCTGCTGCTAAACTTTCTTCTAGACAAAGTTTTCTAAAGAGATTCAAACAGGTGCTGATCTTATAGCTGACATCCCATGAACATTTGTTCCCATTATATTTCTCCATCCATCTTTCACTTTGGCTGCGGCGTCACACACATCAGTGATTGCGGCTCAGATATCGAGCCTTTCGCGCGGCAGATATGCGGGCGACGTGCGGCTGACCAAGCTGGTGGCCGGATTGATGGCGGCTGAGGAGAGAGAGAGAGAGAGAGAGAGAGGAAGTGGCACGTATGAAACCGGTGCCATGTTGGCACAGCTCGATCCTCAGCCAGATGCAATCGGGTCGGAGGCTATCGCTCTGCAGAGAAGAAGAAGAAGAAGCTCAAAGTCGTACTTGACTGTTTCAAAAAAGACGACAGATGATGAAAATTAATCATCAAATATGAATTAAAATGGAGCAGACAACAGCGACTCCACGGCCTCCAATCAGGCGTGGAAGTTACTGCTTCAGGCTGTACGTCAGCGAAACAGAGCAGTAGCGGACATTCCAGCATGAGCTGCAGCCTCAGAAACTTTAGAATAATAATAATAATAGTGATAATATGTAATAATAATAATTATTATTATTGTTGTTATTATCATTATTATTGTCGTCAGGCGTTCAGGTGTTTGGAGGGCTCTGCTCTCACATGAAGGTTTCACAGCTGGTGAAAGCCTCTGTGGCGATGCCTTTCTTCTTATTTATCCTCCATTCATCCGCTCATGGTCTAAAATGATCCTGATTAGTGACTGTGTGTGTGTGTGTGTGTGTGTGTGTGTGTGTGTGATGAATGCCTGTCTAATTTGGGCAGTGAGCTGCGAACAGAATCCTATAAATAGGCTTCTTTTTGTTCAGATTTATCTTTCACTCGCATCCCGTCTCCCCCGGCACACGCTCACCCGCGTGTGTCTCATTAATGATTATGTTGCCAAGTCGCTCGTTATAGATATTTGAAAAGTTTCCCGTTTGAGTTTCTGCTTTTCAGACGAGCCAAGCCCGAGCTGGCGTTCTCATGACCGTTGGGAGATGTTTCAGGTGTTCTGTTGTCTCGCTGTGTTCTTACGTTTTACAGCTCAGTGTGCAGCCCAATGGCGTGCTCTGATGTGCCCAGCTGCTGGGAGCCACCAGGAGCAAGCGTGATGGTCTTTGTCAGCTCCAGTCCCAGAACCACTCCTGTCCTCCTGACCTAGGCGTCACACCTAGACACGAGACAGACGGTGAGGACGTGGACGTCTTCAGCACAAAGACTGTTTGAATGTTTGACTCGGGTCTTACTTGGACGGGCTGTAGACGTCGATGTCCTCCAGCAGTTTGGACCCGAAGCTGTCGTTGGGATGCGTGCTGGCCAGAACCTTCAGCACTCTGCCGTCGTCGGGCCAGGAACATCACGTCCGGTCCTTGGGACCAGCAGGGCGTCCACGATCTGGGTCAGCGCGGACCTGCCTGGAAAGAAAAGCGCGTGATACAAGCACCACTCGTTCTCATATATTGGCCTGGTTAGCGTATTGGCTCTCCATCTTCCAAACTGCAGCATTAAACTGATTAGCTCCTGTGCAGAAAATAATGTGGAATAATGATGATAGAGACAGAAGTCCTCTGTGGTGGCTGCTGTGACTTTCAGTGCTGATGTAAACAGTCTTTTCCTGTCCCAGGCACAGGCGGCCTCACGACACGCATGCACCTTGTATCTACAGAGCACACTGAGGACTCATCACTGTATATCACACACTGGTTATGAGCTAGGATAGATTCATGTCACGCGTGTTACAGGCAGATTAGTGACAGCCTGAAGCTGAGGAGTATTCGAATGTATTAAGTGTGTGTGCACAGACACTCCTGAGCTGATGTTGTGTAACAGGCGTGCGTCCACCGTGGAGCGTCGGCATTATCGGAGTCAGCTTAGAGCCCGGAGGCTAACGAACATGAAATTCCTATTCCGGGCGCTAATTAGATCCATCAAAACTCATTATGAAGCTGCAGACAGTTGTCAAAGGTCAGAATTTTCAGAGCATGCTGCAGAGGCAGAGACTGACTTCCTGCAGGCTGGCCGAAGCTAATCAAAACGATCCACGATCATTATCCTTGCGCTCAGCTCCGGGTCGGGACCCAGTGCATTCACTGTCTCTCCAGGCTGCAGTAACAAACTGCCTCTTCTTTCTCTCGACATCTGGATCTCTGGAGTCTTTCATTCCAGCTGAACTTTGTTCTGTTATGTAGACGGACTGGCTAGCTCCTGTCAGCTGCAGGCTGAATAATGAAAGCTGCTGTGCAGTTGTATTTCAGATGCAAAGATATGTTCATGATAGCCCGACTCTACAGTTCACCGCCTGCTGACATTTGTTGGCGGACATAAGTCTGTAAATGTATGCAGCCCAGGCCGTAGTCGCAGAACAAATGCAAATGTGGCGATCTGCAGCGCCCAGAGCAGAGACGAGAAATAAAAGTGGCCTTCCGTCACGAACAGACAGAAGTAGTAGGGGATGTTGGAGGCGTGTGAGGTCACTGATTCACCTTCAATCCAAAACAAAGTCAGCAGCAGGAGATGTTGAGCCGTCGGTGTACGTGAGCGAGCCGGTTCAAAGTAAAGTTTATGCAACGAAGCGTTGGCTCTGAAGGCCAGAATCTGTAAAAGTCAGGCTGTCGTAGCCAAGTGCAACCGACCGTCAGTGATCACGAGGCGAACGGCAGAAATACGACTGTGAGTGCGTTACATCATCAGTCGATGAACGTGGTCTGACAGGCGTCACCTGCAGAGGTCTGAACCACTAAAGCATGACCTGAAGTCATATTTACCTGCTGGAGAGTCCTGTGAAGCCGGCGATCATTGTGAGAGGGCGGCCGTCCATCAGAGGATCTGACGATAAGCGTCAGCGTCTCGTCTGGAAACTGAACTGAGGACTTGAACTCTGAGCGGGGGCGTCATGCAAAGTACGGCGCAGAGCGGCAAATCGAATGAATCTTGTTGAAAATGTAGCTGTGAAGTCACAAACACCTCGATGAACCCGCGACCCGTCTCACCTCGGTCTGGGAACTTGCTCGTCGGGCACCGGGGTCCAGGATAAGTCGCTGGTCCGCTGCTCAGCCCAGACTTCCCGTTGAGACCACCGTGCCGTCCATGTAGAAAGCACAAACTGCTGAGCCGGGGATGCTGCACGGAGAATGTTTCAAAGAGAGAAGAGATTCAGAGAGACTCAAACTAAACCAACTAACTTCATCCCCAAGACTGAAACTTGGAGATGAAACACGATGAAGCTGCAGGCGCCAGGCAAAGCCCCTGACCTACAGCAAGGAGCCAACACCTTACATAACAAGAGTCCTTCCCAATACAACCCAGTAAATAACACAGGACAGGAAACACACAGCAACACAGCACAACACAACACACACACACACAAAAGACCAACACTCGTGCTGTTGTGTACCTGTTGGCCTGCGTGGTGAAGACTCCGACCACAGCAGGTCTCTGGTTGATCTGCAGCACGTTGGTGAGAGACTGAAGGACGTCGAAGTAGAAGAGCAGAGTCTCAGGAGCAGACAGTTCAGCCGAGCCTAGACACATCACTTGCTACGTGCGCACACACACACACACACACACACACACACACAAATTATCTTTCCGCTGGTGACACTCACGGCATCGTGTTTCGCGAAGAAGCGGCGGAAATTGTCACCTTGAGCAGCGTCCAGTATCGCTCGGGCTCACGGGAAGCCGCGCGTTATCGTTCTCGCCCGCAGACCAGGCGACTAGAGAGAACACCTGCAGAAGGAAGGGTGCGAGCACCGGGATATATTGAAGTCTGATGTGCATCTGCTATCAAGTGCAGTCAACAAATATCGCTTCATTGCCATGAATACCAATTAAATATTCAATCAATGCTGCAGCAACCAATCCAGAGCTGACTTCACTTCGAGCGCTGAGTAAATCCGCGTGCCTTGCAATGCAGTGTACTCCGTGATCTGGCTGAGGAAGAAATGGGCGTGGTTACCGTAATCGATGCGTGCAGAAGTGAGGCTCTGCAGAGAGGGAGGAGGAAGGTGAGTTGTCAGCAACTGGCGTAAATCCCTTAGCGTGAAGCGACATGCTGACGGAGGCGTACCTCGAGGCCACTTGGGTGTACTTGGTCTGGTGGTCGGCGTCTCAGGCCTGTAGATAGCGGCGTCGCTGGCGAGAAGTCTGTCATGGTGGCGGTAAAAGTCTCACCTGACACACAGTGAAGGCTGTTAACTGATGATTAATGAGACTTTGTGTCGTTTTGCAGTAATTAAGTCTTTGTTACTCACCAGCAAACAGTCAGCGTTGGACTGACCCGACTCAAAGGGACAGCGGCCACAGCCCGACCACCTCCTCACCGACCTGCTCAAGGGCGTCATCTGAGAGGGCGGACAGCGGACGAACTCTAACGCGAACTCTAGTACAAGGTGCAATGAAGACAGCATGCAAGTAAGTAGACTCGTCGCTTGGCGGCCACTGAGCTGCTGGACAATGTGTGCTAATGATGACGTCACAGATTTTGCGACAGTCTGCGGGACGTCACGGGAACCCATCCAGGTTTTGAACAGTCTGTAGGGGCATGCAGAGACTCGTCGGAATTTTAGACAGTCTGCAGGGCGTCACAGAGACTACGTCCAGGTTTTAGACAGTCTGTGAGGCGTCAGGGGACTACGTCCAGGTTTTAGACAGTCTGTGGGGACGTCACAGAGACTACGTCCAGGTTTTAGACAGTCTGCAGGACGTCATGGAGACTACGTCCAGGTTTTATACTGTCCTGTTAGCTGGTGCTGCTTGAGTGGAGGGCTGTGGCAGCGTTTAGCCTCCTGTAAAGCTTCATAACTACACCTGTCTGCCTCCTTCGGCAGAGTTGAATCTGTTTATAGCTGCGAGCGCTGCACTCTCTGACCTCATTCTCTCCACCAGCCGCCTCGCTCGCTCTTTATAATGCTCCCTCTTTTTCGCCCTGCGCCAGTGTTCCTCATCATGAAGTGGGACAGGAGTGCTTTGTCATTCCTTTGGTCATGTTTCATCACAAACTTTTAAAATTAAGTCCCATCACCTTATTTTATGTCCATCATATCAGCTGTCACAGTGAACCTTCAGGGTATTATAGTGATGAACCTCCAAACTGACTGAAAGCACCTGACAGGTGTGAAAGCGTGCAACTCCTCCATTAGAGTGAACTGAAGACTCCATGAATTGACTGTTACGCCATATTAACATTATTATTAATGATACATTATTATTATTATTCTTTTAATAAAAGGGTTAATGTCTGAGTGCGAGCTACGTAATGTCAGTTCATTTAAAAAGCTCAGTGTTTATTAAAAGTTGCTAGCCGTGAAAGGTTAGACAAAATCAGTGACTGAAACTGTGAAGCTGCAGCTTTTCTCACGGTTGTTATTTGAAAATGAAATCAGATATTTGAGTATCTCCTGCAGAGAGACGTCACTCATATAACTCATGAAAAAATCATGAACAACCCAGGATGCTCTGTGTGTTCATGTCAGCTGGCTCAACCGCTCCGTATTTGCCAGACTTCATCTGAGGCTGCAGACACAAACGAGCTGATTTGATTTTGTGCCATCAGTCATGAAACATGAACTGACAGCAGACGTCTCTGCATCTCGTTATAGATCCAAAGCTCGTCGTCTGCAGGTAAACCTGTTGTTTTTCTGCTAAACGAGGTCATCTCCTGTAATCACACATGCAGCGCTGCAGCAGCATGAAAATAAAAACTCCTCTCTGGACTGACACTGATTACAGCTTTTGTGAAGGTGTGTTTGGTATCGTCTCAGCTGCCTGACACTTTCA
Organism: Protonibea diacanthus; assembly: GCA_028641955.1. Lineage (NCBI taxonomy): Eukaryota > Metazoa > Chordata > Actinopteri > Sciaenidae > Protonibea > Protonibea diacanthus. Next base: position 22,249,164 of record CM053993.1, read on the forward strand.
ATTAGGCGGGCGCCCGACAGGCAAGCAGGGCGCGCCGTAGAATAAAAAGTCATCCCATCGCAGCCGTCTCTCTGCTCATTAACCCGGCGTTAGCGTGTGTGTTGCAGAAAAATCTCACGGCTGAGAGTGACTACAAACACGAGTGCAGCGGCATCGTGAACACACACACACAAAGCTGAAGTGAAGGTTACATTTAAACTGCAGCTGCTTCATTCATCCAAAGTAACAATCACACCTGATTAAAATGAATGAAACTGAAACTGTCACTCAGCGTTTCATTCATCTGCTTCAAAGTCAAACCAAAGGCTCGCTACAGGAGCTAACCGCTCACTGGAACTCATCAGGTGCCGACAGACGATCAAATCCTGATTTCGGTGGGTCAAAGCTCTTTAAGTCGTCGCGGAGTGTTCACATGACCATGAGCACCTGTACTGTGAATCTGAGAGCAGGTGAACTGCTGACTGACCAGAAACTTCGCGAACTCTGAAACGCTCAAAAAAAAAAAAAACTCTGTTACGTTTGTTAATATTAACGAGTCATTTCTTTGGATTTGCATAAAGAGCAGGAAAGTGATCCAACCACAAGTGATCACATGAAACCACGTCACAGGTGGTGCACACAGGTGTACACAGGTGTCAATCAGGTGTACACAGGTGTACACAGGTGTAAATCAGGTGTACACAGGTGTAAATCAGGTGTACACAGGTGGAAATCAGGTGGAAATCAGGTGTACACAGGTGGAAATCAGGTGTACACAGGTGGAAATCAGGTGGAAATCAGGTGTACACAGGTGTAAATCAGGTGTACACAGGTGTACACAGGTGTAAATCAGGTGTAAATCAGGTGTACACAGGTGTAAATCAGGTGTACACAGGTGTACAGGAGTGGAAATCAGGTGGAAATCGGGTGGAAATCCAAGGTGTACACAGGTGGCCCACACGAGGTGTAAATCAGGTCAAATCAAAGGTGTAAATCGGAATTAAATCAGGTGTACACAGGTGTAAATCAGGTGTAAATCAGGTGTAAATCAGGTGTAAATCAGGTGTACACAGGTGTAAATCAGGTCCTAGGTGCTTATTCAAATGTGATGTGAACAGGCAGTGCAGCTCTCGGCTGCTGGTCATATTTTTCTTTATTATTGGACCGTCCAGGTGTATCACAGAACCGGACAGGTGGGTGTGTACCTTGCCAGTTTCCCGACGGCGGAGTGGGGTTGAAGGCGTTGGTGCGAGGCGAGCAGGCGTCTCGTCGTTTGAGCACCAACACTTTGATGTAGTTATAACACTGCGTCCTGAAAAAGAAGAAGCAACACCTGATCAAATCCCCAGCGTTTAAAACATTCCTTTAACTGAAGCTGAAAACGATTCTGTGTCAGTGTCAGTGTTAACCTGATCTCTGCAGCGACACGTTTAAGTCCTGTAGGAGAAGACAAACTCGCTGTTCTTCCCTCTGACCCGTACACTTTGCTGAGCGTCTTTGGATACGCCGCGTCAGCCTGAAACAGGAAAGAGGAAATACAGAACGGAATCAGGCGTGACACGTGTGTGTGTGTGTGTGTGTGTGTGTGTGTGTGTGTGTAAGGTGTAATGTTCTCTCTCACTCAGGTAAAGAGCTTCTGTTGGGAATGCGGAGACACGCACAGGGCGAAGGAAGATGAAGTCATATCTGAGCACACACTAGACTGAACACACACACACACACACACACACACACACACACACACACACACACACACACACACCTTTATTATATTTCATTATGTCTGACTGAAGCGAGCTCATACGTGAAGCCGGTCTTACAGTCGCAGCGGTCCTGACGTCGGATCAGTGATAACGACAATAAGAGCTCACATCAAAGGGCCGTCCCACAATGCACCGGGAGCAGCATTACCGACAGGAGCCAACCTGTAACCTTTCAGCTTTGATCAGGAGGAGGCGAGCGGATCAAGCGGCGTGTCCTTTGTGCAGTTTGTCTTCACCCGTCTGTGCAAGAAGGAAGGAAGCTTATTCTGCTCGTCATCAGCTGTCGGAGTTTCATACGCTATAGGATTCTTACGTAAGGCGGAAATGAAGCGGGCTGCAGCAGACACAGCAGACCTCGCGAAAAACTGAAGACAGTCTGTAGAAGACAGTCTGTGCTGATCTCTGCTGAAACCTGGACTGCTGATAAAGTACCCAGAGCCATAGCTAACGCTCGTGTAGATGCGTTACGCCAGACAGCACCCTCCGTATCGCGGTTCCTCTGTCAGCCACTTGGGGCTGAAAACCGGAAGTGAGTCAGTCTCATAAGTCCCCATGTTAGAACATCCAGCGAAATAAGCGCGTTTACTCGCAGCTGAGGGGCGAACTCCTCACGGAGAAGCTGTTGTCAGGTTCACGGCGAACCGTGATCCTGAGAGGACAAAAACACAAACTCAAGCGCTGCTTCACAGCTCGGACGATGCCTGAAGGTTAAGATCCAGACAGACTCTGTGAGAGTGACTTCCTGAAGTCTGAACAGTTTAAACTGGATTCCACCTGCAGGTCGTCGGCCATTTCATTCAAAGTCGACAGAAACTAAACGATCTGCAGCTCTGAACATTGACACGTGAACATATCAGAGGGAAACGAGGAAGATCTGCTGACCTGGCGGCGATGTACAGCACGTGGTTGATGCGTAACAGCCTCTGGAAGTCCAGGCCCAGACGCACCGTGTCATTGTCCTGGAGCAAACCTTGAAAACCTGGAAACTGATACGACTCTGCAGAGAGAGACGAGAGAAGTCAGACCGTAATGAACTGTGGCACTACACTTCCCATCATGCTTTGCTGACAGGGCTCAGGCGTCATCATCATCAACCAATCACAGAGGCGGACTCACGCTCCGGGCAGCCACGTTGATCAGCTCAGGTCTTTGGGGAAGGGGCGTGAGTGGGGCCACGACTCGGACAGAAACAGGAAGTGAGGATGAGGAGGGTAGCAGTGGCGGCCGCCCGGCGACATGTCGGTCGGAGCCATTTTGAAGAGAGGGAGGAGGGGGCAGAAGTGGGGCAGGGCGAGGGGCGAGGCGTGATGATGTCCAGCGGAGTCATGGTTGGCGTCGGCTAAGAGAAGCAGAGAACAGAGCATTGATGACATCACACGCGTGATGACATCACACACCTGATGACGTCATCAGTTTACACTCGTCTCTCCACGTGTTACATCATCACAAAATAAAACCAACTTTTCTCCAAGGTGAGCTGTGTGTGTGTGTGTGTGTGTGTGTGTGTGTCAGTAGTTCTTTGGGCGGCCACTGTGTCTCTCTGAATGAGAACGACATCCAGCGCTGGTTAGCTCCAGCATAAGTGTGATTTAAGGAATAAAACAAACACACGCACACACACTCCACACACACACACACACACACAGACGTCATAAAACCTCCATCAGCTAAAATAAGTCTTATTCATGATGTACAAACAGCAGTGCTGGGACTCAGTAAACACACCTGTACACCTGTACACACCTGCAAGTGGCTGAATCATCTCATACACACACACACACACACACACACACACACACACACACACACATTACAGTAATATACGTACATACAGACAGTAACATAAAAAGCAGCTGTGCGTGCTGAAGATTCAGATTATGACATCACAGATTCACAGAACAACTGATGGTTCATTAAAATGCAGAACAGTATTACTTCATGCTGACATATTCTGCAGTGGAACATCAGGATCATCAGGAACATCAGAACATCAAGAACATCAAGGAACATCAAGACATCAAGACATCAGAAACATCAGGAACATCAGAAACATCAAACATCAGAGACATCAGAAACATCAGGGTTATCAGAAACATCAGAACATCAGGAACATCAGAACATCAGGAACATCAGAAACATCAGAACATCAGAAACATCAGGAACATCAGGAACATCAGAAACATCAGGACATCAGGAACATCAGGAACATCAGAAACATCAGGACATCAGAAACATCAGGTTCATCAGGAACATCAGAAGGTCAGGTCAGATCGGGTGTCAGATTACTGATGTGTCAGCTCAGAGCTCTTAGCACTCATGTACCTCCTGTTCACCTCCTCCACTCCAGGAGGGGCTGCTGTGAGGAGGAGGGAGGAGCAGGAGGAGGAGGAGGGAGGGAGAGGAGGAAGAGAAAGAGGAGAGAGTGATCTGATGTTTTCAGATCAAAGACACATGAGGGAAGGAAGGATGGAAGGAGAGGGAGAAAAGGAGGTACAAGAAATTGTACCTTTTCTCTGTTAGAATCCATCTGTAGATGAGGAGGAGGGGAGGAGAGGAGGAGGAGAGAGGAGGAGGAGCGCTGCGTCACTTCTGGGACCGCCTCTCTCCTTTTCATTTGTCATGGTGTGACAAGAGGCGAGGCAGGAGAGGTGAGAGATGACAGGAGGTGATGAAGAGGAGATGAGGAGGAGAGTGTCACCTTCGCTTCCTTCTTTTCTGCTTCATCACTGTGACACAAGGTGAGGAGGAGGAGGAGGAGGAGGAAGAGGAGGAGGAGGAGGAAGAGGAGGAGGAAGAGGGGAGGAGGAGGAGAGAGGAGGAGGAAGAGAGGGGCAGGCTGCAGGCTGCAGGCTGCAACGTAGACAGACCAGAACATGGAGTGCTTTGCTTTGACTCAGCTCCATCTGAACCAGAACAGACACCGACCTGCCGGTCCATTTCAGGTCCACCTCAGGTCCACCTCGGAGTCCGGCTCAGGTCCACCTCGGGTCTCACCTCAGGTCCATCTCGAGTCCACCTCGTTCCCCTCAGGTCCATCTCAGGTCCCACCTCAGGTCACCTCAGGTCCATCTGGAGTCCATCTCAGGTCCACCTCAGGTCCACCTCAGGTCCCCTCAGGTCCATCTGGGTCCACCTCAGGTCCACCTCAGGTCCATCTCAGGTCCACCTCAGGTCCACCTCAGGTCCCCTCCAGGTCCATCTCAGAGTCCACCCCTCAGGTCCATCTCAGAGTCCTCAGGTCCATTTCAGAGTCCATTCAGAGTCCACCTCAGGTCCATTTCAAGTCCACCTCCAGAGTCCACCTCAGAGTGCATTTCAGGTCCACCTCTCCGGCTCATGAACAACAACATCTGAGATACTTGAACTCCTTCACCGGCCCGGAGGCGCTGCTCCACCTCTCTGACATGAGTTGACTGAAGGTTTGTCTTTCCTGTTGCAGCGTCTATAGATTCTGCACCAACAGCGCCACCTTTACCGAGGTGGAAACACTACGTAGGCGGTGCTGTTGGTCCACTCGTCGAGAGAGTCTACAACCTTCTCTGACACTCATCAGGAACCAGTGAAGTCACTTCAGACTGAGCTGAACATCGTAGACGTGGAGGAGATCCATCCCGTCTCTACGACCGTCGTCATGCCTCAAGCGTAACTCACAGACGCGGACTGGTACCAATGGAAGCCAGTAGGTCAGGCCAGGGTCAGGATCGATCGAACTGCGAGAGCACTCTGAAGTGTTTAACAGTAAACCAGAAGCGACTAGCCGTCCTGCAGGCGGCCGTGGGCAGTAAAGGGTTAAACATGTTCAAGTCTGTCACAGGAAGTCATCGAATCTGACTCATCCTGCAGAGGCGTGTGGTGCGACTAATGATCACCTGAACATTTATATACGTTTCTATAAATCAGCGTAAACCTGCAGAGCATTAGAAAGGACAGAGAAGAAGAAGATGGCAGCCACATTCCCAGCATGCTCAGCGGGGATGGAGCTGTTGAGTGGGCGGCGTCTGCCATATCAGGAGAGATGAAAAGATGGAGGCTGGAAGCGGACATCAGGTTCTGATCAGACAGTCGGACTCGTCCTGTGGCGGAAATCCCACAGACTGTCTAAAACCTGGGCGTAATCCGTGGCGTCTCCACAGACCATAAAACCTGGACGTAGTCTCTGTGACGTCGCAGACTGTATCTAAAACCTGGGCGTAGTCTCTGTAGCGTCATGGACTGTCTAAAACCTGGACGTAGTCTCTGTGGCGTCCATGAACTGTCAAAACCTGGGCGTAGTCTCTGTGAAAATCCCCGCAGACTGTCTAAAACATGAGCGTAGTCTCTGTGACATCCGCCAGACTGTCTAAAACCTGGACGTAGTCTGCAGCAGCGTCCCCACAGACTGTCTAAAGCCTGGGCGTGGTCTCCGTAGCGTCTCCACAGACTGTCAAAACCTGGGGCGTGGTCTCCTGTAACGTCCCTGCAGACTGTCTAAAACCTGGACGTGGTCTCTGTGACGTCCCCACAGACTGTCTAAAACCTGGACGTAGTCTCTGCCATGCATAGCAGTGTGGGTGTAACACACACTGGCGCTGTTAGCTGCTGGCGCCAATCAATATCAGGACCACCCTCCCTGTCTGGAGTAAACAGACTGTATTTCCTGTTAGCACAGATTCACACCTGTTCCAATGTAACACACACCTCGAGCAGCCATGTGTACTCCGTCTACATCACCTGTGTGTGTGTGTGTGTGTGTGCATGTGTGTGTGTCTGCAACAAACTGTCTGCATTGAAGAGTGTGTGTGTCTTTAAGTGTGTGCAGAAATGTGTCTGCTGGCCTTGAATGGACGCCTCCAGAGTGCCAGACTGAGAAAGTGGAATCAGTTTTCATCCTGACAGGCAATTCACCAGTGTGTGTGTGTGTGTGTGTGTGTGTGTAGGTGTGTGTGTGTGTGTGTGTGTGTGTGTGTGTGTGTGTATGTGCAGGCTGAGACAAATTTAAAGACTTTATAGGTGAGAGAGAGAGAGAGAGAGAGGGCCCCCCCAAAGAGACAATGAACAGAAAGCGAGATCCTCCTCCTCCTCTTCCTCCTCTTCCTCCTCTTCCTCCTCCCCTCTTCCTCCTCTTCCTCCTCTCTCCCTCCTCCTCCTCTTCCTCCTCTTACTCCTCCTCCTCCTCTTACTCCTCCTCCTCCTCCTCCTCCTCTTCCTCCTCTTCCTCTCCTTTTCTTCCCACTACTTTTCTTCTTTCTACTAACTTTGAATCCGTTAGCATGCTGCTGAATCTAGTTGGCTGGTCAGCGTGTAATAACTGGAACTAGCTCAGCCCGGGGCGGATTCACCTCGTTCATCTTTCTTCTTCTTCTGTTTTAACCTCCTGGTTTCTCCTGTGTGTGTGTGTGTGTGTGTGTGTGTGTGTGTGTGTAAAGAAACAGAGGTGAACAAGTGATCAAAGAAGATCACTTCATGTCATCATCAGTCTGTACTCACAGTCTGTAAATCTGCTGTGACGGACAGGTGAGGCCTCCAGCTGGTCAGGTGACAGGACAGGAAGTGCTCGCTGTGTAACAGGAAGTGAACAGGAAGTGATGAGGCGGGGGTGGACCCCCTCAGACGTCCTGCAAAGGACAAAGAAGAAACAATTATTTACATTAATGTGTCTTATCCTGATTGAAAGAATCATAAATTCTGACAGAGAGCTAGATTTAGAGTCGGACTCCTCCTCTCTGCTCTCCTTTAATTGACGTCTTAACGAGGACTGACCAGCTGCGCTCGTTAGCAGCAGCTGCAGAGTTTTAGCATGAGCTAACCTTTCTTGATGCTAACAGCCAGCCATGTCGAGTGTGGCGGTGTCCAATTAGAGACGACCTCCCTTAGCGAGGTCAAACAGTCAAGGATCATGGGAGAATGCAGAGCAGCATGGATGAGGAGGAGGAGGAGGAGGAGGAGGAGGAGGTGACAACATGAAATACATCGACACGCCGTCCTGCTTACTTTAAACACTCCTAAACACAGTGTGAATTCATCCACTGCTGAAAATAGTCCCCAGCAGTCCTGTTGCACCTCGTAGGAGCCAATGAGCGCAGCCAGGAAGTCAGACCGTATTATGAGACGGACATATCATGTCGCGTCAGCTCTCAGCACTAACTGTAGACTGATTGTAGCACGAGCTAACGCTAACCAAAAGCGACCAGCACTGGCTACAACAGTTAGCAATTTGTTTTGGGTTAACCGTTGCGGTATTCTGGCAACTTGATGCTCGCTAACGTTACTGCTAGCAAACACTATGAGCGGATGTTATTTATAGCTTTAACCCATTATACTAACTTATGAAGTGTCCAGCTCCGGTTCTGGCACGATACCAGCTCCGCTCCACATCAGCATCCCTAAAAAGCTAACATAAGCTAACAGCAGCTACCAAACTGAGCTAACATTAGCATAGGCACCATTTGTCTGATTACAGACATCTGACTCATTCGTCCGTCTCCGTCCGTCTCTTCCTCTTGTTCATCTTCACTTTCTAATCGCGCTCGTTCATCTTGTCTTCCTGTTTACCTCGTCGTCTCTCATCGTCTCTTTTAATTAATTTAATTCATCTTCGTCTCTGTTTCATTACTTTAAACTCATCCTCGTCTTCATCTTGTCTCCGTGCCTCCATCGCTCTCTGTCTCATTAGACCAGTCTGCTAATGAACAAGCTGTAATTCATGCGGTCCGTCCTCCATCTGTCTTCATCTCTTTGTCCTCCTCTCTTGATCTCTTTATTATTGAACTTGTGTTTGTCGTAGATCTGTGGTCCGGAGGCCTTTCCGGATGTTTGTCGCGATGTGAGAGAAAGCGTTAGACGGCGGCCTCCAATCAAAGAATACATTCGTTAATTTCTAAACACGCGGAGTGATAAATATCTTGAATTTATGAATGAAGCTGCTCACGCTACATCTGACGTCCTCCGCTCAGCTTCAGCTCTCTGTGATTCACTCTGTGACACTTAGCTTTAGCATAACCACTTGCTGAAGCAGCTAACCCATTAACTGAGACTCACTGTTGCATGCTGGCAGGCAGGCTCAGCCGGACTGGGCCAGGTTGGAGCTCAGCTCTAACAGTACCGAGGTGATTTACAGACTTCATGATGGAAACATTGATCAGTAGCAGGAGAGCTAACTGTGGTTAGCCCGCTCATTGGAGCGTCTCCTGGAGGTCAAAGGTCGGGACTCTGTCCTCTGTGTAGCGTCGGGTCGGGGTCAGAGGTCAGAGAGGTCAGCTGATTCCCAACACACAGCAGGAGGGGGAGGGGGCTGTGAGCCACGTGATTGGCCAACAGACTGTGACATTACTGCAGTCTGACTGGTGGAGGGGGTAACGGAGCCGGGACCTGGTTTGAACTCGTCCTCCACACACCTGGATGATTGACAGATGGTGTGGAGGGGGAACGTAGGCGCAGAGTGATGCATGCTGGGAGGACTGTTCATTATGTAAATGAAGAAAGCGAATATTAATTTGGCCCAATTCAGCTTCACGAGAAACAAACGGGTCGACCGCTCAGCGCTCCTGCTGACTCTTCATCAACTATCCCCAGAGAGCAGCCTGGGCCTGGGCACAGAGAGCCGGGTCAGTCCCTGATCACTGGTGGAGGTGATGGAGTCACATCTCTGAACTCTCGTGGACACTTTGTGGGCGTTTACAGAGGAAACCAGGTGGAAACCCGCCAAAATAAAAGCATAGATATCAGTGTAACAATGTATACTTCTGGTTCTGATAGCCTATTTATCACGACACAAGATCAGAATCACAGAACCGACCGACGTCTGACACACACCAGAAGTCACACACACACCTGAAGTCACACACACACCTGAAGTAACACACACCTGAAGTGCCTGAGCTCCAGTGTATGGACGTAGGTTTGATGCTCTGACGTCCTCACACACTAACCATTAACAGCTCGGCCTGCAGCGGGTTTTAAATCTCCGTTAAATCTCTGAGTTGATCCGTTTCCATACGACTGAGCCGAGCGGCGTCTTTACTCCATCTGTCGGCTCGCGCCACGCCATGGTGGCGAGCACTGGCGACTGTGATCTGTCACCGAAGGAGCAGCCGGGACCTGAAGCGACCCGGCCTGCGTAGTAGAGGCGTGACGGGAGTGTGATGTCATCGCGGTGGCCTCCAGGCAGAGTTCAGCTGCGAGCGCTAAACCTGACGTCAGCACCCACCCAGAAGAAGAAGAAGAAGAAGAAGAAGAAAGAAGAAGAAGTGACATGTGGTGCCTTCGAGGCGCTAACAGGACTCTATTAATCTGAAGGGCATGACAGTTACCTGGATCCATACACGGCAGATTATCTGTGTGTGTGTGTGTGTGTGTGTGTGTGTGTGTGTGTTTCGGGGTTTATAAGAGCTCAGAATTGGCAGTATGTTGGCCGTGTGTACATATGTGTGTACTTTGTGTACGTCTGTAGGACCATGTGTTTGACTGTGCACTTCAAGGTGTGTGTGTGTGTGTGTCTTTTAATCTTTAAAAACATTTTTTAAAGGTTTTTATCAAACAGAAATGATTTGTTGAGTCTCTGTTTTGAGTGTGTGATGTCAGTCTGGATTTTCTTTCTTATAAAATTGTAGATTTATTTCTTTTATTTATGTTAAAATTTGTGACTTCAAATCATAAATTTGTTCAAAATATTTAAATTTCATCTCGTTACATTTTCCTCAACATATTTGAACTTTATTCGAAAATGATTTTGTTTGTGAATTTCTTCTTGTGACGTGACGACGACATTTTCCCTCCAAATATTTAATCTTTCATTCTTTCTCTGCTCACACTGACTTCCTGTTCTCGTTAAAACAACTAAATAAAATAACTGAATGTTTAATGAGACCACACACACAGACACATACAGACAGACACACACTCACACACACACAGACTCGTCTCATCCCTGCTCGGCTCCTCGGATGCAGGTTACCATGGTTACGTGTCTCGCCTCCTTCCCCTGAGCCAATTCCGTCTCTCCAGGAAGTTCAAAGATGACCAATGGCGTGCTTGGCCTGAAGTAGTCGGGAGTTGTTTTTAAACCTCCCACGAGGCGGGAACGGACCCAGGTGGAACTCCACGAGAACCTGCCCGCCAACTCCACGTCTCCGCACGACAACAAAGAAACCTCAACAGGGCGTCGACCAATCAGGAGGTTTGTCTGAGGTGGCGCCGGCGGCTAATCCTGAGTTAGCGGCGTTAGTCTGCACCGGCGTCTTTACAAGATATAGGCGTGTCCCTAAACGTGTGTGTGTGTGTGTGTGTGTGTGTGGTGAAGAGGTGACTTCAGGTGTCTGCTTGTAATGATCACCTGGACTGCCCTGCTGCTGTCTGCCGGTGTCAGTGACCCTGTTAACAGGTGACGAGTGGCTCGTTAACATTAAACCAGCTGTGTTACTGAGATAATTAGCAGAACCCGTCTGTTTCCGGTCGAGCTTCCTCCTGTGATTTCTGTATTTCAGGCCGGTCACATCATCAGCTGATAGGAATGTCATCACGTCACATGTACGTCTGTGTCTCTGAACGCTCACCGAACATTCATGTTACGCTTGGCAGCTTCAGTTTGACTCTGCAGCCGTCAGCAAGAGGAAGACGTCTGAAGGTTCACCTGATGAAGGAATGAGGATGACGTGAGGACGGGTCAGTCTGACTGCAGGAACATCAGGTGACAGGCGCCCGGGCTGAACTAGGCCTGCTCCCGTCTTCTTGTCTTAAATAACAGACACGTCCTCGTCGCTCGCTCGTACGGCAGCTCGCTGTGAATTCAGAAATACAGCGAAGGAAAGCTACACGTTTCCCTGACAGTTTAAATCTGCTGACAGAACACAGATCCAAGTTAAGAAGACAGGATCAGGTCAAACAGCTCACGAGCTCAGGATAAAATCTTAACCCAGACTAAACTACATTCACTCAATCCTGGGCTAAAGTCAGGCTCAGCTCAGACAGACAAACCTTCATAACTGTGTCCAGCCTGCGTGGGTAAAACTCAGCTGACCTTAGATTAAAATATGAGTTTAGTCAGACTGACCTGAGAACACCACGTCATTCATCTGCAATATGATGATAGTTAATCTCAGTCTGTCCTTAATCTGGACTAAAATTTACATTTGAGATTTTCATGACATATTTCCACTGGTTTAACTAAACCTGACATTAACTAAACTTGAGCTAAACCTGACATTAACTAAACAATGAAACATGACATTAACTAAACATGTACTGCTAAACTCGAACCTGAATCAAACCTAAACCAGAAATCTCATGTAA
>CM053993.1:22266171-22301171 GCA_028641955.1 Protonibea diacanthus
CAACGTCAGCGATTACATTGGTAACAATCTAACAGGTTATGTGGCACCTCCCTCAGGACAAATGTGACATTTTTACCTCATTAGTGGTAAAAATCTAAGAATAGAAAAGTTTCCATTTTTCTGCTGTATAATGAGCAGCAGTTATTTTTAAAATGAGGTCGAGAATCATTCACGGGACCCGTCCCGGACAAATAGCAGGACAAACTGTCAGGAAGCAGTTTGGAAGTCTAAACACCTGAGCAGCTGCACACAAAGCTGCAAGGATGCTATTAATAAGAGCTAATAAAAACAGGTCAACAAACAGAAAGAGAAGTCTAGATACAGCCAGGCAGGGCTACAGCCTCAAATTGTCACAATACATTTATGCACAACGACGACACACAACACATTATCGGGTTTGATTGACAGCTCAACATTTGATGTTTTACAGAGAAGTGTGTGTGTGTGTGTGTGTGTGTATTAATAATATTGTGTGTTATGTAAAAGGATTTAAATGTATACAGCTGGTGTTTCTGCAAAAAGGCTATCAGAAACTGAATGTCTCTCTGCTACATCACTGGAAACACTCAGATACAGCAGCCATGACTGACCCAGTTTAGATGTGTGTGTGACTGTGTGTTGCCTTCAAACACACACTTTGCAAATATTATTATCTATAATTAGCTCATACATGCAATTTGTCATCAAGCAAAAGTTTCAAAAAGGCTAAAACCGTAAATATCTCTGAATCTACGGGCTATCTAAAACCTGGACATAGTCTCTGTGGCGTCCCCACAGACTATCTAAAAAACCTGGACGTAGTCTCTGGGGCATCCCACAGACTATCTAAAACCTGGGTGTGTCTCTGGGGCGTCTACAGACTATCTAAAACCTGGGCGTAGTCTCACTGGGGCGTCCATGGAACTATCAAAAAGCCTGGACATAGTCTCTGCTGCGGCGTCACAGACTATCTAAAACCTGGACGTAGTCTCTGAGGCGTCCACAGACTATCTAAAACCTGGACGTAAGTCTCCTGTGACGTCCCACAGACTGTCAAGAAACCTGGATAAGTCTCTGTGACGTCGCCAGACTATCTAAAACAGGTAATAATCTCTGTGAAAGAGAAGAGGAAGGAAGGAAGGAAGGAAGGAAGGAAGGAAGGAAGGAAGGCTACATGACAGAAAACAGCTGGTTGTTTGTTAGTACAATTCATTCAGAGAAACGAGGAGAGTCAAATCAAACGTACATATTTAAAAGATAAAATCAGTGTATTTATGTCACACACACCTTCTTGGCTCTGTATTCATGACATTATGAGACCATCATTAACTGCAATCACAGACCTGAACATCAGCTGTGGCGGCCAGTGCCAATGACAGCGTGACCTTCAATGTTAATGTGTGGCTTTTTGCGCCTCGGCTGAATAAACAGACACATCAGAGAGACAATTAGCAGTAGCCCAGGAGGCTGACCGGAGAGTTAATGAAACACTAAGGAATAAAACAATGACTGAAAATGATGGAGGGAAGATGGGGAGGAAGATGGAGGTTGTTGGCGTCCACCGTGAAGCGCCTGTCTCATCTAGTTTTCCGCCCAAACATCAGTCTGTGGCGGTTCTGATCATTTGTTGGGTCTTTGAGCGGTGCTGAAGGCGGCTTATTAACCGCGTAAAGTTATGGTCATTAAGGCGTGGACGCTTTGGTTGATGGTGAGCGTGGTCACAGGTGACGCAGGCTTCAGTCAGCCCAACATGAAAACAGGAAGTGAAACTTTGTTCTTTCAAAACAAAAGTCTGAAAGATGATCCATCAGAAGTTTTAGACTCAAAAAGTTGTGTGTGTGTGTGTGTGTGTGTGTGTGTGTGTGTTTTTAATCCTCCTCCCAGTTCACCCAAATTAGATAAGCACAATGTAGATCTACCCCTAATCCCCATGACTGCTCCAAATGAATGCTGGGTAAATGAAGGACAGAAGAGTCAACACACACACACACACACACACAGTTATAATCAGGTATGTGTGTGTTTATTTCATTCATTCTGCAGCAAAACTCTGAAGATTTATTAGATTTAATGTCTGAACTACACACTGAACACACACTCTGAGAGTGTGACAGAAAAAACAATTTGTTTTTCCCATGATGCATCAGAAAGAAAGCCTGAGTTTTAATGGCAGCGTCTCACATTCCATGCCGCGCTCTCTTCTTCTCTTGAAGTGTCAGGATGATTTTCATTCGTTCAGCCGGTCGGGTCCACAAAGAAAGCAGGCTGTGAGGGTCGATCAGGGACATGGGGAACTTTTACATCTTTGATTTAAACAAAAGACACACACACATACACATACACACACACACAGGAAGTATGAATAATTGATCTGAGGGTGACTCATGATGAATAATACAACAATGGCGTCTGATGTTAGCCTCGTCACAGCTATTGCTCCAGCTAAACATGAAGGACCGTAGTGAAACCCGCTAACGCTAACTGTTAACGCTAACTGCTAACCGTTAACCGCTAACTGCTAATGCTAAAGAAAGGTTGAATGTTTAGAAACAGGAAGTGAGTTTTTATAAAATCTGATGAAACTTTGAGCTTCTCTTATGAATGAATAAACAATGAGTCAGCTGAGCTGCTAACGATGCTAACTGTCACTTTTGTCATTACAAGCGTTTCAGATCATCATTAAATAACGAACTTCAGAGAATATGCTGGCGGGGAGGGCCGGTGTCGTGCAGAACAGGAGCTGGGCAATGAGCGTTAGCGTGCCAACTGGGCTCATAATGTATCAGAGCCAGAAGTGAAGGGCTGAGCGGAGGAAGCTAACGGACTGACTTTTTAGTGGTTGGTGAGAGCTTGGTGAATAAAACAGACCCAGGCCTTGAGCTGGGCTGACTGCTGTTGGACTAGTCAGTAATAGTGTGCTGCTGTCAACCTGCTGCTGGTGACTGGACAATGTTTGGCTATTAGCAAAGTTGTTGACGTGCTAGTTTCTGATCCAGTAATGTAATCAGAGTAAATACGAGTACAATGAGCATCAGTGCTCATTGGGATTACACTCGGCACAACAATGACTCCAGCACAAACATGATAAACAGTCACATGACCCCGAACCACCTAGCAACCACCTTATGACTCCGCAGCAACCAGTGACGTCAGCACAGAGACCCGAAACCCAGGAGGAGAGAGGGGAGGAGAGAGGAGAGGGAGGGGAGAGGAGGGAGAGGGGAGGAGGAGGAGAGAGGAGGGAGAGGAGAGGAGAGAGGAGGAGAGAGGAGAGGAGAGAGGAGAGAGGAGAGGAGGAGAGGGAGAGGAGGAGAGAGGAGGAGAGAGAGGAGGAGAGGGGAGAGGAGAGGAGAGGAGAGGAGAGAGGAGGAGAGAGAGGAGGGAGGGAGAGGAGGAGAGAGGAGGAGGAGGAGAGGGGAGGAGGAGAGGGGAGAGGAGAGGAGGAGAGGAGAGGGAGGAGAGAGAGGAGAGGGGAGAGGGAGGAGAGAGAGGAGGAGAGGAGGAGAGGGAGAGGAATCAGGAGCAGCATTAATGGCACTTGTTTGCATGGACAGATCTGGTTCAGACACTGTAGTGGATCTGTACACTCCTCAAAAACTCCAGACTTGGATCAGAACCAAACAGAAGTGCATGTGTGTTACAGTGTGTGGCCTGTGTGTGTGTGTGTGATAAGCTAGCATTCAGGAGATGCTGTCGCTCCATTTTCTTCACAGACTCGATGGGCTTTATTCAGTTTCTGCTTACATTCCCTCACTTTGATGAACACTGCTTTCACACACACACACACACACACACACACACACACACTAAAGCCATGGTCAGTTTTACCACAATGCAGGTGGCATTGATGTTATTCAGGAAAAACAAACATCACAGTGATGATGTCATCACGCCTGGAGAAAGCCTTTCAAGGAAGTTTGATGAAGTAAATCTGGCTGGCTGTGCTTGACACAGAGTGATGGGCAGGGCTTCTTCCAGGAGGAGGAGGAGGGGAGGAGAGGAGGGGAGGGAGGAGGGGAGGAGGAGGAGGAGTCACAGGGTTCACTTAAGCTAATTAATGGATCGATATGTACACGTGGGCGTACGTTTGTGTTTTAAGGCAAGACTTCATCCATTAGAGTATTGAAAAGGAGGAGGTCAGTGGAAGTATTAGGCAACTTAACACACACACACACACACAGTCTTGTGGACTAATCCGATTTTTAATGAACATACACCTGCAGCTGGGAGAGGAGGAGGAGGAGGAGGAGGGAGGAGGAGGAGGAGGAGGGAGGAGGAGGAGGAGGAGGGAGGAGGATGTGGAGAGAGAGAGAGGGGTAGGGAGCAGCGTTGGCCTGGGCGTGTCCAATCACAGCAGACATCAATCCTTCCTGAAACCTTGAAAACAAGTTTTAGAAATAAGCAACTAGTCTTTGACTGCTCTGTTTTATGCAGGCTAGAGACTCCTCGCTCCTCTGAGCGGCCTTCACTAAGAACCACAAGTGATCAACAACTGCCCAGCAAAAGCGGGCGTCCTGGTCTTGCATGTCAAACTGATCTACCATCTCGAGCTCATTTCTGTTTTTTTCTGGCCCAGACACAAGCAGTTTCCCTCCTGGATGGAGATCCTCAAGCCACGGCCGGAGGTGTGATGGAGGCCTGATGGAGGCCTGATGGAGGCCTGATGGAGTGCCAGTGAGTGTGATGATGGAGGCCTGATGGAGGCGTGATGGAAACCTGATGGAGGTGGAGGCCCACAGTGAAATTGTGATGGAGGCCTGATTGAGGTGTGATGGAGGTGTGATGAGGCCTGATGAGGCCTGATGGAAGTGTGATAGAGCCTAATGGATGTGTGATGGAGGCTGATGGAGGCCTGATTGAGGTGTGGCCAGGCCTGATGGAGGTGTGATGGAGGCTGATGGAGGTGTGATGGAGGCTGATGGAGGCCTGATTGAGAGTGTGACAGGCCTGATGGAGTGTGATGGAAAGTGTGATGGAGGCTAATGGATGTATGATGGAGGCCTGATGGATGTGTGATGGAGGCCTGATGGAGGTGTGATGGAGCCTGATGAGCCTGATGGAGGCCTGATGGAGGCCTGATGGAGGTGTGATGGAGGCCTGATGGAGGCCTGATTGAGGTGTGACGGAGGCCTGATGGAGGTGTGATGGAGGCCTGATGGAGGTGTGATGGAGGCCTGATGGAGGCCTGATTGAGGTGTGACGGAGGCCTGATGGAGGTGTGATGGAGGTGTGATGGAGGCCTAATGGATGTGTATTAGGAGGCCTGATGGATGTGTGATGGAGGCTGATGGAGGCCTGGTTGAGGTGTGACGGAGGCCTGATGGAGGAGTGTATTGGAGGCCTGATGGGGCCTGATTGGGGAGTGTGTGGAGGCCTGATGGGGTGTGATGGGGTGTGATGGAGGCCTGATGGAGAGGCGTGGTGGAGGTGTGATGGAGGCCTGATGGAGGCCTGGTGGAGTGTGATGGAGGTGTGATGGGCACAGTGGAGGCCTGATGGAGGTGTGATGAGGCCTAATGGATGTGTGATGGGGCCTACAGTGGAGGTGTGGCAGGCCTGATGGATGTGATGGAGGCCTGATGGAGGTGATGGAGGCCTGAGTTGAGGTGCTTAGCGGAGGCTGATGAGGCCACAGTGGAGTGTGAAGTGGAGGCCACAGTGGAGGCGTGATGGAGGCTGATGGAGGTGTGATGGAGCTTGATGGAGGCCTGAGTTGAGGCTGATGGAGGCTGATGGAGGCCTGATGGAGGTGTGATGGAGGCCTGATGAGCCTGATTGAGGTGTGACAGAGCACAGTGGAGGCCTGATGGAGGTGTGATGGAGGCCTGATGGGCGTGATGAGCCTGATAGGTGTGATGGAGGCTTGATGGAGGCGGCCTGATTGAGGCCTGATGGAGGCCTGATGGAGGCCTGATGGAGGCCTGATTGAAGAAGAGTGTATTAGAGGCCCCTGTGGATTGTGTGATGGAGGCCTGATGGAGGTGTGATGGAGGCCACAGTGGAGGCCTGGTGGAGGTGTGACGGAGGCCTGATGGAGGCCTGATGGAGGTGTGATGGAGGCCTGATGGAGGTGTGATGGAGGTGTGATGGAGGCCTGATGGAGGTGTGATGGAGGTGTGATGGAGGCCTGATGGAGGTGGCAGTGGAGGCCTGATGGAGTGTGATGGAGGTGTGATGAGCCTGATGGAGAATTGTGATGGAGGTGTGATGGAGGTGTGATGGAGGCCTGATGAGTGTGATGGGCGTGATGGAGGCCTGATGGAGGTGTGATGGAGAGAAACAGTGGAGGTGTGATGGAGGTGTGATGATGGAGGCCTGATGGAGGCACAGTTGAGGTGTGATGGAGGTGTGATGGAGGCCTGATGGAGGCCTGATGTGGTCGCTCTCGTATGAAATAGAATCAGTGAGATTTAATAAATTCGTGGTGTCTTTATTGGTGCCCTGATGGAGGACGAGCGCCCTGATGGAGGACGAGCGCCCTGATGGAGGACGAGCGCCCTGATGGAGGACAAGCGTCCTCATGGAGGACGAGCGCCCTCATGGAGGTCTTCAAAGTCTCAGCCGGGCCTCTGGTAGAAGTAACGACAAAATGAGAACACTTTAGCGGGTGAGACCTCAGACTTCTGAGCAGTGAGATCACCTTCGGAAGTGACGATCTCTTCTCCCTCATGATCATGGAGCTCGTCTAACGTTCATAGGCAGGACTTTCTCCTCGGCTCAGTTTTTTCTGGGGCAGACGAGAAACTTTAGCCCTCGAAATTTGGGACATGGTTAAAAAAACAAAATGAATATCTGAGCTCAAAGTGGGCCACCTCCAAGACCGGAATGACCAACAGGAGGTCGACTCAAGGCTCCCCAAACGCTCAATCTACTTCCCCTTCACGTCCACGCCGTCACAGCAGCCGACGAGTGACGGACGACATTTAGTTTGAACTGAAACGAGGACAAGCACTCCAAAATGTCCAGGTGAGGAAAAGGAAACAGACACAGGAAGAGGGCGGCTTACCAACACACATGTGGACTACACACACACACACACACACACACTGCGCCGTGCGCACACACACACACACACACGCACACGCGCGTGCGTCATCTGATACAATAAATCTTTATATTAGCTCTGTAACGATTTACAGAAAATAAATCATCACGGTCATTTTCTGTTTTAAATTGTTCACTGTAAAATAAGTTTCTCTGCACACAAAAAGAAAAAGTATATTTCTGAAGATAACTAAATTTATACAGTTATTTTCTGTAAATTCAGACCAAACTGTTTTTAAATGTTTTGTCATGTTAAAAAATGCATAATCTGTAAATGAACATTCAAACTGCAGCTGACTGAAGGTTTGATCCGAGATTTCTCTGTAAGAGCGACACAAACACACAGATGATTACTCACACACAGAACAATTATTTATTGTCAGAAATATTTAAATATAAAAATGTGAAATATGCCAGTGGCGTGATGTCACGTCAAGGTGACGGCCCACAAACAGTGAAGTCACGTCTGGTTTGAAGCCTCAGGCGTGACTTCATGAAACAAACAGTTACTGTGGGCGTGGCCTGATTTGGAGACTTTACGTGGCTGAAGGTTAAATCTACGCTGTGTGTGTGTGTGTGTGTGTGTCCTTCAGCAGTTGGTGAGGGAGGATGGGAATGTTCGTCTGTCTTTGGATTAAATCCGATAAGATTCGACCTCCTCCCCGTTAACCTCAGCCTCCTGTCCCCCTTGACTGAAAATAACCTAAAACCCCCCACAGTGTGTGTGTGTGTGTGTGTGTGTGTGTGTGTGTGTGTGTGTGTGTGTCCAGTCAAACAGCAGCAGACGGTGTGAAGGTATTTTGCTAATGCTCGTGTGTCTCTGTACATCATGTTTGGCCTCAAGTGTGATCCCTCTGTACTGAATACACAGATGCTGCTGAGCGGGCACACTGCGGCTAAGCCCAGCTCGGTTCTGTACGACACGGCTCGCTCCCGTCAGCTGCAGCATCAACAGGACAGTTTATGAGAGGAGAGTTACGTGATGATGATTGAAGAGCTGGTCTAAGTCCTTCAAAATAAAATCATCACATGGATTCAAACAGTTTCAGTGTTGTTGGCTCATGGTGATAAATGTGCCGCCGTGTCTCTGCAGCGTCTACTTGGGGCCTCCACAGGCTGACGTAGATAATCTGCTGCTAATCCCTGACCTGGAGGTGAGGAGGGGAGAGAGAAGACACCACCCTGTTATCTGTATCTGTCAGTGCAGCCAACTCCACCCGAATGCAGTCACAGCATGTCAAAATAAGAGAGCTTTGTCTCTACCTACAAACAGACCAACGAAGAAGTAATGCACTGCATGTAACCGTTAAAACTACTCGCGCTGCACACGAGGGCGACATTGTTTTTCACGGTAAATAACTGTCAGCTGTAGCTGCCCGGGATTCCGTCACCGTCACGATGTAACATTTCTGTAATGTTACGAGTACAAAGAGCGTATTATTGACTTCACTGACTCACCAAACAGCTGACATGAAAAAATACCATATGTATCGTATAAATGAAGGTTTTCTGTCATGAAATATTCTGATGATGTGTTACGTACAATATAAAATACTTTATTCTGGATGAATTCCATTAAAATGCCGTATGAACAAAGACTGACGCGTGCCTGCCTTTTTTTTTTTTACAGTGTGAGCGTAACGTTAGCAGCTTGCAGCTAGCGAAGCTGAGTGTTGTTAACTCGCCTCACGTGGACGTAAGCGCTCGGCTCACAGGAAGTTAACTCCAGTGTGAGCGATGCCTGGACAAACCGGAGCCATGTGATGCTTCAGCATCACGGAGGCGTCATCAGGACCACGACCGTTTTTCTGTCTGATTCATTCACACATTTAAACAAACGCTGAAGTTCTTCCAAAAATTCCAGTCAGCTGATAACGACGTGAAGATTTCTCCGCCTGGACAAACTTCCTGTGCATTTTCAGCCGACCCTCTCGGCTCATAAACTGTTTAATGTTTAATGATCTCACTTTCCATCCTGCCAAATAAAAACACTCCTCTGCACAGAATACGACACTGCTCTCCTCCCGCCTCCTCACCTGTCCTGCATCAGTCACGACGGACCAACTGAAGCCAAGCAGCACATTCCCTCTGACAGGCGAAGTCACCAAACACTAAAAATCTAATTTCACACCAACTCCACGGCGCTGTATTTAATTTGACTGACACTCATATTCATTAATGTCCACCTGAGGATGTGATGAAGTGAAAGATCAACAAATAAATCAAATGTAATATTATGGTAAAGGACGTCAGTACTGTTGATTTCAGGTTTAAGTGTTTTTTTTAAATGTCTGTAGATTTTATGGTGAAAAACGCCAAACCATGACAGTAAAATATGCCATTAAATGTGCGATTGTGTTTCTGTATAATAACAGTCTCTAACATGAATATGACTTTTTTGTGTATGAATACTGATAAATACAGGTTCTGTGTTTCTGTTTTCAGATTCAGAGCGTTTATACCATAATAAGTGGCTGTGGCTAATACTGGCAGACCTGCAGACTCATACACTGTCAGCTCGGCTCCAAATCTCATGTTGATAAATGATGCAGCTCTGTTTTAATCAGTGATGTTTTATTATCAGTGAACAGAGCTCCACTGGCTGCAACAATAAGCTCTGATTTGCCAAGTCTTATGGAGAATTAGTTGGCTCTCTCCTTCATCACATTGTGACGTTCATTTTAGTAAATCACGCTTCACTCAGAGGAAAATAAACCAGCCAGTTTGATCAGAGCTGTAGTGTTTCAGGTTTTGATACGGCGATAGCGTCTGTGACAGGCTGAACCGCTCATCTATCTACAAACCACAGAAGAAGAGACAATTACCAACACACACTAATTGCCAGAAAGCATTGGCAAACAAAGCAAGCGACAGCACTTTGTGTTAATGACATGAAACAGAGAGAGAGAGCTGTGTGTTAATGAGCGAGCGAGCGACACCACAGAAGAAGAAGAAAAACTTCATTTTCTTCTTCTCTTGTCAGGTCGTCGTGGGACGGCTGCTGCGGCAGGATGTGACCCAAATATCAGACAAACAAGAGAAGAAGAAACAAACACACACACACACACACACACACACGACTTCTTCTTCTTCTTCTCTTCAGATCATCATCAGGTCAAATCCTCCGTTCACAACTGTTAGGAAATAATGAGACAGACCAGAACGTGGTCTGAGACCAGAGCAACGTGGTCTGAGACCAGAACAAGCGTGGTCTGGGGCCAGAACAAGCGTGGTCTGAGACCAGAACAAGCGTGGTCTGAGACCAGAACAATGTGGTCTGAAGACCAGAGCGTGGTCTGGGGCAGAACGTGGTCACGAGACCAGGGAACAACGTGGTCTGAGACCAGAAGCGTGGTCTGAGACCAGAGCAGTGTAGTCTGAGACCAGAGCGTGATCTCAAGACAGAACAATGTGGTCTGAGACAGAGCATTGGTCTGAGACCAGAGCGTGGTCTGAGACGGAGAACAATGTGGTCTAAAGAGACAGACCAGGTAAGACTTGTTTTAGACAAGCAGTTCTCTGACCAGCCAGTTGGGAGAAGTGAAGTGTTCAGTCGGTGTAAGACCGACAGTCAAATTTACATTTCACTGAATATTTAATTTTTAGTAGCAGAGTTCATCAGATAATGAAGAACGGAAGAAACGGTAGCGAGTTTGAGGCAGAACACTGAAGGATTCAGTTTTATGTTTTAAGATGAGAGTTTGTGGTCTCATTTGGAGTTCAAGAGTCGTTTAGAACATTTTTCAAAGGTATTCCAGGACTTTCCAGGACAGCTCAGTCTGGCGTCCTCTGATGTTGAAAGCTCTGAAAAGAGTTGGTAAAGTAGATATTTAGTTTGAAATCACATTTCTGTTAAATGAATGAATCAAATACAAAATTCACAGTTTTATTAATGCGTACATTAAGTTCATCTTTCGCTCATGAAACAAACATCGCATCATGAAATATTTGCTGCTCTGACTGTCAGTTGTCATGGCGTGGCGCTGATAGACGAGGACGACAAACAGGCCCAGCGTAGAAACAAAGATTGGCGTGTGGCGGGGCGGATATCAAAGGCGCTCTCAGCGGGCGTCAGCGAGCTGATGTGAAAACGGATGATGGGTCGCGTCAGGCGAGGACGCCAAAACTCAGTACAAAACGAGCCGGCCGGTTTCGCCGTCTGACGTCTGCGACTGAATCTTCCTCTACATGTTTGTTAATATGTCGTCTGGTTGCAGCAATCAAATGGCGAAACTGTGACTCAGCAGCAGGTGCAGCAGGTGCAGCAGGTGCAGCAGGTGCAGCAGGTGCAGCAGGTGCAGCAGGTGCAGCAGGTGCAGCAGGTGCAGGTTGACAAGTTAGCAGAGACTACGTCCAGGTTTTAGATAGTCTGTGGGGACGTCTCAGAGACTACGTCCAGGTTTTAGATAGTCTGTGGGGACGTCACAGAGACTATGTCCAGGTTTTAGACAGTCTGCAGGGACGTCACAGAGATATTTACGTGTTTTAGCCTTTTGAAACTTTTGCTTGATGACAAATTGCATGTATGAGCTAATTATAGACACACACATTTGCAAAGTGTGTGTTTGAAGGCAAACACACACAGTCACACACACATTCAGTCAGTCAGTCATGGCTGCTGTATCTGAGTGTTTCAGTGATGTAGCTGCCAGAGAGACATTCAGCTCTGACAGCCTGCAGAAACACCAGCTGCATACATTTAAACCTTTAAGCATAACACACACACACACACACACACACACACACACACACACACTTCCTCAGAAACATTTCCAAATGTTGAGCTGTCAATCAAACCCGATAATGTGTTGTGTGTCGTCGTTGTGCATAAATGTATTGTGACAATTTGAGGCTGTAGCTCGGCTCGTCGTATTCAGACTTCTCTTTCTGTTTGTTGACCTGTTTTTATTAGCTCTTATTAATAGCATCCTTGCAGCTTTGTGTGCAGCTGCTCAGGTGTTTAGACTCTAAACTGCTTCCTGACAGTTTGTCCCGTTTACGGTCCGATCGGTCCCGTAATGATTCCCTCGGACCTCATTTTAAAAAATAACTGCTGCTCATTATACAGCAGAAAAATGGAAACTTTTCTATTCTTAGATTTTTACCACTAATGAGGTAAAAATGTCACATTTGTCCTGAGGGAGGTGCCACATAACCTGTTAGATTGTTACCTCAATGTAATCGGCTGGACGTTGACCTGAACGTGACATGTTAGCATGTTATCCTTTGTGCTAACGTGTTACTTTGTCTGTTGATGAGCATTTTATTTCAGTTTAGATGCTTCAATTTGTGACCTGTGGTGTCCCTCAGGGAAGCCTAACAGGGCCATTATTCGTTTCATGTTCGTCTCTATGCAGACGATGCGGCGCTATTAACTCAAAAAAACATGAAACTAGAACATCTTCAGGGCTACAAATTAATGCAACATGTCTGTGTGATGACATTTTATTTCAGACTTTTCTGGATCTCAAATTGAGCTGAACAAATATTCCACACAGTGATTGTCGTTATCTTTCACGGCTGTGTCAGATTTTAGATTCAGCTCTTGTGAGTCGCAAACACCTGTGAGGCCAGCATCAGGCAGACAACGATGACAACTCATCAGATAAATGTGCAGAATAATGTTAGTCATTTTCATCACTCTCCTTTATGAAAATGTCCAGATGTGAACACGTTCAAGTCGTGCTCACAAAAAAATCAGTTGGTTTGTTTGTGTTATTATGACTTCAGTGTTGTTGCTCAGATCTAAAATATCAACCAGTTGCTGCAAATTGAAGTGGACCAGCAGCTCTGGAACAACATGATGTTTCTGTCAATGAAGTCTGCTGACTATAACGAGCTTCAGTTTCCCATCAAATAAGAGCTGTCTGATGACATAAAGCGATGGAACACTTTGACTCATGTTGATGTTTTTAGGTGGATAAACTCTGTTTTGTTGTTGCCCGCCTCCACAGCAATACATTGCTATCGCCATGTTGTCATAACCAGCCTGTCAGCCTGTGAAACACTGGCTCTGCATTAATGTCTTGATATTGCTGGTATGTACCTGATGTACCTGAGCATCCCTTTAACTGATCAGCTCATGAGATGTTTGTGTGGATTGCAGGAAGGCTGAGCCAGGGAAGCTAACCAGACAGGCAGAGTTTTGTGGTGGCCATCAGCTTGTTTCCTTCCTGTTCTCTGTGTTTTGATGCTTCATAGGTAGAAAGTAAAGCAGACTGAATTGTTCTTGTTGTTCATTCATGAGTCCATCAGTCGTACGATAAGTGCAGATTTTTTTTTATCCCAAACTCAAACATCTCCAGCGTGGATGCATCTTCAGGTGGACTCCTGTTGATCTGATCATGTCTGCTCACGTCTCAGTTTACCATGAACGTCCGAGTTAGTTTTTGTGTCATGATCTGAATCTGGACTGTGAACTAACACGACTCTCTCTCTCTCTTTCCATGTGTGTCCTCTCCTTGACTGTCCCTCCTCACCAGGTGAGTCCAACACAAACCTCTTTCTATCTCGCTCTCTCTCCAAACTTTGGCCCAGTTTCAGCATCGACACTTGGATGTCTCATGACCTACAAATCAGCAGTGCTTACAGGAACCCTGCCTGTTGTTTGTACAGCATTTTCAGTTTTGGGCTAGAGGCAGGACACCTGCACGCTGTTCAGGTGTCTCGTGGTGTCGATAAAACACCTGTAAAGGTTAAGAGGTTGGAGCTTTGGTCTGGTCCGTTTCAAAGGCTGATTGAAGTCGCTGTCTGATGGTTGAGGAGCATCTTCATACAGATTGGCCGAGGAAGTCTGACAGCCGAGGAAGGACCGCCTGTTCACACACCAGCAACAAGAAGTGACTGAACACGATCTCCATGTCTAACAGCACTGCACGATTGTTCTTATTATCACCATCTAAATGTGTGTGCAGCTGATTAAAGCAGCTTTATTGTAGAATCAGTTTTTTTGGGAGCAAATTAAAAGATTCTTCATCTTCGTCCTCTCGCTCTCTCCAAATGTGAAGTCTGACAGCGGTGAGCTGCCAGTGCCGCTTAACTTCACTTCAGTGAGTTTTAACAGCTAATCTTCCAGATGGTGAGCTGTGCCGAGCCGAGATGGAGCCGAGATGGAGAAATTCCCAGGTTAACTTGTCTGAACACAGCCCAAAGAGCCGTGAGCCAGCAGACAGCTCACACAGGTGGGAGGCTTTAACGCCATCCTCGCCTCAGACAAAAAAACAGTTTCCTGTGAAACAGAAAGAAATGATCAGCTGTTCACTGGAGAGTCAGCTGACAGAGCTGTTCAGAAATATTCTGACCTGCTGAGTTCACGTGAAACATTCACTCTTTAAATGCTGATGACGAGTTCAGGCCTGATGGTCACTTGAACCATGTCTCATCATCTTGCCTGGACCAGAACTTTGATCGGTCTCATGAAGAGAACCGCAAGTCCGAGTCCACGGAGTCGCCTTCAGGATCTTTGTAATGTCCAACAGCAGCTGCACCGTCGTAGAGTCTTATGGAGAGAAGAGTCCATTACAACCTCAGTAAACACTTTGTGGTCTGGACTCAGCCAGCTTCAGGTCTGGTCCTGGTCTGGTTCTTGTCTGGTTCTGGTCTGGTTGTGGTCCGGTTCAGGTCCGGTCCAGTTCTGGTTCCGGTCCGGTGTGTGTGTGGATGTAAGCACTCATGTTCTGACATGTTGGTCGATGGAGCTCCTCCTGATCTCCATGGGACCTCCAGCTCTGCTCTAATCCCAGAGAGGAGAGGCCGAGAGCGGATTAGCCAACGGGAGAGAGCCCCTGTATGTGTGTGTGTGTGTGTGTGTGTGTGTGTGTCCTGCTGTGTTTAAATCTGATTTCCTGCCGCCGTCTCATCTCTGTCTCATCTCCCATGATCTCCTTCATACATCCTTACCTTTGCGTCCATTCCTCCCCTCCTTCTTTCTTCGACCCCTCCCTCCCTGAATCTGTCCCTCTATCTCTGTGGTTGCCACGGCAGCCACAGTATCCCAGCATGCTCAGCGGGGGGATCAGACTGTTGAGTGGACGAGCGTCTGCTCATATCAGGAGAGATGAAGAGATGGAGGAGCTGGAGGCAGACATCAGAGTTCTGATCAGACCGGTCCGGACTCGTCCTGTGACGTCCCCGCAGACTGTCTAAAACCTGGACGTAGTCTCCGTGACGTCCCCGCAGACTGTCTAAAACCTGGACATAGTCTCTGTGACGTCCCCGCAGACTGTCTAAAACCTGGACATAGTCTCTGTGATGTCCTCACAGACTGTCAGACATTTAAACACTGACTTCATGTCACGATCTTGCCTTGTCTCTTCTGTTTCTGCATTCAGCATGGCAGTGTGTGTGTGTGTGTGGAGACAGTTTGGCAGGCAGTTTATTATTCTTGCTTCGTGTCTACCTGTCCGCTCATGTGTGGCCTTTATTATGTTTGTGCTTCTGTGTGTGTGTGTGTGTGTGTGTGATATCTGTGTACACACACACACACACACACACACACACACACACACACACACAAAGTCAGTATCTCTTGTGTGTGTGTCGTGTATTTAAGAGCCGGCGGTGTGTGTGAGACGTTATTGGAAGGACAAATTAATGGAGCTCAGATCTGATGTGTTCTTGGCTCTTCGCTCGGCTGCTCTGGGCTGTAGTCAATTTGACTTTGTGTGTGTGTGTGTGTGTGTGTGTGTGTGTGTGTACAGTCAATTTGTGCAGATAAAGGATGTGGCTATTAAAGAGTGTGATCTCCGTGAAAAAAAACGTCTCAACTCGACCTGCTCGGCCGGGAATGGTGTGCTGCGACTTTTCTCAGAGTTTCACCAAAAACCAGCCAGAGTTTACAATGGGTGTGTATTGGTAGAATGTTCCAGAGCTAGAGTGGAGAGGGAGAGAAACATTTGTCAGAAAATATATTTGCAAACGGCTCTCGTGGCCACAAATGTCACTCTACAGAAATAATTTCTACATAGAAACGTAGGAAAATTCGTGGGCTACGCAGCGATATCACTGCTGAAGCTGTCAGACTTATAGTTTTGGCGGGAGATGCACTGATGCGCCAGGATCACCCACCGACAGCCCCATCTACTCCCATGTAAACTGGAGAGGAGAAATTTCCCAAAGGAGCACGGGGCACCTGTTCTTTCTCTCTCTCCCCAGGTCACATTTTTTAACTTTACACACTGAAATTCGGCATTCACATGGTCGACAAGATGAGGATGCTCACGGTCATTTGGGCTTTTTGATACGACCTACTGTTTGGCATTAGTGTCCACTAGTTGGAGGGGGTTCATTTAGAGATTTTCTGTGTCTCTCAGCAGTCACTCACACACAGACAGAGCACAGCTGCAGTTAATTACTCTGACCTGCAGCTGACCCTGGTTGCTTGGCAACCTCAAGCCTGCCTTTGACTAACTTTGTTGAAGTCTCTGTGCTGCTGCAGAGTCAATAATAATGTATGTCAGACACACTCTATTTATCTACACAGTTATAGTTTGTATATTTCTTCCTCCCGGTGGTCCAAAAACAGTTTCATGTTTCTGTCCCGACATGTTCAGGTCAGATACCGTCAGCGTTACAGTGAGCGGAGAGGTCCAAATGTGTTTATGAAGCAGGTTTATCAGATCTGACAGAACCCGTTTGGACCAGCTTGTGTCAGATGACATGAAGCTTGTTACGCTCACGTAGATTTAATTAAAATATGAATTATAATCACCGCCTGCAGCTCGTTATGAACAAAAAACATTTGAGTAACATTCAGAGAACGTTTTAAAAACACAATGAATCTTTAAAATGAACAAAAAGTCATTTTCTGCAAACAGATGAGTGTGTCACACACATACACACACACACACACACACACACACACACACACACACTGTGCTGTCATCAGCTGATCTGTCTGTTAGTGTTTATGTGTCTTCAGCTTGTTAGTCTGAGAGATGTCGCCCAGCAGGAAATGTCAAGGTGTGTGTGTGTGTGTGTGTGTGTGTGTGTGTGTGTGTGTGTGTCAAACACCGCTGCAAGGTAATCAGAAATGTCAGCAAGAGTGCCAAATCAGCTGTAAGTGTGCTCAGTTTAGTCCAAGTTTAACTCAGGTTAATCTCAGGTTTAGTTCAAATTTACATGAGATTTCTGGTTTAGGTTTGATTCAGGTTCGAGTTTAGCACATGTTTAGTTAATGTCATGTTTCGCTCAAGTTTAGTTAATGTCAGGTTTAGCTCAAGTTTAGTTAATGTCAGGTTTAGTTAAACCAGTGGAACATGTCATGAAAATCCTCAAATGTAAATTTTAGTCCAGATTAAGGACAGACTGAGATTAATCATCATCATATTGCAGACAGAATGACGTGTGTTCTCAGGTCAGTTTGAATCTAAACCTCGGTTTTAATCTGCTGTCAGCTGAGTTTTACCCACGCAGGCTGGACACAGTTATGAAGGTTTGTCTGTCTGAGCTGAGCCTGACTTTAGCCCAGGATTGAGTGAATGTAGTTTAGTCTGGGTTAAGATTTTATCCTGAGTTCTGTGAGCTGTTTGGACCTGATCCTGGTTCTTCTTAAACTTTGGATCTGTGTTCTGTCAGCAGATTTAAACTGTCAGGGAAACGTGTAGCTTTCCTTCGCTGTATTTCTGAATTCACGGCGAGCTGCCGGACGAGCGAGCGACGAGGACGTGTCTGTTATTTAAGACAAGAAGACGGGAGCAGGCTCAGTTCAGCCCGGCGTCTGTCACCTGATGTTCCCCTGCAGTCGGACTGACCCGGTCCTCACGTCATCCTCTCATTCCTTCATCAGGTGAACCTTCAGACGTCTTCCTCTTGCTGACGGCTGCAGAGTCAAACTGAAGCTGCCAAGCGTAACATGAATGTTCGGTGAGCGTTCAGAGACACAGACGTACATGTGACGTGATGACATTCCCATCAGCTGATGATGTGGACCGGGCCTGAACACAGAACCACACAGGAGGAAGCTCGGACCGGAAACAGACGGCTCTGCTAATTATCTCAGTAACACAGCTGGTTTAATGTTAACGAGCCACTCGTCACCTGTTAACAGGGTCACTGACACCGGCAGACAGCAGCAGGGCAGTCCAGGTGATCATTACAAGCAGACACCTGAAGTCACCTCTTCACCACACACACACACACACACACACACACGTTAGGACACGTCTCCATCTTGTAAAAGACGTCGGTGCAGACTAACGCTCGCTAACTCAGATTAGCCGCTCGGCGCCACCCTCAGGACAAACCCTGATTGGTCGACGTCCTGTTGAGGTTTCTTTGTTGTCGAGTGGAGACGTGGAGTTGGTGTGTTGGTGCTCCCTCGTGGAGTCTCCACCCGTCCGTCTCGCTCTCGTGGAGGTTTAAAAATAACTCCCGACTCACTTCAGGCTGCGACGCCATTGGTCATCTTTGAACTTCCTGGAGAGACGGAATTGGCTCAGGGGAAGGAGGCGAGACACGTAACCATGGTAACCTGCATCCGAGGAGCCGAGCAGGGATGAGACGAGTCTGTGTGTGTGTGAGTGTGTGTCTGTCTGTATGTGTCTGTGTGTGTGGTCTCATTAAACATTCAGTTATTTTATTTAGTTGTTTTAACGAGAACAGGAAGTCAGTGTGAGCAGAGAAAGAATGAAAGATTAAATATTTGGAGGGAAAATGTCGTCGTCACGTCACAAGAAGAAATTCACAAACAAAATCATTTTCGAATAAAGTTCAAATATGTTGAGGAAAATGTAACGAGATGAAATTTAAATATTTTGAACAAATTTATGATTTGAAGTCACAAATTTTAACATAAATAAAAGAAATAAATTCACAATTTTATAAGAAAGAAAAATCCAGACTGACATCACACACTAAAAACAGACTCAACAAATCATTTCCTGTTTGATAAAAACCTTTAAAAAATGTTTTTAAAGATTAAAAGACACACACACACACACACCTTGAAGTGCACAGTCAAACACATGGTCCTACAGACGTACACAAAGTACACACATATGTACACACGGCCAACATACTGCCAATTCTGAGCTCTTATAAACCCCGAAACACACACACACACACACACACACACACACACACACAGATAATCTGCTGTGTATGGATCCAGTGTAATCCTGTCATGTCCTCTCAGATTAACAGAGTCCTGTTAGCGCCCCCTGAAGGCACCACATGTCACTTCTTCTTCTTCTTCTTCTTCTTCTTCTTCTTCTTCTTCTTCTGTGGTGTTGGACGTCAGGTTTACAGCTCGTAGCTGAACTCTGCTCTGAGGTCATCATGATGACATCACACTCTGTCACGTCTCTACATGCAGGCCGGGTCACGTTCAGGTCCCGTCGTTCCCTCGGTGACAGATCACAGTCGCTCAGTGCTCGCTCGCTCGCTTGGCGGTGGCGGCGAGCCGACAGATGGAGAAGACGCTCGGCTCGGTTCAGTCGTGCTGGAAACGGATCAAATCAGAGATTTAACGGAGATTTAAAACCCGCTGCAGGCCGAGCTGTTAATGGTTAGTGTGTGAGGACGTCAGAGCATCAAACCTACGTCCATACACTGGAGCTCAGGCACTTCAGGTGTGTGTTACTTCAGGTGTGTGTGTGACTTCAGGTGTGTGTGTGACTTCTGGTGTGTGTCAGACGTCGGTCGGTTCTGTGATTCTGATCTTTGTGTCGTGGACAGTTGAAGTTACCAGAACCAGAAGTATACATTGTTACACTGATATCTATGCTTTTATTTTGGCGGGTTTCCACCTGGTTTCCTCTGTAAACGCCCACAAAGTGTCCACGAGAGTTCAGAGATGTGACTCCATCACCTCCACCAGTGATCAGGGACTGACCCGGCTCTCTGTGCCCAGGCCCAGGCTGCTCTCTGGGGATAGTTGATGAAGAGTCAGCAGGAGCGCTGAGCGGGTCGACCCGTTTGTTTCTCGTGAAGCTGAATTAAATAAATTAATATTCAGTTTTCCTTCATTTACATAATGAACAGTCCTCCCAGCATGCATCACTCTGCGCCTACGTTCCCCCTCCACACCATCTGTCAATCATCCACAGGGGGTGCAGTGTGGGAGGACGAGTTCAAACCAGGTCCCGGCTCCGTTACCCCCTCCACCAGTCAGACTGCAGTAATGTCACAGTCTGTTGGCCAATCACGTGGCTCACAGCCCCCTCCCCCTCCTGCTGTGTGTTGGGAATCAGCTGACCTCTCTGACCTCTGACCCCGACCCGACGCTACACAGAGGACAGAGTCCTGACCTTTGACCTCCAGGAGACGCTCCAATGAGCGGGCTAACCACAGTTAGCTCTCCTGCTACTGATCAATGTTTCCATCATGAAGTCTGTAAATCACCTCGGTACTGTTAGAGCTGAGCTCCAACCCGGTCCAGTCCGGCTGCTGAGCCCGGTTCTGTTAGAATGCTAACAGATTCAGTTAGCGGTTAGCTACCTTAGCAAGTGGTTATGCTAAAGCTATGTGTCCATCAAAGTGTGTGAATCACAGAGAGCTGAAGCAGGCAGAGGATGTCAGAGGGAAAATCAGAGTTCTAAAGTTCTTTAAAAACTGAAAATACTGAAAACTTCATGTTTGTTCAAACATCAGCTGACCTGATGAATCAGCTCTCTGTCTGTCTCTCTTCATGTTAATGTCCTCAATCAGCTTCCTTCATTTTCTCGTCTCTGCTTCTCTAATTTCCTCTGAGCACTGCATTTTATTTTGGAAATCACTTTCCTGTCGGAGCCGGCCTCTCTCTGACTGAGACACTTTCATACAGAAACCTTTCATGCAAATGAGTTTTTTTATTTCCATCAGCAGGTTTGTGGATGAATAATTCAGCTTCCTTCATCCTAAAAATCAGAAGAATAACTTTCACCTGAAGACGAGACGCCGTAACCGTGATGTGTGACATCACAGCACGCCACGAAACAGGAACATGAAGAGACAACGAAGAGTTCAAACACTGACAGGAAACGTCACGATCGATAAACCAACGTCTCTGTGGTAACCATGACTACAGCTGTACTCAAGTATTTACTCTGATTACATTACTTCTGATCACAAACTAGCGAGTCGACAACTTTGCTAACAGCCAAACATCAACCAGGTCACCAGCAGCAGACACAGCAGCAGCTAATATTACTGACTAGTCCAACAGCAGTCAGCCCAGCTCGGCGTCTGTCTTTCAGCCTTTTATTTCACCAAGCTCTCACCAACCACTAAAAGTCAGTCCCAGATTTACTCTTGTCCGGCGGCTTCTTGCTCGCTCACTCTCTCCTTTTCTCTTCTTAGCTTCCTCCATCAGCGTCCTCTTCACTCTCTGCTCCTCTGCCATTATGTCCATAGAAGCCGCTGACTGCTGGGCCTGAACACCTCTTCTTCTTCTTCTTCTTCTTCTTCTTCTTCTTCTTCTTCTTCTTCTTCTTCTTCTTCTTCTTCTTCTTGTCCAAAATGCCTGTGGTACAAACACTAACACTCATCTGGTGCTCTGAGCTAACATTAGCTAACAGCAGCTAACAAACTGAGCTAACATTAGCTGACAGCAGCTACAGTTGGCAGCAGTTTACTTCACTGATCACTGTAGCATCGATATGATTACATGAGAAAAGTTACATGTTGATTTAAATATCAGAATAATTAACACTGACTTGAGATAATGAAGTATTTTTATTCAAACACTTTCACACACACACAATTTTGAGGTTTTTCTATTTTTATTTTCTGCAATTTTAAACTCTTTAATTTCATTGCTTGTAACTCTCTACACTTCATCATCATCTCAGATTGATCAGCTGAGTCTGGATGGGAGCAGCTACAACGGTCCGACAATCCAACAATGTAGTATATGTACGCATAAAATATACACTTATCTGATAATACTTGTGCACTTTAACAAACTGTTTAATGTTTGATTTTTCCGAGGTCAGACTGAAGCATTTTGCTGTTGGTGGGACAGTTTCTGTTCCTGTTTTATCATACATTTATTTTTGTTGTCTCAAAGGCGACGGTGACATTTAAATTCAGCTTGTTTGTCTAAGTTCTTCCTCTGTCTTATCTTCTTCCTGTAAGAGATGTCGTGAAGGCAGAGACAAGTTTATCTCATCGCACTCGGGGGTTTCACATCTGTTATTTTCAGCTCTGGGTGTCACAGTGTCTGCTACAGATTTACTTTATCAATCATGCTTCATTTGTTCTATGTAGCTGCTGTTTGGCCAGAATTAGACGTACTTTTTAAAAAAGTACTTCAGCCACCTCGTGTGAGTCACTATCAACCTTAAAATATTCATCTGGATCCTGGACGTAGTCTCTGTGACGTCCCCGCAGACTGTCTAAAACCTGGACGTAGTCTCTGTGACGTCCCCGCAGACTGTCTAAAACCTGGACGTAGATGGTGTGTGGTGTGTATGGTGGTGTGTGAAGGTGTGTGTGTGTGTGTCCTTTAACCTGTGCAGCAGCTCTGCTCTGTGTGATAAAGGAGGATTCACAGAAATGAGTTTCAGTGTCAGCAGACTGCTGACGGGGCGAGGCGGCAATGTGCTGCTCAGTGACAGCTGATAAACAGTGACACACTGAAGTCAGTGTATTACACACAGAGAGAGAGAGAGAGAGAGTGTGTGTGTGTGTGTGTGTGTGTGTGTGTGCGTGTGACAGAAAACAGGGATTAAGGTAAATGGCAGTAAAATGGAGTCAGGATGTCTGTGTGTGGACAGACAGACTGAAGCTGAGAAGGATCAGCTGAACATGAAGGTGACCTTCACTCAGTGTGTCAGCTGGTTAAACCACCACAGAAGAAGGAGAGGACGCAACAAGATGACGAGGTCGTTAAAAGTCCAGACAAATGCCGTCAGTCATTAAACATTTCCAGTCCTGTTGATCCACACTGACCTGTGATCAGTGGTGAAGCGAGCAGCTGGCCGTGGGCAGCTAACCATTCACACACTGACAGATAAATTCATGAGCATCATCAAACTGCAAAATAATTTCAAATGCACAATACAGCAAAGGTTCCACAAAGCTGCTCATACAAAGACTGTTACTACTGTTACTTTCAATCTTTTCTTCTCTCCGTCTTTTCTTCTGTTGTTCTTATACAAGTCACCAACAGCAGCAGCTAATATTACTGACTCATCCAACAGCAGTCAGCCCAGCTCGGCGTCTGTCTTTCAGCCTTTTATTTCACCAAGCTCTCACCAACCACTAAAAGCTAACAAACTGAGCTAACAGCAGCTAACAAACCGAGCTAACAGCAGCTAACAGAAGCTAACAAACCGAGCTAACAGCAGCTAACAGAAGCTAACAAACTGAGCTAACAGCAGCATGTAAAGCAGGATTTAACAGACGTTAGTTAAAAATATGTAAATCTAATCAGTAAAACGTCTCCTGTGACTGATCTCTATATTTGAGGCATGAACCTACAGTCCTTCAGTAAACGTGAGACTCTTCAGTCGTCCTCTTTGTTCTTTCATCACTTTGTTTCTTTCATTGAATTTCTCTCTCTGTCTCCGTCTCCCTTCATCCTCCACACCGTGACCTCTATCACCTTCTCTCTGCAGTCGAGCGCAGATTTCATGTTCAAAGTCAAGGTCAGGAGACAACAGGGCTGCTGGAGATGAGCAGAACGGCTACCAGAGGGTTTGAACCTCCCAGAGAGAGGAGGAGGAGGAGGAGGAGGAGGAGGAGGAGGAGGAGGAAGGAGCACAGGGGGAAGTAGAAACTGATAGAAAGACATTCACAAAATACACGTGAGGATTTGAAGAATTGGTGTGAGACTAAAGACGTTTAAATCCTGACATGTGATGAAGGTGAGGAGGAGGGGGAGGAGGAGGGGGAGGAGGCGTGCAGCGACTCTTTTAATCAGTTCCTCAGAGGAAACTCATCAGCACCATTCAGGCGTTGGAGCAGGCCTCCACGTCTCCACCCGGCTCAGATAAAGGATGTTTGATTAGCTGCTGACGGAGGCTCAGGTGTGCACAAACAAACCTGAAGATGGAGGACAAAGACGCTCCATCACCGTCCACAAACACTGAGATCGCTGAGATCACGGAGATCACTGAGATCACGGAGATCAGGGAGATCACTGAGATCACTGAGATCAGAGAGATCACGGAGATCACTGAGATCAGAGAGATCACGGAGATCACTGAGATCACGGAGATCAGGGAGATCACTGAGATCACGGAGATCAGGGAGATCACTGAGATCAGAGAGATCACTGAGATCAGAGAGATCACTGAGATCACGGAGATCACTGAGATCACGGAGATCACGGAGATCAGGGAGATCACGGAGAAGGCACAGCCACAAAACATTCAGCCAAGTCTTCCAGATTTTCATTCCTGTAACTGTAACTGAGCTAACTCGTGTGGATGAGCTGTGAAGAAACAGCTCATCAGTGCTGATATCAGTCTGAGTCGGGGTGGTTACTTACTGGCTACCAGCGTTTGCATGCTTAAGTTACACCTGGCTAGTTACATCATGAATCTGGCTAGTTGCTACTTTCAGCATCTAGTTAGTTACGGTTTGCTAACGGGCAGCTACGCTCAGTCTGATTATTTGGTGTTAGCACCAGGCTACATATCGGTAGCTGGTCACTTCAAGTGTCTGACTGTTATTGCTGTTGCTGGCTAGTTTTTACAGTATCTGGCTTGCTAACATTGATGTAGCTGTTAGCTCCTGGCTCGTAAAGTCAAATGAGGTTTAACTTTTTTCTTTCTGCTCTCGTTCAGACGTTCACATCAACGCGTTGGGCGACAAACTCTCCCGCATAGGTCAAGATGTTCAACGGCAGACGGCCTCATAAATCTGATGAAGGCGAGAGCGGCAGATCAGGTGACCTCATACATCACTGAAAGGTCAGTGCAACAGCGTGCGAGCGATCCGTCGTCGGAAAAATCTACAGCGGCGACGTGACGGAGGAGCGTGAGTAATGAAAGAAACAGCTGCAGACAGGCGGAGACACATTAGTATGGAGGACGGACAAGCAGAGACCTTTACACAAATATGAAGTCCTCACAGAGACGTGAAGGTCGGTGAAGGTCGTGAAGGAAACTTTAAAAACACATTTATAAACTGTGAAACATCCTGAAACATGTCGAAGCAGAAAAAACTTTAAAACTCAAATCATTGTTTGTTGCAGCTTTGAATGGCTAACGAACTACCTGACATGTTTTACAGGAACGTTAGCTTCCACTCTGGATGTTGGCTGTTTGTTGGCATTAGCCTACCTTACGTCTAAGCTAACGATAGCCCGTGCTGCACGCTGTCCGTTAGCAAAGCTAAGCTGGGCGAGTGGGCTCAGCAGCCTCTGTGGAGTTAATGGCAGAGGACAAGACTGAAGAGGACTGAAGGGTCTTCATCAACATTCAGAGACTCTCTGACGTGTCTCGACTCTTCTAGAAATTTCCCAGCAGCCTCAGCGTCACTGTGTCCATTGATTCAGTCTGGGTGGAGGCGCTGCCCGAGGCAGACAGAGGGTGGAGGCCACAACAACTTCATAGAAGAAGAAAAGTGTGAGGCTAACGAGGAGGCTCATTAATGAGGATGGAGGTTAACGAAGAGCGGCGCTCACATTAAGAACAGATAAAGTCCTGATGTTTGTGATGAAGAGTTCAAGAACCAGAAATATAAATTAATAATCAGACATTAATAACAATCATCAGTGCTGATATCTGTCTGAGAACGATGAGCAGCTTCATCATCTAAAAACAATCTCAATAAATATACATATAGAATTAACATTATATTATATAATATAAATAATATAGTAAAATATAATATAACACAATATAAATATTATAATATAATATAACGGTCCTTCAACATTCAAACAGGAATATTACATAAATGATTTATGAGCTGTTTAATAAGCCGCAGTCGTCCTTCAGACTATATCGTCTCTGTCAAACTAAGAACGAAGGAAGACAAATACTCAGAGACAGAGACTCTGAGAGCTGCTGCTACTGTGAGACACTAGGGACACGGGAGACACGAGGGACACGAGGGACATGTGGGACATGAGGGACACGAGGGACACGAGGGACACAAGGGACACGAGGGACACTAGGGACATGAGGGACACGAGGGACACGAGGGACACAAGAGACACGAGGGACACGAGGGACACAAGGGACACGAGGGACACAAGGGACACGAGGGACACAAGAGATACGAGGGACACGAGGGACACGAGGGACACGTATCTGTCCTCTGTCTGTCCTCTGTCAGAACCTCCCAGCAGAGGAAGAGTCCATTTACATGAACAGAACTCCAGCTGAGAGGAACAGACCACAGATCAGCTGTGAAACAACCAGAACCAGAACCAGAACCATCGATGACACAACTCCAGCTGAGAGCTTCATCTCTACTGCTACATCAGGCTGTGCTCCAACCCGGTCCGGTCCGTTTTCTGACTC
The DNA here is from genome assembly GCA_028641955.1 of Protonibea diacanthus. Lineage (NCBI taxonomy): Eukaryota > Metazoa > Chordata > Actinopteri > Sciaenidae > Protonibea > Protonibea diacanthus. Next base: position 22,292,592 of record CM053993.1, read on the forward strand.
TGTCTGTTTGTCTATCACGTCAAATTAACATCAAACGTCTGATTACAGTCTTTACTCGTCAATCACACACACACACACACACACACACACACACACACACACACATCCACCTGTTGTTGTTTGTTGTGTGTGTGTGTGTGTGTGTGTGTGTGTGTGTGTGTCACTAATGAGCTGGCTGCAATTACAGCCTTTCTTTCAGCCTTTCATCCTCAACATCTCCTACATTGGGTCCTTTTATGTCTCCCTAACACCCTTCCTTTCCTTATTTCCTTCTTTCCTACAGCGTCCTCACTTTTCTGTTTGGACCTCAAAGAGAATCTGACTCTCTAAAACCTGGACATAGTCTCTGTGATGTCCCACAGACTGTCTAAAACCTGGACGTAGTCTCTGTGATGTCCCACAGACTGTCTAAAACCTGGACGTAGTCTCTGTGACGTCCCCGCAGACTGTCTAAAACCTGGACGTAGTCTCTTGTAGCATGCTTTGTTGTTGAGACTGAACGTCACACACACTCAGCCAATATTGTGCTGTTCAGTGAGTTCACAGAGAGATGACAGCTGTAGCTGGAGGTGTCAACATAATTGCAGAAGACCAGACACTGAAAACACACACACACACACACACACACACACACACACACCTCAGTTTAATTACATCTCAACACTCTGCACTGTTTGTCTCTGATGTCCACATGTGAAACGAAACGCTGAGTGCTGATTGGACGGTTGACTCTGTTTCGTGTTTCTCGTTGCGTTGATTTCTTGTTGTGAATTTCTGTCGAATTTCTCCGATTTCATCACAGACGGCCATCAAGGGAACAAAGAACAGGTGAGTCAAAGGTAAGTGAAGCTAGCTGGCTAGCAGCCTAACAGTGAACACAGCAACAGAACCTCTGAACCAGCAGTGTCCAGTCTAACAGTGAACACAGTAACAGAACCTCTGAACCAGCAGGCAGCAGGTATACAGCAGTTGAGCAGCAAATATATTCTGATCCAGTTTGAGTGAAGTTCTGAAGCTGTGGTTCTGTTCAGTAATCAGTGAGGCCCAGACTCACAATTGCCCACAGACTGGATCAAACAGGTTTTAATATTCATAATTGTCTCCACACCTCAGTTTGTCCTCGTTTCCAAAGACTGTCCTGATTCTCCTAAAAATGTTTTTCATATTTCCACGTGTGTTCTGACCCAAATTGTTTCTAAAAATGTGGCAGCATGAGTCTGAATAAAAACTCTGCAGCTCTCTGGTTCTCTTGTTTCTCCTCAGAAATGATTCAATCATTTCAATAAGACCGTCGTCTCGTATCGTCTCCAGTGAAACACGTCCTGCAGTCTGCCTGCAGGAAGACGAGCAGATCACGTTTCCTTTCAAGCATCTTAATGTGATCTTAGAGCCGCCATCAGCGCTCATTAACCCGACTGAACAAAGCCCTCAAATATTTTACTGGAACTCATTTTTACAGCCTGAAAACTTCTTCAGTGATTAACACTTTGTTACAGCGACATCCCACTGTTGAAACTATTCTTCTTCTTCTTCTAACTGCTAACAGCAGCTAACAAACTGAGCTAACGTTAGCTAACAGCAGCTAAAGTTAGCAGCAGTTTAAATAGTTGAAACTTCTTAAAAAAGGAGATTTTTTGTACTGCAAGGCATTCTGGGTATGCAGGGTAGAGATTGTGAAATAAAAAAACTGGGTCACAGGAAAGTTTCAGTTTTCAGTTTTAAAATCTTCCTAGCAACAAAAAGCATGAACAAACAGCCCGAGGGTAACAGCAGACACAACGCTAATGAATCGGCACGATTAGCATGGATATTAGCATGGCATTAGCATGTCTGTGAGCTCCATCTCAAACTAAGGGGAAACTTTCCCACCTAATGTATTCTGGGATGTAAAATCTGCCTGACAACAGTTAATTCTGTTCAAACAACAAAGTGTGGAGCGTCGTCCCCCGCCTGGATCCAAAATCCTGTTTAGCATACAGCCGCTGTTTGTGTTTGATCCTCCGGTGCCCTGACCTGCTTTAGATCCTGGAGAAACCCCTCATTAGAATATCAAAGTTAATCTATTTTACCCCCAAACTCGTCTTCTGAGGGCGAGCGCTCAGTTTTACCTCCTCTGAGGCGATCGTGTCCCAGAGGAAGACGCTGTGAGACGCTCTGCAGGGAGACAAACCAAACTACACAAAACAACAAGAGAAGAAGAAGAAGACAGAATCAGGTGCTGAAGTTTTACATGAATTATAATAATCTGTTTACTGAGGACGGCTGCAGCCTGCGTGAGGTCAAAGGTCAGGAGTAACTTTGTTCTGCAGAACCTCTCAGAACTAATGTCAAACATTGTACTAACGTTCCCTCAGAGTGTGAAGGGTGGGTCATGTGTTCATGCACACTGAGGTGCTGTTCATGCATCTACAAAGAACCATCACCAGCTGAAGGACCTCTTTCAGAGACGTCCTTCGGTCCTTCTGAGGCGTTCCCAGGCTAGATGGACTATGTAAACCCCCCAGCAGGTTCTGGGTCTGCCCGGGGTCTCCTCCCAGTTGGACGTGTCCTGAACACCTCCAAAGGGAGGATCCTGATCAGGTGTTGAACCACCTCAGCTCTACTCCAAACTCCTCAATCTATGTCTGAGGCAGAGCCCGGACACGCAGAGGAGGAAGCTCATTTTGGTCGCCTGTATCTGCAATCTCATCCTTTCAGTCTCTACCGAAAGCTCATGACCATCGGTGAGGGCTGAAACGTAGGTGCACTGGAAGATCGAGAGCTTTGCCTTCCAGCTCAGCTCCATCTGAACCACAACAGTCCTGCACAAGATGCTGTGCCGGTCCATCTGGACCAAAATGGCTCCTTGAAGATCTAAAGTTCTTCAGAGCACCTTTGGGGGCTCGTTATGATTCTTTAAGGAACGAGCTTCCATGCAGCTGAAGTTTGATTCTTTTAGATTTCAAAGTTACTTTGAGTAAAATCGGACTCTGACCCCGCAGTAAACTCTGCTGTCGTGTTGAATGTTGTGAATCCATCAGGAGGTTTCTGAGCTCAGCAGCTTCAGGTGTTCATCGTAAACATCTTCAGCTCAGACGGATTTCTTCAGAGAACGTTCAGGAACTCCCTGATCGCCTCAGATGTTCTGCAGAGAGCTGAACAAACCTTTTCATCAAAGCCTTCTGCTGCAGATGAACATCGGCTGTGATGCTCCATCAGACTGAGGTTTATGCAAACTCAAATAATGAGCCGAGATCTGAGGTGGTTTTTTGTTTTCTGTGACTGATCCTAACGTCCTAACGTCTACGATCAGCTGACAGTCAACCACACGCTCTCATTCTTATTGACCCTCTGTATACTGTAACGTGTTGACGGACGTTCTGCAGCTCTGTGAGCTCCAACATGTGCTCCATAACTTACATCATTAGGTTGGAGGAGAAAATACTAATCAAACTACGACTCAAGCGTCAAACACAGACAGAAATATTCAAAATGAGTTCATCAGTTTAAAATACTGCAGACGAGCTTTATTCTCATCAGAGAATCAGGTCAGCAGGAACGTCTTTGAAATGCAGATGTTTGGTTTGTTCTGCTGACGAGAGAATTAAAACACGCCGCCGACCATCAACACCAATGACTTGAAACTCACTTCTCTTTTCATCAGACATCAAAGTTTCATAGAAATTCATAGAACCCATTAAAACAACATAAAGGTCCAGTTTCATTGATGAATCAAAGAGAATCAAACAGGAAGTCTGCACTGACTGACTGCTTTAAAATATCTTTGGGAAACTGACCTTTGTCTGTGTGCAGTGCATGCTGGGACAGACCCTGAACTCTGAGTCCAGCTGATATTCCAGCTGTTCATCCTCAGGTCAGCGTCACATGACGTCATCAGAGACACAGAATACGTATACGGAGCGAGCTTCGAGTGCATTAATCCATAATTAATAATCATAAATGAAGCAGCCTAAAGACGACTGATGACTGATGTCAGCTCAGTCTGTGTGTGTGTGTGTGTGTGTGTGTGTGTGTGTGTGCTGACTTCATCTGTACAAACGTTATCAAATCCTCTGATAACGACGACAAACACTCTGATTGGTTCACACGTGAGCAGCTGTTCTGTTTGTAAGCAGATGCAGACGATGATTGGTGCTAACGTGCAGACTGACAGAAACTTTTTTATATTAAATCTGATTGTTAGAAAAGAAACTTTAATCTCAATAAAACAGATTAAACGAATAACCAGACTAAACCTGATCACTCACTGTTGTTTGTTTCTTTGTGTTGACCTCCCGTCTGACCCGGACGACCTTTGACCCTGTCAGATCCACCAATCCGGCAGCTGGACATGTTCGGTCCGGTTCTCAGGGAAGTGGATGTGGATGTTGGCAGCCGGCCACGACCTTCCTTCTCTCTGTTTGTTTGTTCTCAGAGGAGGAATTTAAGAAGCGATCTGACCTCTCAGAACTCGACTGGATCTTTTATTTATCAGAGAGAATGTAGCTGAAACACACGGCGTGACATTCATCTGCCTGTAGATGAGTGAACTGTGAGGAAGCTGCAGACTTTTTACAAAGTGTTCTAACTTCCAGAAGTTTGTTTCCACCTCCAGAAGCTTTCCACTTCCACCGTCCAAACTTTGTAAAAAACCATTAAAAAAATTTCCTCACCGATGAAAATTTGAAGCAAAAACTTTTTGCACAAACAACCTGAAATTTCCCCAAAAGTCTCGTCGTGTGTGAGCGTTGGCTTCTGACTGTCCACGCTGTATTTATATCAACGCTGACGACTATCCTTACAGATTTAAATCAACAACGTCAACCTTTATTTTCACTGTCACTGAACAGCCAGAAGAGCTGACTCACAGACTGTTCACACCATGACTCAGCACTTATACAACACACTGTATAACTGCACGACAGCCAGCTGTAGTCATGTGACTTTATATAAAGATCAAACAACCAAGAGTTACGTAAATATCAGTACTTATGTTCCAAGTACATCCTGATATTCCAGGTACATCCTGATATTCCAGGTACATCCTGGAAAATGTCCTGGCTTTTATATAATGTCCCGTCTGTCCAAAAACTATTCTCACTTTACAAAATGTCTGAACAGTTTCATGTTGACCACGTCCTCAAACTGTCCCCACAAAAACATCGAGGTGTGAGACGTAGTCCTCGTGAAGATAGAAGTTCTGGTTCTGGTGCAGATCTGGAGCTCCAGTTTTAGACAGGGGGCTTTCCGCTGAGCTCTGCCCAGGGGGAAGAGCAGCTCAGTGGGCTGAGAGAGGAGCGAGACCGCCTGACAGCACCTGGAGAACAAAAGACAAAGCTGCCTTGCTCTGAGGCTCTTCAGCAGCAGCTCGACTCTCACAGATCCTGTCTGACCTCTACTGCTGTGTTCCTTCGCGACCTTCGACCTCTTCCTGGGAAACAGGAAGCAGAATTTCCTCAAAGGCGAGCAGAAACAATCTTTCTGTCCTCGTGCCGCGTCAGCGTTTTCTCTAATTTATGTCTCTTCCTGCAGATCGTGGCGTTCACGGCGGCGGCGGGTGGCAAGCGACGCTCTGAGAAGAGAATTAAACAGAATGTTTCCCTGCAGGGATCAGCAGAGGAACACATGGATTTATTACAATTTATTCAGTGCAATATGTGGACTCACACACACACACACACACACAGTGTGTACAGTAATCTGATTTCAGGCGGCAGGAAACGCCTGGAGAGAGAGGCCGACAACCAGAGGCGTGAAACGAAGAAGAAGAAGAAGAAACTAGTCCACAGAGCTTCTCACTGTTGATTTCATGCTTCTATTGTACTTTTAACATTTTTACACTGCCATGCATTGTAATGCTGTGTGTGGTTTAATAAATACTTTGGCCGCTCACTCAGACTGGATCAGATTTTAGACACAATATATTTGCTGCTCAGCTCCTGGATACCTGCTACCTGTTTACTGTGTTCACTGTTAGACTGGACACTGCTGGTTCAGAGGTTCTGTTACTGTGTTCACTGTTAGACTGGACACTGCTGGTTCAGAGGTTCCGTTACTGTGTTCACTGTTAGACTGGACACTGCTGGTTTAGAGGTTCTGTTCGGTCTCAGTGACTTTAAGGGAAGTGGACGTGCTAAAACGCTGAGTCATTTCTTACTTTTGGACTCTGCAGTCTCGGGGTAGAAAGGTCAGAGGTCGCAGGGTCGGAGGTCTTGTCTGGAGTCCTTCAGAGTAAATGTTGAAGACGTCTGGACAGACTCAGATGGGAAGCTTCACATGAGCATGTGACTGTTAGCGGGTCCAGGATCATCGTCATGTAAACATCTGAAGGTTCCTCCTGGCTTCGTGTTCTTCACCATATTTATTGTCTCCGTCAGGACAGCTGGTCGACTTCCTGCTGTGAAAATGTTCTCCGTCTTCTCTCTGCGATGTGAGGACTGTGTGGGTGTCGCGTGATTCACAGCTGAGGTGTGAACGTCGATACTGAAACTTTTTTAACTTCATCTCATCACAGCAAAATAAAAGAAGAAGAAGAAGCAGCGAGCTGATGAGAGCAGCTGATTGGACGTGGAGCATGGAGGTCATATCGATCAGTGAACCGATCAGAGGAACGTCAGCACCGATAAAAAGACCAGACTGATCCTCGTCTGAAGATCTGAAGCTCTTCATCAGCTGCAGACAAACCCGTGTTTCTGTCTCGTTACGGCGCTCGTCAGGGAGTGTTGACAGCTCGTCTGCACAAACTCCTCTAATTATCAGAGAGCTTGTTATCTCAGAGAAAACTCGAGCAGCCTCGTCGTGTCGTACCTGCTCCGACTGCAGCGTGAAGCTCTGACAGACTGATGATGATGTGGTTTGTTCACCCTGCAGGCTTCATTTGTTTCTCCTCCTCCTCCTCCCCTCAGTGCCTCCTCCTCCTCCTCCTCCTCCTCCCCTCAGTGCCTCCTCCTCCTCCTCTGTTGGTGGTGTCGCCGTCGTCTTGCTAAATGAGGTTGACCTCTGAAGGTTTGTTGTAGCTGTTGTAGGCCGTCGTCATGTTGCCTTCACAGAAGTGGACGTTACCCACAGGGCTGCAAAATTTAGGAAATTTCAAAGTTGGAAACTTTTCATAGGAATCAATGGGAATTATGGAAATTAACGGGAATAAACCAGGAATTTACAAAACTGAAGGTCGGCCCTTCAACAGGGAACTTAAACATAGTTATGAAAATATATGTTAGCATCATCTGAAACAGACTTCATGCCGGTCCACTTGAATATCTGCTGTTCCTCAGTCACATGCACATAGCATACTGCTTACTGCAGGGCTGTTGAGGCCACGCCCCCTACCTGCACAGGTGATTTCTGTACCTGGACCACACTTTAGAGCCCAGAGCACACACACACTGTTGAAGACAGACATGTGAGCTCGTGGACTACAAAATATTGTTCAATGAAATAATTCAGACTTGATGAAGTTTTACTTAAAAATGAATCTGTTGAAATGTTTTTATTTTGTTTTGCATGTTTATATGTATGTTTGGATATGATACACTTACTTTAAATTTCCCGCAATTTACAGTTAATTTCCATAAATTTCCATGGACTTGCCGATTTGGAATGTTTCCAAAATTCCCCAGCTTGTTTCCAGAAGTTTTCGGGGAATTACTGGAAACTTTTTGCTCCTTTGCAACCCTAGTTACCCGTCATGCCATGAGTGCTCACGTTCACTGAGCCGTCCCGTCTCCGTCATCAGCAGCTGCGTCTCTGACGTGTCCGTCATGATCTTCAGTCTCGTGCCGGTCTTCGTCTTCCTGTCTCGTCTTTGGACAGTTCTTCTGTAAAATAAACGTTAGCTGATTTGTGGATTTCACCTGAGTGACGCACACTGACGTCCACACAGTCCCCATCATGGCCATGCTGCAGATGAATGTTTACAGACCGGTGATGTTCTGACGTCAGCTTCAGATCCGTCTGTGATCTTTGTTTTACCTGTCGGCCTGCCACGTGCTGATTGGCTGAAGGTGTTTGGTGCGTTGGTGCGGCCGATCTGCTCTCAGCGTCCATCCTCACTTTCTTCTTCTTCTCTTTTTTTTTGTCTTGTTTTTGTTCTCGTTCTGCCTCCCTGCACAGACCTCCGTCTGTCTCCTCCGTCCCTCGTCCTGCAGCGTCAGAGACGAAGACAGATGAAATGTGTGAGCGTCAGACAAGTCCCGCAGACTGTCTAAAACCTGGCTGTAGTCTCTGTGACATCCCTGCAGACTGTCTAAAACCTGGACGTAGTCTCTGTGATGTCCCCGCAGACTGTCTAAAATCTGGATGTAGTCTCTGTGACGTCCCCGCAGACTGTCTAAAACCTGGACGTAGTCTCTGTGACATAGTTGTCCGTGTTAATCAGCAGGTTGACAGTTGTCCTCTCGTGAGGGTTGAAGATCGTTACCTGCCGTCCACTGCTGAGCGTGCTCAGACGATGGCGTCCTCTGAAGACTCTCAGCTGATGAAGACGTTGAGAGGAAACAGGAAGTTCAGGAATGTGAAGCTCGCCGCCTCCACCTGTGTTTGTTTCAACATGTTTCACTGCATCAGTGATCAGTGTGTCAGGAATGTGTGTGCGCGTGTGTG
>CM053993.1:22306171-22310950 GCA_028641955.1 Protonibea diacanthus
CAAATTCAGACGACATTAACAAACATGTAGAGGAAGATTCAGTCAGAGACGTTCAGACGATGAAACCGTCGGCTCGTTTTGTACTTTGAGTTTTGGCGTCTCCTCGTCCTGACGGCGACCTACCGTCTGTTTTCACATCAGCTCGTTGACGCCCGCTGAGAGCGTCTTTGATATCCGCCTCCCCGCCACACGTTAACTTTGTTTCTGTCGCCGTCTGTTTGTCGTCTCGGTTCATCAGCGCTCATCGCCATGACAACTGACAGTCAGAGCAGCAAATATTTCATGATGCGATGTTTGTTTCATGAGCGAGTGATGAACTTAATGTACGATTAATAAAACCGTAAATTTTTGTATTTGATTCATTCATTTAACAGAAATGTGATTTCAAACTAAATGTTCACTTACCAACTTTTCTCAGAGCTTTCAACATCAGAGGACGCTGTGACTGAGCTGTCCTGGAAAAGTCCTGGAATACCTTGAAAAAAATGTTCTAAACGACTCCTTGAACTCCAAATGAGACCACAAACTCTCATCTTAAAATATTAAAACTGAATCCTTCAGTGTTCTGTCTTTAAACTCGTCACCGTCTCTTCCTGTTCTTCGTCATCTGGATGAACTCGTTACTAAAAATTAAATATTCAGTGAAATGTAAATTTGACTGCTCTGTCTTACACCGACTGAACACTCCTCACTTCTCCCAACTGGCTGGTCAGAGAACTGCTTGTCTAAAAACAAGTCTTACCTGGTCTGTCTCAGACCACATTGTTCTGGTCTCAGACCACGTTCTGGTCTCAGACCACGTTCTGGTCTCAGACCACATTGTTCTGGTCTCAGACCACGTTCTGGTCTCAGACCACGTTGTTCTGGTCTCAGACCACGTTCTGGTCTCAGACCACGTTCTGGTCTCAGACCACGTTGTTCTGGTCTCAGACCACGTTCTGGTCTCAGACCACGTTCTGGTCTCAGACCACGTTGTTCTGGTCTCAGACCACGTTGTTCTGGTCTCAGACCACGTTCTGGTCTGTCTCATTATTTCCTAACAGTTGTGAACGGAGGATTTGACCTGATGATGATCTGAAGAGAAGAAGAAGAAGAAGTCGTGTGTGTGTGTGTGTGTGTGTGTGTTTGTTTCTTCTTCTCTTGTTTGTCTGATATTTGGGTCACATCCTGCCGCAGCAGCCGTCCCACGACGACCTGACAAGAGAAGAAGAAAATGAAGTTTTTCTTCTTCTTCTGTGGTGTCGCTCGCTCGCTCATTAACACACAGCTCTCTCTCTCTGTTTCATGTCATTAACACAAAGTGCTGTCGCTTTGCTTTGTTTGCCACAATGCTTTCTGGGTAATTAGTGTGTGTGTTGGTAATTGTCTCTCTTCTTCTGTGGTTTTGTAGACAGATGAGTCGTGTAGTTCAGCGTCTGTCACCGTCAGGACGTTTTTCATCGTCGTGTATCAAAACCTTTAAAACACGACAGCTCTGATCAAACCGGCTTTCTGGTTTATTTTCCTCTGAGTGAAGCGTGATTTACTAAATGAACGTCACGCTGTGATGAAGGAGAGCCAACTAATTCTCCATAAGACTCCATAAAATCAGAGCTTATTGTTGCAGCCAGTGGAGCTCTGTTCACTGATAATAAAACATCACTGATTAAAACAGAGCTGCATCATTTATCAACATGAGATTTGGAGCCGAGCTGACAGTGTATGAGTCTGCAGGTCTGCCAGTATTAGCCACAGCCACTTATTATATAAACGTCTGAATCTGAAAACAGAAACACAGAACCTGTATTTATCAGTATTCATACACAAAAAAGTCATATTCATGTTAGAGACTGTTATTATACAGAAACACACCGTAATATTTAATGGCATATTTTACTGTCATGGTTTGATGTTTTTTCACCATAAAATCTACAGACATTTAAAATATGCAGTAAAACACCGACCTTAAACATGAAATCAACAGTACTGACGTCCTTTTACTGTAATATTACATTTGATTTATTTGTTGATCTTTCACTTCATCACATCCTCAGGTGGACATTAATGAATATGAGTGTCAGTCAAATTAAATACAGCGTCGTGGGAGTTGGTGTGAAATTAGATTTTTTGGGTGTTTGGTGACTCTCGGCCTGTCAGAGGAATGTGCTGCTTGGCTTCAGTTGGTCCGTCGCACTGATGCAGGACAGGTGGAGGAGGTGGAGGAGGAGCAGTGTCAGTATTCTGGGTGCAGAGGAGTGTTTTTATTTGGCAGGATGGAAAGTGAGATCATTAAACATTAAACAGTTTATGAGCCGAGAGGGTCGGCTGAAAATGCACAGGAAGTTTGTCCAGGCGGAGAAATCTTCACGTCGTTATCAGCTGACTGGAATTTTTGGAAGCGTTTGAACTTCAGTTTGTTTAAATGTGTGAATGAATCGAGGACAGAAAAACGTGTCGTGTCCTGATGATGCGTCTCCGTGATGCTGAACATCACATGGTCCTCGTGTTTGTCCAGGCATCGCTCACACTGAGTTAACTTCCTGTGAGCCGAGCGTTTACGTCCACGTGAGGCGAGTTAACAACACTCAGCTTCGTTAGCTGCAAGCTGCTAACGTTACGCTCACACTGTAAAAAAAAAAAAGGCAGGCACGCGTCAGTCTTTGTTCATACGGCATTTTAATGGAATTCATCCAGAATAAAGTATTTTATATTGTACGGTAACACACCGTAATATTTCATGACAGAAAACCTTCATTTATACGACACATATGGTATTTTCATGTCAGCTGTTTGGTGAGTCAAACGTGAAGTCAACAATACGTCTTTGTACTGTAACATTACAGAAATGTTACATCGTACTTATGACGGTAAACTTCGGGCAGCCACAGCTGACAGTTATTTACCGTAAAAACAACAAGCCGTCCTCAGCGTGGTGCGTTTAGAGTAGTTTTAACGGTTACATGCAGTGCATTACTTCTTCGTTGGTCTGTTTGTAGGTAGAGACAAAGCTCTCTTATTTTGACATGCTGTGACTGCATTCGGGTGGAGTTGGCTGCACCCGGACAGATAACAGATAACAGGGTGGTGTCTTCCCTCTCCCCTCCTCACCTCCTCCAGGTCAGGGATTAAAGGCAGCAGATTATCTGATGTCAGCCTGTGGAGGCCCCGTTAGACGCTGCAGAGACACGGCGGCACATTTATCACTGCGAGCTAACAACACTGAAACTGTTTGAATCCATGTGATGATTTTATTTTGAAGGACTTAGACCAGCTCTTCAATCATCATCACGTAACTCTCCTCTCATAAACTGTCCTGTTGATGCTGCTGGTGCTGACGGGGAGCGGAGCCGGTGTCGTGCCAGAACCGGAGCTGGGCGAGCGGCAGTGTGCCCTGCTCAGCAGCATCTGTGTATTCAGCACAGAGGGATCACACTGACACAAACATGATGTACAGAGACACACGAGCATTAGCAAAATACCTTCACACCGTCTGCTGCTGTTTGACTGGACACACACACACACACACACACACACACACACACACACACACACTGTGGGGGGTTTTAGGTTATTTTCCAGCCGAAGGGGGGATAGAGGCTGGAGGTTAACGGGGAGGAGGTCGAATCTTATCGGATTTAATCCAAAGACAGACGAACATTCCCATCCTCCCTCACCAACTGCTGAAGGACACACACACACACACACACACACACAGCGGTAGATTAACCCCTTCAGCCATTTAAAGTCTCCAAATCGAGGCCACGTCCACAGTAACTGTTTGTTTCATGGAAGTCACGTCTGAGGCTTCAAACCAGACGTGACTTCACTGTTTGTGTCGGTCACCTGACGTGACATCACGCCTCATCTGCATATTTTTACATTTTTATATTTAAACATTTCTGACAATAAATAATTGTCTCAGTGTGAGTAATCATCTGTGTGTTTGTGTCGTTCTACAGAGAAACTCGGATCAAACCTTCAGTCAGCTGCAGTTTGAATGTTCATTTACAGATTATGTATTTTTTAACATGACAAAACATTTAAAAACAGTTTGGTCTGAATTTACAGAAAATAACTGTATAAATTTAGTTATCTTCAGAAATATACTTTTTCTTTTCGTGTGCAGAGAAACTTATTTTACAGTGAACAATTTAAAAAACAGAAAAATGACCGTGATGATTTATTTTCTGTAAATCGTGTTACAGAGTTTAATATAAAAGATTTATTGTATCGTATTTATCGCGCACGCGCGTGTGTGCGTGTGTGTGTGTGTGTGCGCACGTGCGTGTGTGTGTGTGTGTGTGTGTGTGTGTAGTCCACATGTGTGTTGGTGTCGTCCTTCCTGTCTGTTTCTTTTCCTCACCTGGACATTTTGGAGTGTTTGTCCTCGTTTCAGTTCAAACTAAAATGTCGTCCGTCACTCGTCGGCTGCTGTGACGGCGTGGACGTGAAGGGGAAGTAGATTGAGCGTTTGGGGAGCCTTGAGTCGACCTCCTGTTGGTCATTCCGGTCTTGGAGGTGGCCCACTTTGAGCTCGTATTATTCATTTTGTTTTTTTAACCGTGTCCCAAATTTTGAGTGGGCCAAAGTTTCTCGTCTGCCCCAGAAAAAACTGAGCCGAGGAGAAAGTCCTGCCTGTGAACGTTAGACGAGCTCCATGATCATGAGGGAGAAGAGATCGTTACCTGAAGGTGATCTCACCGTCTGTGAAGTCTGGAGGGTCCGCTCCGTTAAAGTGTTCTCATTTTGTCAAGCCACGACTTCAGAGGCCCGGCTGAGACTTTGAAGACCTCCATGAGG
>CM053993.1:22315927-22385927 GCA_028641955.1 Protonibea diacanthus
AGAGGAGGGCGGAGGAGGAGGAGGAGGAGGAGGACAGAGGAGGAGGACAGAGGAGGGCAGAGGAGGAGGACAGAGGAAGACAGAGGAGGAGGAGGACAGAGGAGGAGGAGGACAGAGGAAGACAGAGGAAGAGGAGGAGGACAGAGGAGGAGGAGGAGGACAGAGGAAGACAGAGGAGGAGGAGAAGGACAGAGGAGGAGGACAGAGGAGGAGGACAGAAGAGGAGGAGAAGGACAGAGGAGGGCAGAGGAGGAGGAGGACAGAGGAGGAGGAGGAGGACAGAGGAGGGCAGAGGAGGAGGAGGAGGAGGAGGACAGAGGAGGAGGAGGACGACAGAGGAGGGCAGAGGAGGAGGAGGACAGAGGAGGAGGAGGAGGACAGAGGACAGAGGAGGGCAGAGGAGGAGGACAGAGGAGGGCGGAGGAGGAGGAGGAGGAGGACAGAGGAAGACAGAGGAAGACAGAGGAGGAGGAGGAGGACAGAGGAAGACAGAGGAGGAGGAGGAGGAGGACAGAGGACAGAGGAGGGCAGAGGAGGAGGACAGAGGAAGAGAGAGGAGGAGGAGGAGGACAGAGGAGGAGGAGGAGGACAGAGGAAGACAGAGGAGGAGGAGGACAGAGGAGGAGGACAGAGGAGGAGGAGGACAGAGGAAGACAGAGGAGGAGGAGGACAGAGGAGGAGGAGGAGGACAGAGGAAGACAGAGGAGGAGGACGACAGAGGAGGAGGAGGAGGAGGAGGACAGAGGAAGACAGAGGAGGAGGAGAAGGTGGACAGAGGAGGAGGAGGACAGAGGAGGAAGAGGAGGAGGAGAAGGTGGACAGAGGAGGAGGAGGACAGAGGAGGAGGACAGAGGAGGGCAGAGGAGGAGGAGGAGGAGGACAGAGGAAGACAGAGGAGGAGGAGGAGGACAGAGGAGGAGGAGGACAGAGGAGGAAGAGGAGGAGGAGGACAGAGGACAGAGGAGGAGGACAGAGGAGGAGGAGGAGGAGGACAGAGGGGATGATGCCCGCGCTGCGTCTCTGCTCTCACTTTGCTCTGATTATCCTGCAGAGACACAAACTGTGTTTGTCAGACCTCGAGGAAATCTTCAAGACTAGAGACAGTCTTACTGCAGTCCTTCGTCCAGGGGAGGACAAATCATATTTCACGTGTTCACAACCCGAAACGAGCTGAGACATAAAGACAGTCTTAAGACTGGTTTTAGACAGTCTGCAGGGACATCTCAGAGACTACGTCCAGGTTTTAGACAGTCTGCGGGGACATCTCAGAGACTACGTCCAGGTTTTAGACTGTCTGTGGGGACATCACAGAGACTACGTCCAGGTTTTAGACAGTCTGCGGGGACGTCACAGAGACTATGTCCAGGTTTTATACAGTCTCAGAGACTTTTTTCTTTTTTGTTTCACATTTTATTTTATTTATTTTTAATTAATTTTGATTCTTATTAAAACAGGAAGTGACATCATGTTTCTTGTTTTTGTTGTTGAATAATAACGTAGTTATTACGTCACGGTGACGTCATCGTCTTGTATTAATTGTCATTAGCAGAAACTGTTTTTTTTTTAATACAGTTACTTTAAATTGGAGAGGGGCGGGGCCCGGCGCTGCAGTCCCGCCCTCTGATTGGCTCAGAGGAATCTATTATGATAATGAGGAGGGCGTGTCGTGGGGCCGGAGCTGCTGGCTGTGAGAGCCGCCTCATTGTGTCGTTTGGACCCGGACTGGACTGCACGCAGCGCCGCGCTCTCTCTCCGTGTGTCTCGGTGGATTTACAGCTGGCCCGGTTCGGTGCTGGACGAGGATTTTCCCGCCGGTTCGATGCCGTTTTTCTTTTGTGGAAATAAGCGCAGCTGTTGTGGATTAATGTGATGCTCGTCCGGACTGCTCAGATCAGAGGTGGACTCACGGAGGTGAGTCTGATGCAGGAAACCCCGCGTGCTCCTCCCGGTGATGCACTGTGTGTGTGTGTGTATCTGCGAGAGAGCGCATGCACGTGTGTCTGCGAAGTGTCTGTGTGTTTGTGCACAAAGCAGCAGCACGCGCCGGGGCGTACGAGATGGTGTGTGTGTGTGTGTGTGTGTGTGTGTGTTTGGTAGCTTTGATTGACAGCCGTCAATCATCCAGCCATGAGCACGCGCAGCAGCATGGCAGAGAGGATGCTGCTCCGGATCCTTCAGGTCCCGCTGACGGGCTCAGGACCGGGACCAGGTTCTGCTTCTGGTTCTGCTGTAATCAGAGGGTGGTTCTGATCTTGTTGTGACCCTCTTCAGTCCAGAACCTGGATCACCTCTCTGTCACGTGACCTTCAGATTTCAGCCAGAACTGATCCCGATCCAGGACGTCAGCCAGAACAGTAAGTGGTTCTGGTTCTGGAGGAGTTCATACATTTAACATAGTCGATATTGATCCATCAGAATGTTCTGGAACAGGTTTGATCCTGATCCAGAATTTCATGATTAGAAACATGGAATCAAATCAGTCTGTTTGGTTCTGGTTCTGATGAGCCGCTCTCAGCTGCTGAACTGGATCTCTGTGTGCCAGACGTTGGTCGTGTATTTGGACCCACATGGACGATCGTTGAGCTTCATGAAGTTCAGAATGTTTCTGACCGGTCCGGTTCAGGTATTCAGTGATAACGAGCGAGCAGCAGTGATGACACCCACCTGTCAATCAAAGCGTCCACGCTCTTAATCCTGCATAACTTTAAGCCTTAATATAATGTGAACAGGTGAGTTGTATATAAATTCACCCTCAGTACAGTTGTCATGAACGGGGAAATTAGCTACAGAGACCAAAACTGTTTTTTGTACCAGGCTGTAAACATGTTTATTTCTGCTGTGAAGTTGGACATTTGAACATGGGGACTTATGGAGACTGACTCACTTCTGGAGCCAGCCTCAAGTGGACGTTTGAGGAACTGCAGCTTTTAATGAGGATGGAGAGCGTGGAGATGATTTCAAAATAAAAGCATGATGTCTGGTAGTTTGGTGGAGAATAAAAACTTGTTGACACGTGACGTGCGTCGTGCTAACAAAAAGTGTGACTGGTATCGTGACCCAGACAGGAAACTGACGCACAGTCATGTTGGCGGTTCTGGACCTGGAAGAGCTCTGCGGTGATGAGCGGTTCTTCATGAAGATGCAGGCCGAGTCGCCGACCCGACAGAACTGCTGCAGAATCAGTGATGACTTGAAAATGGTTTCAGGTCACATGACTCTCTGATGTTGTTTTTCTGTGGTGGAGGTCAAAGTTCACATGCCTCTTTGTTATACACAGAATCTGAACCAGGCTTAACACCACCCGCCCGCCTCCTCCTCCATCTACACCTCCATTGTTCACTCTGAGCGAGCGTGAAGGTGTTACAAGCCAAAGTGTCTCCGTGCTTTCTGAAGTCCGACCACCTGCCTCACAAATCTGTCATCAGACCAGCTGAGCCCTCGCCATTGTGTGTGCGTTAACCTTGGGGTGCGTTTGGACACAATAACCTGCAGGTCCCCGGTGGGCGGGCGGGCGGCGAGGAGGAGGAGGAGGAGGAGGAGGAGGAGGAGGAGGATAATGTTATTCCAGCGCAGGAAGATTAGCGGCGGCGCTGTGAAAGCCTCCAAACAGCCGCATGTCATCAGCCATTATGTTACAGAGCAAATCTGAGCCGCGGGACTGTCTTTGTTCTAATCCTCAGAGTGTGTGTGTGTGTGTGAGAGTCTGTGTGTGTGAGAGTCTGTGTGTGTGTGAGTGTTTGTGTGTGCTCACTTCCTTTTTGTCTCGTCTACGAGCAGGAAGGTAATTCTGAGGAAAGGAGACAGAAGTGAACTTCATTTTCTAGCCTCCTCGTCAGCGTCCTCTTCGCTCTCGTCTCCTCTGCCATTCTGTCCGTAGAGGCTGCTGAGCCCGCTCGCCCAGCTACGGTCCAAGTCTCCTTTGCTAACAGACAGTGAGCAACATGAGCTAATGTTAGCTTGGCAATGCTAAGTCTGCTAATGTCAACAAACAGTTGACGACACTACAGCACAGAGTCAAAGCTAACGCGTGTCAGATATATTGTCATATTGTGGTTTTAGCTGGTTAACGTTAGCCTGCGAGCTAACGTATCTAACCCTTTCCTGTGTGGCTAACGTCAGCTAACGTCATCCAGACTGTTGCGGCTGATCTGGCTGTAAATTGTCCGTGTTGTTGTTTGTTGCTTTGCTGGTTGCTGCTGCGAGGTGGACGGACAGCGTTGCTGGTTAACGTTAGCTTGAAGCTTGCTAACGTTGAGTGGAAATGTTATTTGTAGCTTCTAAATGAGTTTAGCAGTTTAGCTTTACTACTTCACTCAGCCCTGCTCCGGTTCTGGCACGACACCGGCTCCACTCCTCAACCCAGCCTGTAAGCCTCATCTTCCCTTCGTCTTCCTCTCTTCTTCTTCTTCTTCTTCTTTGCGGTGGTACAAAACGTCACGAACGCTCCTCCGGTGCTCACGTGACTCGTGTGTTGGTGTGTGAACTGAGCTCAAGTCAGCTGACCTGTACAGTCACATGACTCTCATACAGAGGACACGTCCTCACAAAGACGGCAACTGTGTGTTTAAACTTAAAGTGTGTATTCTGATGGACCCTATATGGAGAACCAACACACACACACACACACAGATTAAAGGGTATGAGAACTTCCTGTCGTCTTCATTCTCTCACTGTGTGTGTGTGTGTGTGTGTGTAGCTGCAGGCTGATGTGGTGAGATGAATCAAACATACCTCACAGGGCTAAACACGACTTCCTGTCAGCTTCTTCCTCCTTTCCTCCTCTCCTTTCCTCCTCCCCTTTCCTCATCTCCTTTCCTCCTTTGACTTTGAGTTTTTTATGAATGAACTGAAGTTGTAGCCGTACAGATTTGAACCGTAGTGCATTGTCAGTGTTTTCTCTGCATGGATGTCTCCAAACATCAAGATTAAAGACTAAAACTGATCTGAGACTAAGATTAGAGACTAAGACTGATCTGAGACTAAGATTAGAGACTAAGACTGATCTGAGACTAAGATGGTCTTCCAGATTCTTCCTGTTCCCGTGGTAACGCTGTGATCGCCACGTTAAAAGATGATTCACCTGAGTGGACCTCACCTGAGAGCTTCACGTCCTGGCCAGGAAGAGAAGAAACATCTGAGTGAAGGACAGCAAATGAAGAGATGAAGTGATGTGAAGGTTCTAAGTGGAACCAGAACACCACAGGAGAACCTATAAAGAACCTTCAGAGAACCATCAAAAAGGTCTCTAAGGTCTCGTGAATGTTCTTTGAGGACCCGGTTCAGTAGAACCTGTTTTAGATGGTTCTGTTAAAATCAAGAACATGAACAGAACTGAACCTTTGAAGAACCTTTAAAGAACCTTTATTTTGAGTGTGTAACGGGTTCGTCATCAGCTCATCCTCTCTCTGCTTGTATTGACACCTCCCAACATGGCCGCCTGCCAACACGCACACACACACACACACACACACGCACACACACACTCCTTGTGTCCTCACAGATGCAGATAAATCTCGCCTCCGTAACGTTCAGGGAAACTTTCCCGACTTCAAACTTACTTCAAACGTTTTAAAGGCTCGTTCTTCTTCTTCCACTGGTTTGATGCCCGCTGGCAGACGACACACGCACACACACACACACACTCACACACACACACACACACACACACACACTCTGTCAGGTGACCTCTGTGTCTCCATGAAGCTTCTCTTCCTGCTCTATTGATCCACTGCTGGCTGCAACACAACACACTCTGCCCTCTCTCCAGGTGTGTGTGTGCATGTGTGTGTGTGTGTGTGTGTGTGTTGCTGACAGCTGGCTCGCAGCAGACACAAACTTCCTGCATCCTGCAGAGAAACAATCAATACTTTGGCAGAGGAAGAAGATTCTGACATTAATTTAATAAATACAGAGTTTCCTGATGGACAGTGAAGTAAACTGCTGCCAGCTGTAGCTGCTGTTAGCTGATGTTAGCTCAGTCTGTTAGCTGATGTTAGCTCAGTTTGTTAGCTGATGTTAGCTCAGTTTGTTAGCTGATGTTAGCTCAGTCTGTTAGCTGATGTTAGCTTAGTTTGTTAGCTGATGTTAGCTCAGTCTGTTAGCTGATGTTAGCTCAGTCTGTTAGCTGATGTTAGCTTAGTTTGTTAGCTCATGTTAGCTCAGTTTGTTAGCCGGGCTGCCCGGACTGTGAGCTCGGAGAGTGTTAGTGTTGCAGCTTCTATGGACATAATGGCAGAGGAGCAGAGAGTGAAGAGGACGCTGACGGAGGAAGCTAAGAAGAGAAAAGGAGAGAGTGAGCGAGCAAGAAGCCGCCGGACAAGAGTAAATCTGGGACTGACTTTTAGTGGTTGGTGAGAGCTTGGTGAAATAAAAGGCTGAAAGACAGACGCCGAGCTGGGCTGACTGCTGTTGGACTAGTCAGTAATATTAGCTGCTGCTGTGTCTGCTGCTGGTGACCTGGTTGATGTTTGGCTGTTAGCAAAGCTGTCGACTCGCTAGTTTGTGATCAGAAGTAATGTAATCAGAGTAAATACTCGAGTACAGCGGTAGTCATGGTTACCACAGAGGGATCACACTGTGGCGACAGACACTGAATAAAAGTATCAATATATGAAGAATCGAATGACATCATGAATATTAAACATTAATTAACCATTACTGAAGCTTCAGGTTTAATTCAAATCTCTGTGAAGGCGCTGCAGGTGTTTTTTTATGACAAAGGAAACACCAACGTCCTCGAGTCAAGGTGACTGTGTAACACACACACACACACACACACACACACTCACTCAGAGGATTTGAATTTAAAATATGATTTGAATTATGATGTGTGCGGTCTCTTATTGTCTGATACACAAAGGCTGGAAATTGATTTGCATTACACACACACACCCACACACACACACCCACACACACACTCCATGAGATCAGACTTAAGATAAAGATTGAATCTTATTCAGACACAAAAGATGAAATCATGACATGATGAAACAAAACACGCTCGTCTGAGTCTCCGAGGACAGGAAGTGTTTATTAGTTTCATCGCTGTGATATTAAAATGAAATCCTGAGTGTGTGAAGAGGAGGAGGAGAGAGGAGATGAAGGAGAGAGGAGAGAGGAGACGAAGGAGAGAGGAGACGAAGGAGAAAGGAGACGAAGGAGAGAGGAGAGAGGAGACGAAGGAGAGAGGAGACGAAGGAGAGAAGAGATGAAGGAGAGAGGAGGTGAAAAATAGGAGGAATAAAGGAGGAACTGAATATTTAATAAGTTGTGATTAATGCAACAATCAACAAATTTAATACAAACATGAGACTACGTCCAGGTTTTAGACAGTCTGCGGGCACGTCACGGAGACTACATCCAGGTTTTAGACAGTCTGTAAGGACGTCACGGAGACTACGTCCAGGTTTTAGACAGTCTGCGGGGACATCAGAGAGACTACGTCCAGGTTTTAGACAGTCTGCGGGGACATCAGAGAGACTACATCCAGGTTTTAGACAGTCTGTGGGGACATCAGAGAGACTACATCCAGGTTTTAGACAGTCCGTGAGGACGTCACAGAGACTACGTCCAGGTTTTAGACAGTCTGCGGGGACGTCACGGAGACTACATCCAGGTTTTAGACAGTCTGTAAGGACGTCACGGAGACTACGTCCAGGTTTTAGACAGTCTGCGGGGACATCAGAGAGACTACGTCCAGGTTTTAGACAGTCTGCGGGGACATCAGAGAGACTACATCCAGGTTTTAGACAGTCTGCGGGGACATCAGAGAGACTACATCCAGGTTTTAGACAGTCCGTGAGGACGTCACAGAGACTACGTCCAGGTTTTAGACAGTCCGTGAGGACGTCACAGAGACTACGTCCAGGTTTTAGACAGTCTGCGGGGACGTCACGGAGACTACGTCCAGGTTTTACACAGTCTGCGGGGACGTCACGGAGACTACGTCCAGATTTTAGACAGTCTGAGGGCACGTCACGGAGACTACATCCAGGTTTTAGACAGTCTGTGAGGATGTCACGGAGACTACGTCCAGGTTTTAGACAGTCTGCGGGGACGTCACAGAGACTACGTCCAGGTTTTAGACAATCTGTGGGGACGTCACAGAGACGAGACCAAGACAAACTGAGCTAATATTAGCTAACAGCAGCTACAGTTGGATTCATACAAACACACACACAGATCTGTGACACACACCAACACCACCCTCCTCCTCCGTCACTTTAGATCTGCTGACTCACTGTTTCTCTTCTCAGGGTCAGAAGCTTCATCATGACTCAGCAGATGTTTGCTCTGAGTTACCATCAGCAGGGACGATGACCACGATGTTCTTTTGGTCGCTTTGCATCATGGGGCAGATTTCCAGCACATCCAGTCCTCCCTGCAGACTCTTCGGTCAGCTGTCCCCCAGAAAACAGCCTCGGTCTGGGCAGAGAGAGCCGGGCGAGTCCCTCTGTTCACTGGTGGACTCTGTGTCTTCCAGGGTTCCTGTGTTGGACGTCTTCAGGATGTTTCGTGGACCTTCAACATCCAGGTCCGGTTTCATGTCCGTCCAACATGAGACGTCACTGTCCTCAGTTACCATGGAGATAAAACAGGAATGGTTTAAAGTTAACTCAACAGAACTTTGACGTCTTTTAATTAATCGGAGACTGCTCAATAAAAAAAGATCATTTATTAAAAAGAACTTTCTCAGGTGATTCACGCTGCGATGAAGTTTTATTCTGCTTCAGGACGAGTCGGCGCTCGCCCATCCTCCGGGCTCGCTCTAATAAATCTCACATTAAATCTCATTTTACAGTCTCATTTGTCTTCCTGTAAACGCACCACGAGCCTTCTGCTGAATCATCTCATATCCTGTGATTTAACGCCGTGCGTTCATCCATTAGCAGCTCGTGAGAGCCGGAGAGGGAGGACGACGAGGGCTGGACTTGAACCTGTGACCTCCGGATGTCAGACCTCTGCACCACCCAACGGGACGAAACACCACCGATCCTCCAGAGTTAACCGAGGTTGCAGCTCGGCGTCCCTCAGAGAGACACACACAGGTGCCGTTAACATGAAACTCTGCCGGGTTGATGCCAAGTGGACGCACATTTCCCAGAAGTCCCAGCGAACTAATGACCACATAACCACTGAACTAATGAAGTGATGGAGGGAAAATCAGCGTTAACCTCTCAAACTCTTCAACTTTCTCCACATTCAGGACGACGTGAGGAAAATATTCCAAGAAGAGAGACACGAAATGTTCAAGATGTCACAGTGTTATTATAATAAAGACCATTTGGCATCAATTAATGAAAGAATTAGAGCTCATCAATGGAGAATTGAGTACATTTACTTTGTACAGTACTCAGGTATTGTACTTTATTCTTCTAGGCAAATATTGTACTTTTACTTCCGCACATTTAATTTAATACTGCTGAAATGAAACATGAACTGAAGGGACTCCAGATAGCTCAATCCGCCAAAGACATTTGACATTTGAAGACATTTTGGGTCCCAAAATGGTTACAGTTTCAGTAACTTAATAAAGTCACATAAAGCTGGTGAGAAGGTTTTCTTTTTTATTTAAGGGACTCCAAATGGCTTCAGACCACAAATACATAATTCAGCAGGACTTGTTATTGTTTCATCAGCATTCAGTGACAGTAACACTGGAAACCTACTAAAAACCATACAGAAGAAGAATGGGACTCCAAATAGCTACATAGTCCAGATACATTGCATTGCTAAACACCTTACTGTACATATAATACATATTGTTTCATCAGTTTAGTAACATCAGAAATAACCCCCCCAAAAAAATAGAAAGTATGGATCCCAGATAGTGCACATTTGTTGTTGCTTAATTCAATGGGCTCTACAATGGTTTATCAGTTAGGTAATAAAAAGTTGCTGTTAGTAACAAAACTGATAAGAAAGGCACTGAAGGAAAAGGGACTCCAAATGGCACAGAGTCCAAATGCATTTTACATAGCAAGACTGATTGTTTCAACAGCAACATTACAAATACAATGCAGAAAATACAGAAGGAAGGGACCCCAAATAGCTCCACATACACTTCATGCTGCTCCTATGCTAACTCCTATTTACTCTAACATGCACAGCAGTGTTATGAAACTGTATC
This sequence comes from Protonibea diacanthus, assembly GCA_028641955.1. Lineage (NCBI taxonomy): Eukaryota > Metazoa > Chordata > Actinopteri > Sciaenidae > Protonibea > Protonibea diacanthus. The sequence goes on from CM053993.1 coordinate 22,326,057, forward strand.
AGAAAAAGACAGCTGGGACTCCAAATAGCTTCATTGTAAAATACATTTATAATTGCCAAACAAAATAATAAAGATTCAACAATCTTTAGCATGTTAGCTTGCTAATAAAGCTTTAATAATAAAGGTAATAAAACTATTGATGATCATGAGGATTCCAAATAGTTACAGCATATCGTTAAAGCTGTATTTTGGCTAATTAAGGCCGAGTCTTGTCAGAGTTTAATCTGAAATAAACGGACTAAGGCGAGGACAGTTTGGGGACACATAGCTGAACAGTGCAGATGCACGTTTGACAGCAGTATTAGCCACATTCGGCTAATCCCTGTGACTCCAACTGTCATTTCAGCTTGTCGACACACCATCGGAGCCATATGGGATCCTCACTGCTGCCAAGTTCACTCCGGGGTTAGGGGGGCTAGTAAAAGGACTTAACAGTGTTTAAGATGCTGCTAAGCCTCCCGGAGCTGATGACTTAAAGACGCCTCGTTTTCCCTCAGCCGTCAGAATAGAGTAAAAAATGTAACATATCACTATGAAACTTCAGCTGATTACTTCTGGAATAAATATGCAAATGAGGCATTAGCTAATTTTCATTACAACATAACTGTGAACACTGGATGAAGCCAGCCTCAAACACACTGACATATTACAGTCTTACAGGTTTTTACTGAGCGACTAGTAATGTTAGCTTTAGTTTCAGACTTTGTGTTGTCTTGGATGCAGATTGTTTGTTGGTGTTAGCGGACTCTAAGCTAACGTTAGCTCGTGTTGCTCACTGCTGACACTGTAGAAAGTCACACACAAAAATCTTTGGATTGAACCTTAAAATGATCACATGACCCTTCCTCTACAGCACCACCTTCAGGATAAACTTTGAATGTCCTCTTGTGTCATTTGTTGTGAACATTTGAACTCTAAATGAAGTCATCGTCACACGAGCTGAAGAGCTGGTCACAGATTTAAGCTCCACTTCAGCAACTTATGAGGAAGATTTGAGTCTGTAAACTTCAAGCTGAAGTCAACAGACAGAAGGAAGGAAGGAAGGAAGGACAGAAGGATGGAAGGATGGACAGAAGGATGGAAGGATGGACAGAAGGATGGAAGGAAGGACAGAAGGATGGACAGAAGGATGAAAGGAAGGTCAGGAGGAAGGAAGGAAGGACAGAAGGATGGATGGATGGATGGAAGGATGGATGGATGGATGGAAGGATGAAAGGAAAGAAGGATGGAAAGAAGGACAGAAGGATGCAAGGAAGGACAGAAGGATGGATGGATGGATGGATGGATGAAAGGAAAGAAGGATGGAAAGAAGGACAGAAGGATGGAAGGAAGGACAGAAGGATGGATGGATGGATGGATGGATGGATGGATGGAGGAGGACGACAAACATGAGCTGCAGAAAAAACAAAATGGAGGTTAAAAAACATAAATCTGAATTTTTTCACAGAGAAGATGAAAAAATGAAGAAAAGATGGTGAGACAGAGGAAACAGGATGAAGGATGAATAAAGCAGAAGATGAAATTATGATGAAGGAGAGACGAAAATGTAGAGACAGAAGAAAAGATGAAAAACAGATGGAGGAGTAAAAATGGAGAGAGCGTGACAGAAGGAAATGGAAATGAAGGAGAAGCATGCGGAGTGAAGGATGACGAGCGATAAAGTGACAGAGACGTGATCTATAGATGGATGAACGAGTCAGGAGATCGATGGATGGATGAAGGAACACACAGGTGGAGAGAAAGATGGATGGAGTTTTTAAAATGTCACCTCCCTCCATCTTCATCACTGTCAGTCTCTTCATCCACCCGCTCTTTCCCACATTCATCAGAAATCATTCAGACGTAGCAAGACACAAAATATAGACATGTAGTGAAAAGACGATGAGTCCTGTTGAAGAAAATCAACTTTAGTTTCTATTAAATAAGAAACCAGCTAGCTAGCTTTGTTGAAGCCAGCTAGCTTCACTTACCTTTGACTCACCTGTTCTTTGTTCCCTCGATGGCCGTCTGTGATGAAATCGGAGAACTTTGATGGAAATTTACGACGAGAAACGAACGCAACGCAACGCGACGCAACAGTTTGACGGGTTTGTTTGAGTTTAGACACACACACACACACACACAGCGCGCACACACACTTCACGTACCTCAGGTTGAGCCGAGGTTGGATCCCACGTCTCCACGTTGGCGGACGGCGTCCTTCCCCACTGGACCATCTTCAGTACTGATGAAGAAGAAGAACCAGGATCAGACTGAGGGGAGGAATCATGCTGAAGATTCTCCTCCATCAGTCCTGATAGAGCTGCTGAAGAACATTTCTGTTCTTCACTTTGTTTGTCTCATCATGGAGAAGGAAAACCACGTCTCCATGTCCTTTTGGACCACATGGTCCACTGCTCACTGCTCCTCATGTCCTCCTACAGCTTCACTGGTCCAGTGGGTTCATGTCAGGCACACAGGACCTTTTACATCCACAAGTTGTGAGTTCGAATCCCGCTCAGAGCGGCACTTGGAGTTAAATTGACTCGTCTGCTTGAAGAGGAGGAGGAGGAGGAGGAGGAGGAGGAGCTGACCCTGTTTACGAGCCTCTTAATTAAACTGAACTCAGTACACAGTAAATTAATTACAGGCACAAACAGATACTGAGTCAGTTTGTATGAGCGTCACAGGCTCCTTTTATCATCATAATGATGTTAACACACTCTCCAGTGTGTGTGTGTGTGTGTGTGTGTGTGTGTGTGTGTGTGTCCGGCTAACACTCTGCAGGTAATCTGTGTTTGTTTAAAGTGAAATCTGAATTTAACGAGCGTTACCAGGCGGATTCATCTGAAGACGACGCTTTAATTAAAGGAGGAAGTGTCTGCTGCTCGTTAACGTGTGACTTTTAAACACTCAACACACCTGCAGGCTTACTACATTTCCCAGAGTGCTGCATGACTTGAATGAAGGTTTATGATCTGTGAGGTGCAATGACAGGAAGTGTTTCTGTGGGTGGAGCGTGCAGCGTGTGTTTAAGGACTTCTCTTCAAACCTGATCTGTGATTGTTGGAACAGTGGAGAGACAAACTGAGATGTTTTGGGGAGTTTCTCTGAAGTTTGATGATCTATGAGGTGAAATGATCGATGATGTCTGAGTCTGCTGGAACGATGTAAAGACAAACATGAGTTTATTCTGTGCTTCATGAATTATTTATTGGTTTTGTTAATGGAGTCTGAACAGACCTCGATCTTTCTCTCTGAACCAACGTCCATGAATGCTCCACGATGATTGGACCTGGCAGTGACGGTGAAGCAGCAGATCAGCTGTAGATGTTGACGGTCATGTGACACCTGGTTACCTGCTGGTCTTCCTCCTGGAGGATCAGCGTCTGTGACTTCCTGCTGGAAAACACTGAACCTTTCAAAGACACTCTGGTTTTTATATTCCAGTCACAGGAAGTGTGAAAGCTGAAGGCTGCTGTGACGTCTGAGCGGAGACATGTTTGTTTCCTCAGAGATAAGAGCGGAGGAGGAAGAGGAGGAGGAGGAAGAGGAAGAGGAGGAGGAGGAGGAGGAGGAGGACATGATGTGGAGAGAGACACTTAACCAGGTGGATGCTGCATCACATTATTTATTTTAGAGTCTAATCTCATTCATTTATAAATTCATTTATGCACAGGACAGACAGGAAGACGTCTCAGAGACTACGTCCAGGTTTTAGACAGTCACAGCAACAGAACCTCTGAACCAGCAGTGTCCAGTCTAACAGTGAACACAGCAACAGAACCTCTGAACCGGGTTTGGCTCCTGGCATCTCAGGCTGAGTCAGTTCAGTTAGCTACACGGCTGACCGAGCTAACCACAGTTAGCGCTTCACTTCCTCACTGCTCGCTGTTATTTCGTGTCCGTAAATGAAACGTGACGTGTCGAGCTGTCAGATCCGGTTTGGACTCTGTGACAAACAGAATATTTTCATTGAATGTGAAGGAGTTAAAAACGTTGCAGTGTGTCACGTGTGGACTATCAACACTTCACAGCGTTAATTATGCATGAACACACGCAGCGGAACATGCTACCATATGCACATATGTTGGAGCAGACCTCACACACACACATGGGGGGCAGGTGTTTGATACCAAGTGTTACTGATGTATGCAGCCTCAGCACAATGTGTGTGTGTGTGTGTGTGTGTGTGTGTGTGTTACAGTGCTGAACACATGAAAGATGCAAAAGGACAGAAAACCCAAAGAAACATCTTGTATGCAGACGTTCTATCTTTGTGAGGACCGGCCTCAGAGGAGAGGACGTATGTGATGAGGTTGTCTGAATGTTAGTTATTGGTTTGATGATGGTTGTGTATCTGATGGTCGTATTCAGGTCTGATGAGGACGTCTGCTGCTTGTTCTTCAGGATGATGTCAGCTGGATGTTTACTTGAAGTTTTACTGCTTGGCAGAAAACTTCATTTTTTATTGGACGAGCAGATGTCCATGTCCTGCTGGGACACTGGAAGCTTCATATTTGTCCAAAGGTTTCTCCAGAGGAACCTTCAGCTCAGACGGTTTTCAAATATTTGATGACCAGCTGCTCTCCGATCTTTGAGCCAGTCGCTCATGAAGGAAAAGTTTGAAACTTTACGGCCGCACTGTTAAACTGTGGAGCAGGAAGAGGTGGAGCGAGGGTGGAGCGAATAATGAAACCACGTCAGCTTTGATGTGACGGAGCGACAACACAAAGGCAGCAACGCCGTCAACCTGAAGATCTGACAGAGGTCATCAAGCTAATGGAGTTTAAACGACGGTCAGACAGCTGATCAGGACGACTGAGCCGACAGGACGCGTCCAACAAACTAACTGTCCCCGCAGACTGTCTAAAACCAGGACATAGTCTCTGTGACGTCCCGCAGACTGTCTAAAACCTGGACGTAGTCTCTGTGACGTCCCGCAGACTGTCTAAAACCTGGACGTAGTCTCTGTGACGTCCCGCAGACTGTCTAAAACCAGGACGTAGTCTCTGTGACGTCCCGCAGACTGTCTAAAACCTGGACGTAGTCTCTGTGACGTCCCGCAGACTGTCTAAACCCTGGACGTAGTCTCTGAGACTTCACTGCAGACTGTCTAAACCCTGGACGTAGTCTCTGTGATGTCCCCACAGACTGTCTAAAACCTGGACGTAGTGATGATGACATTGTTCATTCTCTGATCTGTGATTGGTTCACTGGTGTGTGAAGTAAACATGTTAATTATTAATGTGTCTCATGAATAATTCAGACTTTGTCCACAGGTCTGAGTCCACGTCTGCACGCTTCATGTCTCAAACATCAGCAGCTTTTTGTTTCTTATGACGGACTGAAGAACTCAGTGAAAGTCATGTTGTGACGTGTTTCCTGAAATATTAGTTAACAGTTCTTCACCAGGTAAGGACACCTGAGGTCGTCGTGATTCAGGCTCCTCATTGGCTCGTCTGCAGACTGGAGCTGTCACACTGTGTGAGCTAAAGCCAGGAAATGACATCATTGACTCTCACACACTTTGATCCTGTGGTGGTGACGGAGCCGAGCTGAAACACACTTCATGTTCTTGAACAACAGGGTCAGATATAAACACACAGAGAGCTGACGGTTATTTTTACTCTGAGAGGCGAATAAAAGCCGAGCGAGGCGAGGCGCGGCGAGGCACGGCGGCGTTCCTCTTACATCTTAAATGTGCAGCAGCAGCAGAGAGGACGAGCTCAGATATGAAACGGTGAGATTTCATCTGCTGCGTCTGTTTCATGTTGGGACAGCTTGAAGTGGATAGACGGGAATAGAACAGAAATGTCTGTAGATATCTGAGCGTCATCAGCTCCCAAACAACACATCTGAGACCGGAGAACCGAACCCAGAACACTCGCTACGAGAACCAAGCTGTTCATCCACCATCCATCCAGATGAGAGAAGTTTTCCACGTTAATGTGAGAGATGAAACTTTCAGATTATTAAAGTGAAGCTCGGTCTGTGATCCGTTCACCTGTAGCACCACGTCAGGTGACGTATAAAGGGTGGCCTGCTGTCTGCGCACCGACTTCTCTGAACCCAAACCAAAGAACGACTCTTTAAAATGTTTGAAACATCTGTCAGAAAGATTCATCACATCTTAAAGTTGACGTTGCACACTGACGCAGGCGTGCAGCTCCGCCGCGGTCCGGTCCAGGTGCCGGTCTCCGCTCGGCTCGCCGCAAGCAGCCCGCGTCACTTTAACACAGAGCAGCTTGAGCTGACAGGAAGCCAGACACAGAGAAGCCGGTGGATTTTCAAAATAAAACAGACAAAAGAGAAACAAACAAAGTACGTAGCATGTTTGTAGAAGCACGTTTAGAAGAACATGAACCAGGAAGATTGGAGGGAGTCTGGAGGGATGAACGCTCTGAAACGCTCCTGGTGGGTTTGAAGTCGGATCAGACGTGACGGAGACGTGTCCGGTGGAGTTTCGGGGGTGAAGCGTTGGGGCAGATGTAAAGTGGTTTGGATTGTCTCTAAATCTCGACGAGGCGTCCAGGTCAACACTCAGAATAATAAAGGTTTGATTTACAGGCTGCTGCAGTGAGGTGAGTCTGGACGACAGCAGGTTGTTTGTTCAGATCCAAACAGATGCAGTAAAATGGCGGCTGCTGTTTTGGTGTTTGTTCGTCGTCGTTGTTTTGTGATGTCACCCCTGCTTGACCAATCACAACTCACAGCACGGCTGCCAGCCGGGCTTCAGTGTCGCCTCCTGAGCAGAACCCAAGTTCAGGAACAGAAGTGGAACCACGGATCCTCACTTTTCATTAAGTTTGGCCTCTTTGTCAGACGTCTGCCTCACTGTGGAGTCCGGAGGGGCAGCCGGCGGTACCGGACCCTTCCAGACGTTTAACTAATGCACGAAGCTTTTAGGACCGCCGCCAAGACTGGACCCAGGACAGAACCGATGTTTGTCTAACGCCTGCCAACTCTGATTTGTGGGTCCAACAGCAGAGACGAAGCAGCTCGTCTGGATGTGTCAGTGATGTTTAAAGTCCACCGACAGTCTGTAGCCAACACTGTAAAAAATCCAGTCTGTAACCAACACTGTAAAAAATCCAGTCTGTAACCAACACTGTAAAAAACATTTGCTCGTCTGAGTCTTTGATTTTGCTGTTTTCTTTCGTTGTTTCTGCGTCTCGTCTCTCGTTATCGAGGATGTTAATTGAAGCGTCTGCAGCTCCACAACAAATGAAGCAGTAATTAGAGTTCAGTGTTTGAGTTATGAGAGCGAGCTGAGGCGAGGCGACACACCTCGAGGTCTTCTCATTTCACGTCTGTCTGTTTCTGTTTCTTCTCCATCCGTGACGTCATTTTTATGGTGGTTAGTTCCATCAGAACTTTGGGATGGAGCGTGTTTGGTTTGACATTGAAGAGAGTCGGACTGATCCAGGTTCACCTGCAGTCCTGAGGAAACAGAATAAGGCCTCAGGTACAAGTTAAATTTCTTCCCCGGGTCTCCGGGCTGAGCCTCGGAAGGTGATGAGCTCAAACATCCGAGGTCAAGAACCGCTGCTTCACCGCGTCTAACGGAGTCAGACAGATTGGTGCCTGATCAGGAGCCTCCTGGATCCAGGACGATGGAGGATGGAACCCGCCAGATCGACTCTGCTGAGCCCAATGAGCTCTTTGAAGTTTGTAGTTTCACTAAATCATCTTCATGTTCCTCCTGATGTCTCTGTGCTCGTTTCCTGTCAGCTCTCCTCACTCGACTCCCTCATAAAGGATCCAGCGTGGCCTTCAGGCGTGCTCGCTGTAGATTTGTCCAGAGCAAACACAACTGCTAACTCAGACTAAGCTGCAGCCTGCAGCCCACAAACAGTTGGTGTTGGTGCTGGGACGCATATCCAGGACCGGCTCCAGCCGTTTGAGTGCCCGAGGCCAGATTAGGATTTGGCAGAGAGCGAGGATAGACGAGAGATCAGATGTCTGTCCTCCAGCAGCTTGGAGCTTCTGCAAATACTTCCTGTGTTCATCTGGACAGTTACAGATATTAACACATCAGAAGCAGAAACAAGCTGCAGAGGACAAACAAACCAGCTTCAAGCTGATTCACGTGAGTCCACCCGGCTCGTCTCCATGACGGCGCCACCGCCACGTGAAGAAGATCCAAACTGCTGACTTCTTCTCCTGACAGACTCTCAGTCAGTTTGAAGGCGTTTGTGCTCACAGCAGATAAAAAACATCATGAAATCACATTTACAACAGTCATTACAAACTATGACAGTAAAATATGAAGGAAGAGAACGTGCTGATAAACATTAGCATAACATATATAAATAATAAACATAAGAGGCTCCATGGAGTGTCAGCATCACGTCTGTAATCAAACACCAGCGATGTCCTGAGCTGCTGTGTGTTTCAGATATCGATCAGACGTCTGATCTGAAAACCTGAACAGCGTCCATAAATCTCACTCTGTTTGTTTTTTGTGCGGTCGGCCTCTTCCAGACGAGGCCGAGGGAAGCCCTGCGCTATCGATCCGACATGTGAGCGTCCCAGCGGGGTCGGCGGGATCGTCCTCTGAATGCAGCCGCCGTGTAATTCAAGCCAGCGGTCTGACCTTCAGGAAGGTCGGAGGACGCTCTCTGCCTCTTCAGGTTTCAACAGTTCACCACCGCGGACACAAAAGGAATCAGTCTGTTCCTCATGTTGAACCTCCTGCAGGGATTCAGCCCAAAGGTGTTCGAGGTCAGGACAGTCAACTCATCGGCTTCACGCGACCGAACGTTTGTAACCGTCCGGTACTGGTCGTCATAGTCAACGACTGTCCTCTCGTCCAAGAGACTTCTTCAGAGACATGTGACTCATGGGCACGCCCCACCATCAGGTTGGTCGTTAATGTGAGTCGCTGACCTCACCTGTGGGTCGCTGACCTCACCTGTGAGTCGCTGACCTCACCTGTGGGTCTTTGAGCCCCCTCCCAGTCGTTCCTGTGTAGACTCCAGCTGTACTGAGGTGACTCGTTGTCCTCAGAGCAGCAGATCCCTCTCACGGCTTGTCAGGTGATGTTTGTTGCAGATTTTCCACTTTCTTCTTTAATTTATAATTTGTGAGATCGACTCATCTTCATATTTGGACGGGATCTTGGACTGTTTCAGTGTTACGGCAGCTTTTCCAGCCTGTGCCGTGGTTCAGATCTACGTACTTTTGGACATGTAGTTCAGTTCAGAAATGGTCAAATATTTGTGGATCTTTAGTGTTGGTGAGGGGTGGAAAGAATGATCTGTTGTCTGAAGAGAGAGAGGGATGAACAATGGCATCATGGTTAAACAGAGAGAAAGGAGGCGAGCGCAGAGGCGTGCTGGTTTTACAGCCTGATATAAATCTCTCCATTAAGTCGCCTTTTACAGCCTGGTAATATTTATAGGAGACGGTGAGCGGGAGGACGGGGGAGGACGGGGGAGGACGGGGGAGAGATGACCAATAAATATTGAATTACTCCTTCAATATTTATTCTTTAATGTCTGTTTTAATGCACTGACGGATTATCAGACGATAACATGGACTTTAATTTAATGATGAATTTATAAACAAACATTCATTTGTCACCGCAGAGTAACACTCCATCTTCTCTGTACACACTGATACTCAGCCTGCTGTTCAGCAGCTAACTGTAGCTGCTGTTAGCTAATGTTAGCTCAGCTTGTTAGCTAATGTTAGCTCAGCTTGTTAGCTAATGTTAGCTTGTTTGTTAGTTTGTTAGCTCAGGTGACACTAATTAAGGCTCCATTCCATTCAGGTGCTGTGGATTCCTGCTGTGGCGCATGTTGGTTCACTGTAAAGTCTCTGCTGCAATAAATGGAACCAGAGCAGATTACTGTAGTCTGATTACCTGTTGTCCACCTGTCTCTGCTCCTCAGTGTTTCCCTCAGACAGACAGACACACACACACACACACACACACACACACACACAGGCAGTTGTCTCACAGCCCGTCTGCGAGCTGTAATTGGTTTGTCGCCTTGTCAAGTGGCTGCCTGACACTCAGACAGAGACTTCAATTTAACAAGACACAGAGAGGATGAAGCTGAGGTGGAGGAACGAAGCTGAGGTGGAGGAATGAAGCTGAGGTGGAGGAATGAAGCTGGGGTGGAGGCTTGATAGTGAGGTGGAGGAATGAAGCTGGGGTGGAGGAATGAAGCTGAGGAGGAGGAATGAAGCTAAGGTGGAGGCTTGATAGTGAGGTGGAGGAGGAAGCTGGATGGAGTGCTTGCAGAGATGAATTTCTGATCTCCGACTGCACATGAATGCAGCATGAGATGTGAAATCACTGAAGACACTCTGATGTGTGTACGTATAATGGCTCTAAACACTACGTTACCCATGAGCCTCGGCGGTCGTCACTGAGTAAAGTGATTAAAATTATTGGAGAATAAGAGCGACCTGTGACTCAGCGTGATGTGATGAGGAGGTGAAGGATTTATTCTTCGAATAACGACGAGTCATGAAAGTTTCAGACTGCGCTCAGCAACCTCGGCCTGATGAATGAGCTCATGCTGTCATCGTTATGGACCATCCTTCATCGTCCTTCACCAACTGAGCTGACAGTGCTCTGTCTTTTTCCTCCACCTCCACCCTCCATGTCCTCAATAATACCGGTCAGAGATGTGATGGAAACACTCTGACTGCACGGAGCGCGTCATGAAGAGCTCTGAACCCACTGGACCAGTGAAGCTGTAGGAGGACATGAGGAGCAGTGAGCAGTGGACCATGTGGTCCAAAAGGACATGGAGACGTGGTTTTCCTTCTACATGATGAGACAAACAAAGTGAAGAACAGAAATGTTCTTCAGCAGCTCTATCAGGACTGATGGAGGAGAATCTTCAGCATGATTCCTCCCCTCAGTCTGATCCTGGTTCTTCTTCTTCATCAGTACTGAAGATGGTCCAGTGGGGAAGGACGCCGACCGCCGACGTGGTGAGTCCAGGTGAGTCAAAGGTAAGTGAAGCTAGCTGCGCTCGCTAAACGCTGAGTGCTGATTGGACAGCTGACTCTGTGTTGTAGTTCATGTGAAGCGTCCGTGATGGCAGAGGAGAAGAGTGAAGAGGACGCTGATCCATCTCAGCTGAAGCAGACATGACTCAGCTCTTTTCATCTCCGTCATCAATCATTTTATGTATTGTAAATATTTATGCTAACTCAGGACAGTGAGTCAGCATAAATATTTGATCATATAGTCACAAACTAATTGATTAATGAAGTGTCTTAATAAAGTCTGTTTGTGTTTAAAACTGAAGCTGTCATAACAGTGTGTGTGTGAGTGTGTGTGTGTGTGTGTGTGTGTGTGTGTGTGTGTGTGTGTGTGTGTGTGTCAGGTCCTGACAAGGCCCGACGTTTTCCACCTTCACACACACTCAATTGTCAGGGTGTATTGTTGAGTTCAGCTGCAGTGAAGCGCTGTCTTGCTGTGTGTGTGTGTGTGTGTGTGTGTGTGTGTGTGTGTGTGTTGTCTTGGCATCAAAACAAACTAAGTTTGACTTTAAGTAACTAGAAACTTTAGAGAGGCATTAAAAACTAGAAGCATACAGACACACACACACACACACACACACACACACAGACTGCTTTTACAGGAAGTGAAAAGCCCCATTCATCCGTCAGAATAAAAGGATTTAATCTGTGTTCCTAACAGAGCCGACTCATGGAGCCAGCCTCGAGTGGGCGTCTGAGGAACTGCAGTTTGTGTGAGCTGATGTTTGAATAAGGCTGAATGTTGTTAAAGCGTTAGCAAATGTTCTAATGATTATTTTTGTCCGGGTGTTGCAGGAAGTCAGACTGTAAACAGAGATGTTTGAGTAAACCACAGAAGAAGAAGCGATCCAGGTTCATCAGGTTCACAGGTTATTATTATTGATGTAACAGTACTTCACCATCAGGTTACATAATGTGTGTGTGTGTGTTATTGCAGCCTTTTGTAATTGTTGCCATGCTACAGTGTCAGGTGAACAGTGTGTGTGTGTGTGTGTGTGTGTTTTCTGTTTTAACGCTGACTGTTGTCGTGTGATGCATTCAGGGTCCTCCTTAGATCCATCCTGATGACTGCCAAAACGTCACGCCATGAAATAAATCAAATGAATAATTCATGCTGCAGATGGCAAATTTGAACCAATCAGCAGCCTCGTGTCTGTAGTTAACCAACGCAGGAAGTATCAAACTGCAGTTTGTTAAGAGTCCACTGGAATTTCGTCCAGGTTTTGAGCAGTCTGTGGGGCGTTGCTGAGACTGCGTCCAGGTTTTAGACAGTCTGTGAAGGGGCGTCACAGGAACTACGATCAGGTTTTAGACAGTCTGTGGGGGCGTCACAGAGACTACATCAGGTTTTAGACAGTCTGTGGGGGCGTCGCTGAGACTGCGTCCGGATTTTAGACGGTCTGTGGGGCGTCGCTGAGACTACGTCCAGGTTTTTAGACAGTCTAACGGGGGCGGCGTCTGAGACTCGTCCGAAAAGGTTTTAAACAGTCTGTGGGGACGTCACAGAGACTACGTCCAGGTTTTAGGCAGTCTGTGCGGGGACGTCACAGAGACTACGTCCAGGTTTTAGACAGTCTCTTGGGGGCGTCACAGAGACTACGATCAGGTTTTGAACAGTCTGGCGTCCCCCGATTACATTGCCGGCAATTCAGCTCAGTTCTGGCCGCGACACCGGCTCCACTCCCTGTGAACATTTCCCCAGGCCGGTAAACCTCTTCTTCTTCTTCTTCTTCTTCTTCTTCTTCTTCTTCTTTTCGGTGGTCCGAAACATCTGTTGTACAAACACTAACACTCCCCCTAGCAAACTGAGCTAAAGTTAGATTTCTGATTTCTTTCCAACACAGGCGAGCTAACATGCTGCTTCTTGCGTAGCATGAGTACAGGAAAGGAGGAAGTTGCCCGAAGCTTTCTGAACTGTGATTGGTTCTTCCTCGACGTGTGATTACTTTTCATTTTTAAGTTTTTCATGTTTCATACATACATTCTGACTGCGTGTGTGGTGTGTGTGTGGTGTGTGTGTGTTCCTGATGACTTTCAGCAGGTTGGCGTCGTGTTGCAGTCAAACAGTCAGCGAGGGAACAGCTGCCAATCTCCTGTCATTAGGAATTACTGGCTGCATATGATGAGGCCATATGGACTATTAACAAACCCAGCCTACTCTGCAGGCCGAGCGGAGGAGGTGGAGGAGAGAGGGATGGATGAAGGGGAGGTGTGCCCGGCATATGGAGGAAGGAACACATGAAACTGAAGAGAGATTAAGGTAGAACGGATGGATGACTGATCTTCATGAACAGTTATACGTCCTGTTAGCATTTACAAGATGCAGAATGAAGATGGACAGACGGAGGATGAAGGAGAGATGAAGGGGCGATGAAGGAGGATGAAGGAAGGATGAAGGAGGATGAAGGAGGATGAAGGAAGGATGAAGGAAGCGATGAAGGAGGATGAAGGAGGGATGAAGGAAGAATTGAAGAAGGAGAGGATGAAGGGAGGATGAAGGGAGGAAGGATGAGGAAAGGGGAGAGGATAGGAAGGAGAGCGTGAAGGAGGATGAAGGAGGATGAAGGAGGATGAAGGAGGGATGAAGGAAGGATGAAGGAGGGATGAAGGAAGGTGAAGGAGCGATGAAGGAGGGATGAAGGAAGGATGAAGGAGGGATGAAGGGAGGGATGAAGGAAGGATGAAGGAGGGATGAAGGAAGGATGAAGGAGGGATGAAGGAGGAGGGATGAAGGAGGGGATGAAGGAAGGAGATGAAGGAGGGATAGGGAGGATGAAGGAAGGATGAAGGGAGGATGAAGGGAGGATGAAGGAGGGATGAAGGAGGATGAAGGAAGGATGAAGGAGGATGAAGGAGGCGATGAAGGAGGGATGAAGGAAGGATGAAGGAGGGATGAAGGAGGGATGAGAAGGGATGAGGAGGATGAAGGAAGGATGAAGGAGGGATGAAGGAGGATGAAGGGATGAAGGAGGGATGAAGGAAGGATGAGAAGGAGCGATGAAGGAGGGATGAAGGAAGGATGAAGGAGGATGAAGGAGGGATGAAGGAAGGATGAAGGAGGGATGAAGGAAGGATGAAGGGCGATGAAGGAGGGATGAAGGAGGATGAAGGAAGGATGAAGGAGGAGGATGAAGGGAGGGATGAAGGAAGGATGAAGGAGGGATGAAGGGAGGGTGAAGGAAGGATGAAGGAGGGATGAAGGAAGGATGAAGGGAGGATGAAGGGAGGATGAAGGAAGGATGAAGGGAGGATGAAGGAGGGATGAAGGAGCGATGAAGGAGGGATGAAGGAGGATGAAGGAAGGATGAAGGAGGGATGAAGGAGGATGAAGGAAGGATGAAGAGCGATGAAGGAAGGATGAAGGAGAGATGAAGGATGAAGGAAGGATGAAGGAGGATGAAGGGCGATGAAGGAGGAGATGAAGGAAGGATGAAGGAGAGGATGAAGGAGGATGAAGAGGGATGAAGGAGGGATGAAGGAAGGATGAGAGGATGAAGGAGAGGATGAAGGATGAAGGAGAGGATGAAGGAGAGGATGAAGGAGGATGAAGCGATAGAAGGAGGATGAAGGAGAGGATGAAGGAGGATGAAGGAGGAGAGGATGAAGGAGGGATGAAGGAGGGATGAAGGAAGGATGAAGGAGCGATGAAGGAGGATGAAGGAAGGATGAAGGAGGGATGAAGGAGGGATGAAGGAAGGATGAAGGAGGATGAAGGAAGGATGAAGGAGGATGAAGGAGCGGCGATGAAGGAAAAGGATGAAGGAGGATGAAGGAGGATGGAAGGAGCGATGAAGGAGGGATGAAGGAGGGATGAAGGAAGGATGAAGGAGGGAAGGAAGGATGAAGGAGGAGAAGCGATGAAGGAGGGATGAAGGAAGGATGAAGGAGGGATGAAGGGAGGGATGAAGGAAGGATGAAGGAGGGATGAAGGAGCGATGAAGGAGGATGAAGGAGGATGAAGGAAGGATGAAGGAGGATGAAGGAGGGATGAAGAAGGGATGAAGGAGGGATGAGAAGGATGAGAGGATGAAGGAGGGATGAAGGAGGGATGAAGGAAGGATGAAGGAGGCGATGAAGGAGGGATGAAGGAAGGATGAAGGAGGGATGAGGAGGGATGAAGGAAGGATGAGAAGGAGGGATGAAGGAAGGATGAAGGAAGCGTGAAGGAGGGATGAAGGAGGATGAAGGAAGGATGAAGGAGGGATGAAGGGGAGGAGGGATGAAGGAAAGGATGAAGGAGGGATGAAGGAAGGATGAAGGAGGGATGAAGAAGGGATGAAGGAGGGATGAAGGAAGGATGAAGGGAGGATGAAGGAGATATGAAGGAGGGATGAAGGAAGGATGAAGGAGAGATGAAGGGAGGATGAAGGAAGGATGAAGGAGGATGAAGGAAGAGGATGAAGGAGGGATGAGGAAGGATGAAGGGAGGATGAGGGGATGAAGGAAGGATGAAGGAGGATGAAGAGGGAGGATGAAGGAGGATGAAGGAGGGATGAAAGGAGGGATGAAGAAGGATGAAGGAGGGATGAAGAGGAGGATGAAGGAAGGATGAAGAGAGGATGAAGGAGGGATGAAGGAAGGATGAAGGGAGGATGAAGGGAGGATGAAGGAGGGATGAAGGAAGGATGAAGGGAGGATGAAGGGAGGATGAAGGAGGGTCTGCAGGTGGTGTGAAGCAACCCTGGGCGGCCATGTTGGGGGTGGTTAGTTAGCTCAGCTGATGTTGTTCCATCGATCCACAGGAAAGATGAAGAGGAAGTACTTACCAAAATAAAAGCACAAAAAACACACTGTAGTCTCTGTGATGTCCCGCAGACTGTCTAAAACCTGGACGTAGTCTCTGTGACATCCCTGCAGACTGTCTAAAACATGGACGTAGTCTCTGTGACATCCCTGCAGACTGTCTAAAACATGGACGTAGTCTCTGTGACATCCCCTGCAGACTGTCTAAAACATGGACGTAGTCTCTGTGGCGTCCTGCAGACTATTATCTGAAACCTGGGCATCAAAGTCTCTGTGATGTCCCGCAGACTGTCTAAAACCTGGACGTAGTCTCTGTGACATCCCGCAGACTGTCTAAAACTGGACAAAGTCCGTTGTCTGATGTCAATGTTTTTGTGTGTAGACTCAGTGTTCTCTGTCTTTATATTTCTCTGTCTCTGTCGATGAGGACAGACTAAATGTCTCTCCAGCTGATGGCGGTCTGCTCTGTTTTGTTTTTCACATTAATTAACCAACATAACGAGTTCATTTAAGCGGGCGTCTGTAAAGCAGCTGATTGGTTTTCACAGATCTCTGCAGTCGCGAGCAGAAGCCGGTGTCATCAGTCAGATGGAGAGATGGATGGAGGGATGGATGGACGGAGTCAGAGATGAAGCTGTACGAGCTTCAACCATCTGGACTGTTCGCGTCTCCGAGCGCCGAGGGAAAGACGGGCGAACAGAGGGATGGACGGAGGATGTAAAGTGTGGAGGCCATATGTTCTTTTTACAGCTCAGGAAGCAGAGAGTGAGGCGGGGAGGCTGCAGTTTGTTTCCAGGCAGCTGTGGAAGAAAATCACAGTCAGATCTTTAAAACATGGAGAACATCAATCTGACCCACCTTCAGGTTGATGGTGGAGACACCACCGAGTCTCTGCTGTGACACACAGACAGTCTGCAGGGATGTCACAGAGACAACGCCCAGGTTTTAGACAGTCTGCAGGGACGTCACAGAGACTACATCCAGGTTTTGAAGTCCTATGGGACACGTCTGAGACTACATCAGGTTTTTAGACAGTCTGTGGGATGTCACAGAGACTACGTCCAGGTTTTAGACAGTCTGTGGGGATGTCACAGAGACTACGTCCAGGTTTTAGACAGTCTGTGGGATGTCACAGAGACTACGTCCAGGTTTTAGACAGTCTGTGTGGATGTTGTTGTTATTTTGTCCTGTGTCCTGTGACTTTAATGAGAGTCAAAGTTCGTTAACAATATTTAGTTTGAGTTTTAGAGACTTCCTGTTTAAACATGAGCTGAGCGAGCTTGTTGACCGCTGACAGAACCAGAACCTGACGGGCCGAACAGAATCTGAGTTTTCAGACATATGGAGAGAAAATGTTTGGACGCCAACGTTTGGTTCTGATCCAGACGAGCTGGAAACATTTCAGCGAAGAGGACGAAGAACAGCTGTGAGACTCTGTCTGTTTATCATCACTGATATGAATCGTCTCCATGACAACAGTCCTTTCAAAATAAAATCTAAAAACCGATCAGCTGACGGGTCTTTAAAGTCTACCTGCTCCTCTTTCTCTCCAACAGACGTCGGTATTTCTCTCCTCTTCACTCCTGCAGAGCGTGGATGAGCAGGGAGAGAGCCATCTGTGGAAGAGGTGCATGCTGGGAGGAGCAGAAGGGAAGGAAGGAAAAAGGAAAGGAGGAGGAGGGAAGGTAATGGGAGAGAGGTAACAAAGGAGAGAAGGGGAAGAGGAAAGGATGGAGGGAAGGCAACATCAGGAAAAAGGAAGGAATCAGGAAAGGAAGGAAAAGTGGAAGGACAAAACAAGAGGTTAAAGTAGGAAAGGAAACAAAGAGAGAAGCATGGAGGGAGAACGGAGAAGATGAAAAGATGGAGATGAAGTGGGAGGGAATGAGGAAGGAGGAGGTGAAAGAGAACAAGGAGAAACAAAGTGAGGTAAAAGGAGTGAAGAAGGGGAAGGAAAGAGGAGTAAAGGAAGGAAAGGAAGGAAAGGAAATATCTCTGTCGTTGTTTTTGTTAATTTCTAGATTCACAGAGGAAACCCGCCTAAATAAAATCACAGACATCAACGTCATGACAAAGATTTCTGTTTATTGATGGCAGCCAGAAGTTTACACAAAAAACACTCTGAGTGCAGCTCAACCCACAACGTGACAGAACACACACACACACACACACACACACACGCACATGTGCTTTGTTGTTCAAGCCTTGCCAACTCCAGGTGTACACACACACACACACACACACACACACACTGTCTCCTTACAGTTGAACACCATCTGCATGACCATATGTCTGTACACACACTACGCACACACACACTCCTGAGGCCAGGTGTAAACAAGCTTGTCTCCCAGCAGATGTGTTTTCTGTCATTCTGCATATTGTTACACTAGACCAGCTCTGTGTGTGTGTGTGTATCTTGTGTATTGTGTATAATGTGTGTGTGTGTGTGTGTGTGTGTGATAATCTGAAGTTGACAGCTGGATGCCTCTAAACCTTTCTTTGGCTTCTCAGGACTGTCACACACATTTTCGAACAAACACACACAATGTGCATGTATGCGTATCCTCACACACACACCTGCACAAACACACACATAAACACACACAGGAGCTGTGGCTGAGCAGGTTTGACAGCAGATGAAGAAGAGGAACTGAATGTACAGTCACACACACACACACACACACACACACACTGTTTTTACTTTCTCTTTTTAACACTCACACAGGGAGGGACTTGTATTAGATGTTGGTCGATGTTTACAGCAGCCAGGTGTGGTGTGTGTTACAACCAGTGAACACGGTGAACCAGATGAGAACCATTATTATCTATTCTGTATGTTTATATTCTGTATGTTGTATTCTATATGTTTCTATTCTGTATGTTTTCTATTCTATATGTTTCTATTCTATATGTTTCTATTCTTATGTTTCTATTCTATATGTTTCTATTCATGTATTTTCTATTCTATATGTTTCTATTCTGTATGTTTCTATTCTATATGTTTCTATTCTGTATGTTTCTATTCTATATAACCTATTCATATTCTATTCTGTATGTTTCTATTCTATATGTTTCTATTCTGTATGTTTCTATTCTGTATGTTTCTATTCTATGTTTCTATTCTGTATGTTTCTATTCTATATGTTTCTATTCTGTATGTTTCTATTCTATATGTTTCTATTCTGTATGTTTCTATTCTTATATGTTTCTATTCTATATGTTCTATTCTGTATGTTTCTATTCTCTATATGTTTCTATTCTGTATGTTTCTATTCTGTATGTTTCTATTCTATGTTTCTATTCTATATATTTCTATTCTGTATGTTTCTATTCTGTATGTTTCTATTCTGTATGTTTCTATTCTATATGTTTCTATTCTGTATGTTTCTATTCATATATGTTTCTATTCTGTATGTTTCTATTCTATATGTTTCTATTCTGTATGTTTCTATTCTATATGTTTCTAGCTATATGTTTCTATTCTATATGTTTCTATTCTGTATGTTTCTATTCTGTATGTTTCTATTCTATATATTTTATTCTGTATGTTTTCTATTCTGTATGTTTCTATTCTATATGTTTTCTATTCTATATGTTCTATTCTGTATGTTTCTATATTCTATATGTTTCTATTCTGTATGTTTCTATTCTGTATGTTTTTCTATTCTATATGTTTCTATTCTGTATGTTCTATTCTGTATGTTTCTATTCTATGTTTCTATTCTGTATGTTTCTATTCTGTATGTTTCTATTCTATATGTTTTCTATTCTGTATGTTTCTATTCTATATGTTTCTATTCTATATGTTTCCTATTCTGTATGTTTCTATTCTGTATGTTCTATTCCTATATGTTTCTATTATATGTTTTCTATTCTGCTATGTTTCTATTCTGTATGTTTCTATTCATATGTTTCTATTCTGTATGTTTCTATTCTATATGTTTCTATTCTGTATCATTTCTATTCTGTATGTTTCTATTCTATATGTTTCTATTCTATATGTTTCTATTCTGTATGTTTTCTATTCTATATGTTTCTATTCTATATGTTTCTATTCTGTATGTTTCTATTCTATATGTTTCTATTCTGTATGTTTCTATTCTGTATGTTTCTATTCACTGTATGTTTCTATTCTATATGTTCTATTCTATATGTTTCTATTCTGTATGTTTCTATTCTATGTTGCAGCAAGACAGATTATAATCTTTGAACAGAAGCTGAAATGAGGGATGAGTTTGCACACAATCCTAATGATGTCATTTCAGGAGTCAGAACTCAGAAACAGAGCGATTCAGTCTAACAGGGAATACAGGTGCAGCTCTGAGAGGGATTCAAGCCTCACAACTGTGGATGTAAAAGTTCCTGTGTGCCTGACATGAACCCACTGGACCAGTGAAGCTGTAGGAGGACATGAGGAGCAGTGAGCAGTGGACCATGTGGTCCAAGGTTTTATGTAGAGCGTGGTTTCCTTCTCCATGATGAGACAAACAAGTGAAAAACAGAAATGTTCTTCGAACGCTCCTATCAGGGCCCCAGTGGAGGAGAATCTTCAGCATGATGATGTGTGTGTGTGTGTGTGTGTGTGTGTGTGTGTGTGTGTGTGTCTAAATACAAAAAACTCAAACAAACCCGTCAAACCGTTGCGTTGCGTTCGTTTCTCGTCGTAAATTTCCATCAAATTTCTCCGATTTCATCACAGGCGACCATCGGGGAACAAAGAACAGGTGAGTCAAAGGTAAGTGAAGCTAGCTGGCTTCAACAAGCTAGCTAGCTGGTTTTATGTGACCCCAATAGAAACTAAAGTTGATTTTCTTCAACAGGACCTATCGTCTTTTCACTACATGCTGCATGGCTTGGCTCCTTTAGTGGCTAAATATTGGCTTTAGCTCTACTGCTACTGTGAAGCTGTCATAAAGTCTGCAAATCAGCTTCATGCAGGCTTCAAGCTCTCCTGACAGGAAGGCTAACTGACATCAGAGCAGTTTTTAAATTGTTTCCTGCAGACAGCGTCACTTTCACTTTCAGTTTGAGCTGCTCACAAAAACATTTTCTGACATTTCCGATGCTGAGTGTGGAGCTGAACACAGGCTGATCAGGCGGGATTTGAACCCACGGGGAAACATTTTACAACTCAAACCAATACAAGCACTGCAGCATGAAGCGGGGCTGCAGAGAGCAAACATGCTGGGACGAGGATTCAGCTCTTTCACGCCTGGCTGTCCAATCAAAGAGAGCGTCAGAGACACCGAGATGGGAGCTCGAGCGCTGACAGAGGAGGACTGATGATTCATATTCATACACACACACAAACTAACAGTGTGAACACACACACACAAGCTAACGGCATGAACACACACACACGAGGACTAGGCATGAACACACACACCACTAAAGTGCTGGCATGAACACACACACACAGTGCCGCCCAGACACACCGGAGAAGTCAAACACACATAAACAGTCACAGTCAGCTCAGCCTCCAGAGACTCTCAGAGTTCAGGGAACGCTTTGGAAAGTTTGAAGTCGGTTTATTTCCTGACGTTTCTGGAACATTTTTGTCATTTTCTGGCTGAACACCAACACACTCACAAAACACGTCTTCCTAACCTCGTAGGGACTCTGCAGCTCCCGAACACTTCTTTTAAACAGAACCAACATTAAGCATTAGAAACTCAGATTATTAATCAGATTATTAATCAGATTATTAATCAGATTATTAATCAGATTACACTACACAGTCCAGATGAGACCGCAGTTTGTTTTATGAGCCAGTCTGGACCTGAAAAGTATTTGTAATAATATTTGTAGTGAGTCAGGTGTGCTGTCATGCTGATTAAAGCACGATCTAAACTAGTTGACCAATCAGATTGCTCGGTCAGCTGACTCACGTGTTACGGTAACGTTACGAGGTAACGTTCACAGTTAGCTCAATGCCTTAAATGTAAAATGTAAATGTGATTTGCAGCATTAAAATTTCATGCAGTCTCATTTCCATGTGGAAGACTGATCCCCTGCTCCTCCTCCTCACCTCTCCTCCTCCTCCTCCTCCACCACCTCCCCTCCTCCTCCTCACCTCCTCCTCCTCCTCTCCTCCACCACCTCCACCTCCTCCTCCACCTCCTCCTCCTCCTCTCAGCTCTATCTTAATCTCGTGCAGCAGTCTCGTTGAAAAGCGTCTTTGAAACTCGTCCTGACAGTGTTTACCCCCATTAGTAGAGTGAGTTGACAAACCTGATGCCTCCACCAGGAGTTTTCTTTTCTAAACCACTCCCAGAAGAGCCTCCACCCACCCAAAACCAATTACCTCCAGCAGCTTTATACCACGGCTCATAATCCCCGAGCCGAGCAGATATGAGGATTCTCTTTCAGCTACTCAGCATTATTCAGAGAAGAAGAAGAAGAAGAGCGTCTGAGGGCGGCGTGTCCGATGAGGCGGGAGGAGGAGAGGTGGTGGAGAGGTGGAGAAATGAAGCGATTCAATTAGAGCGAGGACTTGGTGAGGGGTCACTGAGGCGGTGGTGGACGCCCATGAACGAATCTGCGACTCTCGTTAATGCTGGGTTTTTCTTGTTGAGGGCTGAATTGTACCGGCTGTGAGCTCGGCCTCGTTCTGCCACTCTGTGAAGGGTTTAAACTGCAACGCTCCGAGAGGCTCCGATGAGACGACGCTGCACAAAAAGAGGCCGAGCACAAAGACTCATCATGAGACAGGAAGCGGCTCGCTGTCACGAAGTGTGAAGTGTGTTTCAGACATTATCAAAACTTTGCGACCCCTGACCTTTCACACAGCGCCACCATCAGGTCCAAATGATGTTTGTTCCAATGCGGCTAAACAACTGATCTGTCCCGTCCTCAGCTCTGCATTGTGCTTACTGACAGATGCTAACGCTGGCTAAACATTGCACGTTAGCATGCTAAAACACATCTCTGTTTAACGTGACAGACGCCCGCCAACGGGGGGGGGGGCATCACCACGTCTGCCTCCACCCGTCGTTTTGAGCTCGTCCTGACAGCGTGGAGACCCGGCTGTCCTTAAGCCTGTCGGAACTCAAACAACGACACGGCCAGCGTGACAAACTCAGACGGACACACTCCTCCACTCGAGTGTGTGTGTTTCCTCTGCTTCCTGTTACACTCACAACGTGAAGTGTTTATTCTCCACCCTGCACAGGCAGCACCATCACATCACAGCGACTACGTCCAGGTTTTAGACAGTCTGTCATGTTGGAGGTGGTAAATGGATGTAAACGTTTGTGAACTGGTGGGAGAGGAAACAAGGAGGAGAAACAAGGAGAACAAGGCAGCGGGTCGGGGATGTGGAAAGGAAGATGAGAAATGGAGGGGAGGCGCAATCATGTGATTACCTGAGAGATGGTAACCATGGCAGCGCAACATCTGACCGCCAGTCATCCTTCCTGGATATATTTAGTGTGTGTGTGTGTGTGTGTGTGTGTGTGTTGGTAATTCTGGAGGATTCAGCTGAATTTTTTCTGTCAGTTAAACTCCACAGGAAGGAGAAATGATCTCAGCAGACACACACACTCCACGCACACACACACACACACACACACACACTGAAGGACACTTTAATGTGTGATTGCTGCTCACACTTCACGTCTGATATTAAATATTTATTTCTATGTTGGAAATGTTTCATCATTTACTGTCGTGTTCCAGTGCGACTGACATCCTCCATGGCTGTGAAGTGAGCCAAAACTGCAGTTCCTCTAGAACGTCCACTTGAGGCTGGCTGCAGAAGTGAGTCAGTCTCCATAAGTCCCCATGTTCAAATGTCCAACTTCACAGCAGAAATAAACATGTTTACAGCCTGGTACAAAAAACAGTTTTGGTCTCTATAGCTAATTTCTAATTTTCATGACAACTGTACTGAGGGTGAAGTTATATACAACTCACCTGTTCACAGTATATTAAGGCTTAAAGTTATGCAGGATTAAGAGTGTGGACGCTTTGATTGACAGGTGGGTGTCCTCAGTTCAGTCACAGTCTGAGACTTGAACCAACCTCCCAGCAGTGGGTCTATGTTAGTTCAGACAACTTAAACTCTGAGTGTTTACAGACAACAAACAGTCGAGCCTGCTGCTGTGTGATAACTCACACACACACACACACACTGACAGCTGGCAGCAGTGTTAATGTTAAACCTCGTGCACAGAAACAAGCTGTGGTTCTGTTCAGTCATCAGTGAGGACAGAGATGACTGCAGCAGCCCTCACGATCCTCTGAACTGCATCAAACAGGAAGCACTCATTTTATTTTATCTTCCATATTTTGACTGAATGTTGTTATGAACCAAAAACACAAAGACAAAATCTGATCCTGAGCTGGTTTGTTAGTTCAGAGTCTCATCAGCAGATTCAGATGCCTGAGAGTGGCCTTCAGTTCTACAGAGTGCGCTCTGGCGGATTAGAACACACAACTTGTGGATGTAAAGTTCCTGTGTGCCTGACATGAACCCACTGGACCAGTGAAGCTGTAGGAGGACATGAGGAGCAGTGAAGCAGTGGACCATGAGTCCCAAAGGACATGGAGAGCGTGGATTTCCTTCTCCATGATGAGACAAACAAAGTGAAGAACAAATGTTCTTCAGCAATATCAGGACTGATGGAGGAGAATCTTCAGCATGATGATGTGTGTGTGTGTGTGTGTGTGTGTGTGTGTGTGTGTGTCTAAATACAAAAAACTCAAACAAACCCGTCAAACCGTTGCGTTGCGTTCGTTTCTCGTCGTAAATTTCCATCAAATTTCTCGATTTCATCACAGGCGGCCATCGAGGAACAAAGAACAGGTGAGTCAAAGGTGATGAAGCTAGCTGGCTTCAACAAAGCTAGCTAGCTAGTTTCTTTATTTAATAGAAACTAAGAGTTGATTTTCTTCAACAGGACTCATCGTCTTTCACTACATACAACAGAACCTCTGAACAGCAGTGTCAGTCTAACATTGAACACAGTAACAGAACCTCTGAACCAGCAGTGTCAGTCTAACAGTGAACACAGTAACAGAACCTCTGAACCAGCAGTGTCAGTCTAACAATTGAACACAGTAACAGAACCTCTGAACCAGCAATTGTCAGTCTAACAATAGTGAACTGGTAACAGAACCTCTGAACCAGCAGTGTCCAGTCTAACAGTGAACACGGTAACAGAACTCTGAACCAGCGGTGTCAGTCTAACGGTGAACACAGCAACAGAACCTCTGAACCAGCAGTGTCAGTCTAACGATGAACACAACAGCAGAACCTCTGAACCAGCAGTGTCAGTCTAACAGTGAACGCACAGCAACAGAACCTCTGAACCAACGGTGTCAGTCTAACAGTGAACACAGCAACCAGAACCTCCTGAACCAGCAGTGTCAGTCTAACAGTGAACACAGCAACAGAACCTCTGAACCAGCAGTGTCAGTCTAACAGTGAACACAGTAACCGTTTCACTCTGAACCGAAGCGTCAGTCCTAACAGTGAACACAGCAACAGAACCTCTGAACCAGCAGTGTCCCAGTCTAACAGTGAACTTTTATTAACAGAACCTCTGAACCAGCAGTGTCCAGTCTAACGGTAGACACAACAGCAGAACCTCTGAACCAGCAGTGTCCAGTCTAACAGTGAACGCAGCAACAGAACCTCTGAACCAGCAGTGTCCAGTCTAACAGTGAACACAGCAACAGAACCTCTGAACCAGCAGTGTCAGTCTAACAGTGAACACAACAGCAGAACCTCTGAACCAGCAGTGTCCAGTCTAACGAGTGAACACAGCAACAGAACCTCTGAACCAGCAGTGTCCAGTCTAACGGTGAACACAGTAATGGAGACTTCTGAACCAGCGGTGTCAGTCTAACGATGAACACAGTAAACGAACAGCAGGTATCAGGAGCTGGTAGCAAATATATTGTGTCTAAAATCTGATCCAGTCTGAGTGAAGCTGACCAAGTATTTATTAAACCACACAGCATTACAATGCATGCAGTGTAAAAATATTTAAAGTACAATAGAAGCATAAAATCAACAGTGAAGCTCATGTGGACTAGTTTCTTCTTCTTCTTCTTACGTTTCCAACACTCTACCAGTTGCCGGCCTCTCTCTCCAGGCGTTTCCTGCCGCCTGAAATCAGATTACTGTACACACTGTGTGTGTGTGTGTGTGTGTGAGTCCACATATTGCACTGAATAAATTGTAATAAATCCATGTGTTCCTCTGCTGATCCTGCAGGAAACATTCCTGTTTAATTCTCTTCTCAGGCGATAAAACGCCACCCATGCCGCCCGTGGCGCCACGATCTGCAGGAAGAGACATAGAAGATAGAAAAGCGCTGGCGACTGCGGACAGAAAGATTGTTTCTGCTAAGCCTTTGAGAAATTCTGCTTCCTGTTCCCAGGAAGAGGTCGAAGATGTGAAGGAACACAGCAGTGAAGATCCGAACAGGATCTGTGAGAGTCGAGCTGCTGTGAGAGCCTCCAGAGCAAGGCAGCTTTGTCTTTGTTCTCAGGTGCTGTCAGGCAGGTCTCGCTCCTCTCTCAGCCCACTGAGCTGCTCTTCCCCCTGGGCAGAGCTCAGCGGAAAGCCCCCTGTCTAAAACTGGAGCTCCAGATCTGCACCAGAACCAGAACTTCTGTCTTCCACGGACTCACGTCTCACACCTCGATGTTTTGTGGGAGACAGTTTGAGGGCGTGGTCAACATGAAACTGTTCAGACATTTTGTAAAAGTGAGAATAGTTTTGGACCAGAGCCAGGACATTATATAAAGAAACCAGGACATTTTCAGGATATTACCTGGAATATCAGGACTCCACCTGGAATATCTGGGATATTACTTGGAACAAGGTATGACTGTTCACGTAACTCTTGGTTGTTTGATCTTTATAAGTCACATGACTACAGCTGGCTGTCGTGCAGTTATACAGTGTTGTATAAGTGTGAGTCATGGTGTGAACAGTCTGTGAGTCCAGCTCTTCTGGCTGTTCAGTGACAGTGAAAATAAGGTTGGCGTTGTTGATTTAAATCTCTGTAAGGATAGTCGTCAGCGTTGATATAAATACAGCGTGTGGACAGTCCAGAAGCCAGCGCTCACACACTGATGAAGACTTTTGGGAAATTTCAGGTTGTTTGTGCAAAAAAGTTTTTAGCTAAATTTTCATCGGTGAGAAATTTTTTAATGGTTTACAAAGTTTGGGCAGTGAAGTGGAAAGCTTCTGGAGGTGGAAACAAAACTTCTGGAAGTTAGAACACTTTATGTAAGTCTGCCTTCCTCTGATTCACTCATCTACAGGCAGATGAATGTCCGCGCCCGTGTGTTTCAGCTACATTCTCTCTGATAAATAAAAGATCAGTCAGTTCTGAGAGAGATCGATCAACTGCTTAAATTCCTCCTCTGAGAACAAACAAGCAGAAGAAGGAAGGTCGTGGCCGGCTGTAACATCCACATCCACTTCCACAAGAACCGGACCGAGACATGTCCAGCTGCGGATTGGTGGATCTGACAGGGTCAAGGTAGATCCGGGTCAGGCTGGGAGGTCAACACAAGAAACAAACAACAGTGAGTGATCAGGTTTAGTCTGGTTATTACGTTTAATCTGTTTTATTGAGATTAAAGTTTCTTTCTAACAATCAGATTTAATATAAAAAGAAGTTTCTGTCAGTCTGCGTTAGCACCAATCGCCGATCTGCGTCTGCTTGCAAACAGAACAGCTGCTCACGTGTGAACCAATCAGAGTGTTTATCAAGATGCGTTATCAGAGGATTTGATAACGTTTGTACAGACAGAGTCAACACACACACACACACACACACACACACACACACAGACTGAGCTGACATCAGTCATCAGTCGTCTTTAGGCTGCTTCATTTATGATTATTAATTATGGATTAATGCTTTCGGCTAAGCTCCGTATACGTATTCTGTGTCTCTGATGGCGTCATGTGGCTGACCTGAGGATGAACAGCTGGAATATCCAGTGGACTCAGAGTTCAGGGTCTGTCCCAGCATGCACTGCACACAGACAAAGGTCAGTTTCCCAAAGATATTTTAAAGCAGTCAGTCAGTGCAGACTTCCTGTTTGATTCTCTTTGATTCATCAATGAAACTGGACCTTTATGTTGTTACAATAGGTTCTATGAATTTCTATGAAACTTTGATGTCTGATGAAAAGAAGTGAGTTTCAAGTCATTGTGTTGATGGTCGGCGTGTTTTAATTCTCGTCAGCCAGAACAAACCAAACATCTGCATTTCAAAAACGTTCCTGCTGACCTGATTCTCCTACGATGAGAATAAAGCTGCGTCTGCAGTATTTTAAACTGATGAATATTTGAATATTTCTGTCTGTGTTTGGCGGCGAGTCGTAGTTTTGATTATTTTCTCCTCCAACTAATGATGTAAGTTATGGAGCACATGTTGGAGCTCACCCAGAGCTTTAGAGCGTCCGTCAACACGTTACAGTATACAGAGGGTCAATAGATGAGGCGTGTGGTTGACTGTCAGCTGATCGTAGACGTTAGGACGTTAGGATCAGTCACAGAAAACAAAAAACCACCTCAGATCTCGGCTCATTATTTGAGTTTGCATAAACCTCAGTCTGATGGAGCATCTGGCCGATGTTCATCTGCGGCGAAAGGCTTTTGATAGAAAAGTTTGTTCAGCTCTCTGCAGAACATCTGGAAAGATCAGAGGTTCCTAGACGTTCTCTGAAGAAATCACGTCTGAGTGAAGATGTTTGCGATGAACACCTGAAGCTGCTGAGCTCAGAAACACTCTGATGGATTCACAACATTCAACACGACAGCAGAGTTTACTGCGGGGTCGAGTCGATTTTACTCAAAGTAACTTTGAAATCTAAAAGAATCAAACTTCAGCTGCATGTAGGCTTCGTTCCTTAAAGAATCATAACAGGCCCCAAAGGTTATGAAGAACTTTAGATCTTCAAGGAGTATTTGAGTCCAGATGGACCGGCACAGCATCTTGTGCAGGACTGTTGTGGTTCAGATGGAGCTGAGCTGGAAGGCAAAGCTCTCGATCTTCCAGTGCACCTACGTTTCAGCCCTCACCGATGGTCATGAGCTTTCGGTAGAGACTGAAAGGATGAGATTGCAGATACAGGCGACCAAAATGAGCTTCCTCCTCTGCGTGTCCGGGCTCTGCCTCAGACATAGATTGAGGAGTTTGGAGTAGAGCTGAGGTGGTTCAACACCTGATCAGGATCCTCCAACTGGGGTGTTCAGGACCTCAGCTGGGAGAGACCCAGGTGAACAGAACCTGCTGGGGTTTACATAGTCCATCTGGCCTGGGAGCCTCAGAAGGACGAAGGGCGTCTCTGAAAGAGGTCCTTCAGCTAGTGATCAGTTCTTTGTATTCTAGATGCTGAACAGCACCTCAGTGTGCATAATTGTAGCCCACCCTTCACACTCTGAGGGAACGTTAGTACAATGTTTGACATTAGTTCTGAGGTTCACAGAACAAAGTTACTCCTGACCTTTGACCTCACGCGAGGCTGCAGCAGATCTCAGTAAACAAGATTGTACTAATTCATGTAAAACTTCAGCACCTGATTCTGTCTTCTTCTTCTTCTCTTGTTGTTTTGTGTAGTTTGGTTTGTCTCCCTGCAGAGCGTCTCACAGCGTCTTCCTCTGGGTTTCTGATCGCCTCAGAGGAGGTAAAACTGAAGTAGCTAGCCCTCAGAAGTAGTTTGGGGGTAAAATAGATTAACTTTGATATTCCTAATGAGGGTTTCTCAGGATCTAAAGCAGGTCAGGGCACGGAGGATCAAACACAAACAGCGGCTGCTTATGCTAAACAGGATTTTGGATCCAGGGCGGGGAGACCTCCCTGCTGTTGTTTGAACAGAATTAACTGTTGTCAGGCAGATTTTACATCCCAGAATACATTAGGTGGGAAAGTTTCCCCTTAGTTTGAGATGGAGCTCACAGACATGCTAATGCCATGCTAATATCCATGCTAATCGTGCCGATTCATTAGCGTTGTGTCTGCTGTTACCCTCGGGCTGTTGTTCATACTTTTGTTGCTAGGAGAAGATTTAAAACTGAAAACTGAAACTCCTGTGACCCAGTTTTTATTTCACAATCTCTACCCACCATGCAGAATGCCTTGCAGTACAAATCTCCTTTTTAAGTTCCAACTATTAAACTGCTGCTAACTTTGGCTGTATTGTACGTTAAAAGCTCAGTTTGTGCTGCTGGTAGCAGTTAGAAGAAGAAGAAGAATAGTTTCAACAGTGGGATGTCCTTAACAAAGTGTTAAGCTGAAAAAGAAGTTTTTCAGGCTGTAAAAATGAGTTCAGTAAAATATTTGAGGGCTTTGTTCAGTCAGTTAATGGCCGCTGATAAGCGGCTCTAGATCATTAAGATGCTTGAAAGGCATTGATCTGCTAGGTCTTCCGCAGGCAGACTGCGGGACGTGTTTCACTGAGCGATACGAGACGGCGGTCTTATTAAAAATGATTGAATCATTTCTGAGGAGAAACAAAGAGAGACCAGAGAGCTGCAGGTTTATTCAGACTCATGCTGCCACATTTTTAGAAACAATTTGGGTCAGAACACACGTGGAAATATGAAAAACATTTTTAGGAGAATCAGGACAGTCTTTGGAAACGAGGACAAACTGAGGTGTGGAGACAATTATGAATATTAAAACCTGTTTGATCCAGTCTGTGGGCAATTGTGAGTCTGGGCCTCACTGATTACTGAACAGAACCACAGCTTCAGAACTTCACTCAAACTGGATCAGAATATATTTGCTGCTCAACTGCTGTATACCTGCTGCCTGCTGGTTCAGAGGTTCTGTTACTGTGTTCACTGTTAGACTGGACACTGCTGGTTCAGAGGTTCTGTTACTGTGTTCACTGTTAGACTGGACACTGCTGGTTCAGGAGTTCTGTTACTGTGTTCACTGTTAGACTGGACACTGCTGGTTCAGAGGTTCTGTTGCTGTGTTCACTGTTAGACTGGACACTGCTGGTTCAGAGGTTCTGTTGCTGTGTTCACTGTTGGGCTGCTAGCCAGCTGGCTTCACTTACACCTTTTGACTCACCTGTTCTTTGTTCCCTTGATGGCCGTCTGGCCAGTGAAATCGGAAAGTCGACAGAGAAGTGCAACAGAAATCAGCATAGCAGAAACACAGGAAACGAAGTCAACCGTCCAATCAGCACTGGCGTTTAGTTTCACATGTGGACATCGAGACAACAGTGCAGAGGTGTTGAGATGTGGATAACTGAGGTGTGTGTGTGTGTGTGTGTGTGTGTGTTTTCAGTGTCTGGTCTTCTGCAATTATGTTGACACCTCCAGCTACAGCTGTCATCTCTCTGTGAACTCACTGAACAGCACAATATTGGCTGAGAATATTGTGTGACATTCAGTCTCAACAACAAAGCATGCTACAAGAGACTACGTCCAGGTTTTAGACAGTCTGCGGGGACGTCACAGAGACTACGTCCAGGTTTTAGACAGTCTGCGGGGGCGTCACAGGACTGCGTCAGGTTTTAGACAGTCTGCGAGAGGCGTCCCCAGGACTACGTCCAGGTTTAGACAGTCTGTGGGACATCTGAGACTACGTCAGGTTTAGACAGTCTGTGGGACATCACAGAGACTATGTCAGGTTTTTAGAGTCAGATTCTCTTTGAGGTCCAAACAGAAAAGTGAGAACGCTGTAGGAAAGAAGGAAATAAGGAAAGGAAGGGTGTTGAGGAGACATAAAAGGACCCAATGTAGGAGATGTTGAGGATGAAAGGCTGAAAGAAAGGCTGTAATTGCAGCCAGCTCATTAGTGTCACACACACACACACACACACACACACACAACAAACAACAACAGGTGGATGTGTGTGTGTGTGTGTGTGTGTGTATGTATATGTGATTGTGGTAAAGACTGTAATCAGACGTTTGATGTTAATTTGGCGTGATAGACAAACAGACAGAGTCAGAGCGGACCGGACGGGTTGGAGCACAGCCTGATAGCAGCAGTAGAGATGAGAAGCTCTCAGCTGGGTTGTGTCATCGTGGTTCTGGTTCTGGTTCTGGTTGTTTCACAGCTGATCTGTGGTCTGTTCCTCTCAGCTGGAGTTCTGTTCATGTAAATGGACTCTTCCTCTGCTGGGAGGTTCTGACAGAGGACAGACAGGAGGACGAATCGTGTCCCTCGTGTCCTGGTGTCCCTCGTATCTCTTGTGTCCCTCGTGTCCCTTATTGTCCTAGGTGTCCCTCGGTGTCCCTGTGTCCCTTGTGTCCCTCGTGTCCCTCATGTCCCTCGTGTCCTTGTTCCTTGTGTCCCTCGTGTCCGTGTCTCTTGTGTCCCTCATGTCCCTCGTGTCCCTTGTGTCCCTTGTGTCCCTCGTGTCCCTCGTGTCTCTTGTGTCCCTCGTGTCCCTCGTGTCCCTCATGTCCCTAGTGCTCCCTCGTGTCCCTTGTGTCCCTCGTGTCCTGAGCGCCCTCCATGTCCCCTGTGTCCTCGTGTCCTCGTGTCTCCCGGTGTCCCTGGTGTCTCACAGTAGCAGCAGCTCTCAGAGTCCTCTGTCTCTGGGTATTCCTTCGTTCTTAGTTTGACAGAGCGATATAGTCTGAAAGGGCGACTGCGACTTATTAAACAGCTCATAAATCATTTTATGTAATATTCCTGTTTGAATGTTGAAGGACCGTTTATATTATATTATAATATTATATTGTGTTATATTATATTTTACTATATTATTTATATTATATAATATAATGTTAATTCTATATGTATATTTATTGAGATTGTTTTTAGATGATGAAGCTGCTCATCGTTCTCAGACAGATATCAGCACTGATGATTGTTATTAATGTCTGATTATTATTTTATATTTCTAGTTCTTGAAACTCTTCATCACAAACATCAGGACTTTATCTGTTGTTCTTAATGTGCGCCGCTCTTCGTTAACCTCCATCCTCATTAATGAGCCTCCTCGTTAGCCTCACACTTTTCTTCTTCTATGAAGTTGTTGTGGCCTCCACCTCTATGCACCTCGGGCAAGCGCCTCCGCAGACTGAATCAATGGACACAGTGGCGCTGAGGCTGCTGGGAAATTTCTAGAAAGAGTCGAGACACGTCAGAGAGTCTACGAATGTTGATGAAGACCCTTCAGTCCTCTTCGGTCTTGTCCTCTGCCGTGCTCCACAGAGCTGCTGAAGCCACTGTTAACAGCTTTGCTAACCGGACAGCGTGCAACACGGGCTATCGTTAGCTTAGGCGTAAGGTGACTAATGCAACAAACAGCCAACATCCAGAGTGGAAGCTAACGTTCCTGTAAAACATGTCGGGTAGTTAGTTAGCCATTCAAAGCTGCAACAAACAATGATTTGAGTTTAAAGTTTTTCTGCTTCGACATGTTCAGGATGTTTCACAGTTTATAAATAATATTTTAAGTTTCCTTCGACCTTACCGACCTTCACGTCTCTGTGAGGACTTCATATTTGTGTAGGTCTCTGCTTGTCGATCCTCCATACTAATGTGTCTCCGCCTGTCTGCGGCTGTTTCTTTCATTACTCCGCTCCTCCGTCACGTCGCCGCTATGGAATTTTCCGGCCGGCGGATGCGGCTGCATGCGCTGTTGCACTGACCTTTCAGTGATGTATGAGGTCACCTGATCTGCCGCTCGCCTTCATCAGATTTATCGAGGCGGTCTGCCGTGAACCTCTTGACCTATGCGGAGAGTTTGGCCATTAGCAGCGTTGATGTGAGCGTCTGAACGAGAGCAGAAGAAAAGTTAAACCTCATTTGACTTCTGAGCCAGGAGCTGCTCCAGCTACATCAATGTTAGCAAACCAGATACTGTAAACTAGCCAGCAACAGCAATAACAGTCAGACACTTGAAGTGACCAGCTACCGATATGTGACACAGTGCTAACACCAAATAATCAGACTGAGCGTAGCTGCCCGTTAGCAAACCGTAACTAACTAGATGCTGAAAGTAGCAACTAGCCAGATTCATGATGTAACTAGCCAGGTGTAACTCAAGCATGCAACGCTGATAGCATTAAAGTAACCACCGACTCAGACTGATATCGCTTTGATGAGCTGTTTTCTTCACAGCTCATCCTGCGAGGACCAGCTCAGTTACAGTTACAGGAATGAAAATCTGGAAGACTTGGCTGAATGTTTTGTGGCTGTGCCTTCTCCGTGATCTCCCTGATCTCCGTGATCTCCGTGATGTCAGTGATCTCCGTGATCAGTGATCTCTCTGATCTCAGTGATCTCTCTGATCTCAGTGATCCTCTGATCTCCGTGATCTCAGTGACCTCTGATCTCGGTGATCTCTCTGATCTCAGTGATCTCAGTGATCTCTCTGATCTCGGTGGTCTCCTGATCTCGTGATCTCAGTGACCTCTCGTCTCAGTGATCTCTCTGATCTCAGTGATCTCTCTGATCTCAGTGATCTCTGATCTCCGTGGTCTCAGTGACCTCTCTGATCTCAGTGATCTCTCTGATCTCAGTGATCTCTGATCCATTGATCTCAGTGATCTCCCTGATCTCCGTGATCTCAGTGATCTCAGTGATCTCTCTGATCTCAGTGATCTCTCTGATCTCAGTGATCTCCCTGATCTCCGTGATCTCAGTGATCTCAGTGATCTCCCTGATCTCCATTGATCTCAGTGATCTCTCTGATCTCAGTGATCTCCTGATCTCGTGATCTCAGTGATCTCTCTGATCTCAGTGATCTCTCTGATCTCAGTGATCTCCCTGATCTCCGTGATCTCAGTGATCTCCCTGATCTCCGTGATCTCAGTGATCTCCGTGATCTCTCTGATCTCAGTGATCTCCCTGATCTCCGTGATCTCAGTGATCTCAGTGATCTCCCTGATCTCCGTGATCTCAGTGATCTCCGATGATCTCAACGATCTCAGTGTTTGTGACCCAGTGATGGGCGTCTTTGTCCTCCATCTTCAGGTTTGTTTGTGCACCTGGGCCTCGTCAGCAGCCTGATAAACATCCTTCCTCAGGCGGTGAGCGTGGAGGCCTGCTCCAACGCCTGAATGAGGTGCTGATGAGTTTCCTCTGAACTGATTAAAAAGAGTCGCTGCACGCCTCCTCCCCCTCCTCCTCCCCCTCCTCCTCACCTTCATCACATGTCAGGATTTAAACGTCTTTAGTCTCACACCAATTCTTCAAATCCTCACGTGTATTTTGTGAAATGTCTTTCTATCAGTTTCTACTTCCCCCTGTGCTCCTTCCTCCTCCTCCTCCTCCTCCTCCTCCTCCTCCTCCTCTCTCTGGGAGGTTCAAACCCTCTGGTAGCCGTTCTGCTCATCTCAGCAACCCTGTTGTCTCCCTGACCTTGACTTGAACATGAAATCTGCGCTCGACTGCAGGAGAGAAGGTGATAGAGGTCCGCAGTGTGGAGGATGAAGGAGACGGAGACAGAGAAAATTCAATGAAAGAAACAAAGTGATGAAAGAACAAGAAGACTGAAGAGTCTCATTTACTGAAGGACTGAGTTCATGCCTCCAAATATAGAGATCAGTCACAGGGAGGCGTTTGCTGATTGAATTTACATAATGTGTGCAACTAACGTTCTGTTAAATCTGCTTTACATGCTGCTGTTAGCTCAGTTTGTTAGCTTCTGTTAGCTGCTGTTAGCTCGGTTTGTTAGCTTCTGTTAGCTGCTGTTAGCTCGGTTTGTTAGCTTCTGTTAGCTGCTGTTAGCTCGGTTTGTTAGCTGCTGTTAGCTCAGTTTGCTTCTGTTAGCTGCTGTGCTCGGTTTGTTAGCTGCTTTTAGCTCATGTTAGCTCGGTTTGTTAGCTTCTGTTAGCTGCTGTTAGCTCGGTTTGTTAGCTTCTGTTAGCTGCTGTTAGCTCGGTTTGTTAGCTTCTGTTAGCTCAGTTTGTTAGCTGCTGTTAGCTCAGTTTGTTAACTTTTAGTGGTTGGTGAGCTTGGTGAAATAAGGCTGAAAGACAGGCGCCCGAGCTGGGCTGACTGCTGTTGGATGAGTCAGTAATATTAGCTGCTGCTGTTGGTGACTTGTGGAACAACAGAAGAAAGCGGAGAAAAGATTGAAAGTAACAGTAAGTAACAGTCTTTGTATGAGCAGCTTTGTGGAACCTTTGCTGTGTGCATTTGAAATTGATTTGCGGATTTGATGATGCTCATGGGTATCTGTCAGTGTGTGAATGGTTGGCTGCTTACACGGCCAGCTGCTCGCTCACCACGATCACAGGTCAGTGTGGATCCAACAGACTGGAAATGTTTAATGACTGGCCAGGCATTTGTCTGGACTTTTAACGACCTCGTCATCTTGTTGCGTCCTCTCCTTCTTCTGTGGTGGTTTAACCAGCTGACACACTGAGTGAAGGTCACCTTCATGTTCAGCTGATCCTTCTCAGCTTCAGTCTGTCTGTCCACACACAGACATCCTGACTCCATTTTACTGCCATTTACCTTAATCCCTGTTTTCTGTCCTGCTTTTACACACACACACACACACACACTCTCTCTCTCTCTCTCTCTGT
The DNA here is from genome assembly GCA_028641955.1 of Protonibea diacanthus. Lineage (NCBI taxonomy): Eukaryota > Metazoa > Chordata > Actinopteri > Sciaenidae > Protonibea > Protonibea diacanthus. The sequence continues at coordinate 22,362,274 of CM053993.1, forward strand.
GTGTAATACATGACTTCAGTGTGTCACTGCTTATCAGCTGTCACTGAGCAGCACATTGCCGCCTCGCCCCGTCAGCAGTCTGCTGACACTGAAACTCATTTCTGTGAATCCTCCTTTATCACACAGAGCAGAGCTGCTGCACAGGTTAAAGGACACACACACACACACCTTCACACACCACCATACACACCACACACCATCGTCAGGTTTTTAGACAGTCTGCGGGGGCGTCACAGAGACTACGTCCAGGTTTTAAGACAGTCTGTGGGGGCGTCCACGGAGGGGGCTCGTCCAGGTTTGGAGCAGTCTGCGTGGAGCGTCACGAGGCTTCGATCAGGTTTTAAGACGGTCTGCGGGGCGTCACAGATTGTCACTCGATGACTTTTGTGTGTCCGTCCTCTGAATGAGGAGCTGTCGATCAATGACTGGTTGCCAAGCGACCATGTCGTTTGTCATCTTTGTTGTAGTTCGAATATCATGTTAATAACCATCCATGGGCACAAAGTTCATTTCCACTTCAACATATTTTTTAGTTCTTTTAGTTTGTTAGTTTGTTGTTGTGTATTTTGTCCTGAAGGTGGCGCTAGAGGAGGATCATTATCCACTGACTGTACACATACACACACACACACACACACACACTCACTGCCATGTATTTAATGTTCATGTGATCAATAATAATTGAGTGATATGAAATAATTAGTGTGATGCTCTCAGTCGTCATGTTGCAGAAATAATGAAACAATCTGAAAACATAAAAACTTCATAAAATGAAGTATTGATTTTCTAAATGTGAAATCGATGCTAATACAATGTCATTTTCTTCATCACTGAACTTCTGTCAGACACACACACACACACACACACACGAGGCCAATGAGCATCTGAGTGTGTGTAATCCCATAGTCATCAAGATTACTTGAGGCTCACAGCTACCCGATGAAGATCACGTGACCCGGCATGGAAGTCAGTCTGAGTCACGTATTTACATACGTGATGTCACCAGGAAGGCGGGAGCTTTCCTCTTGCTGCATAATCACAGAAAGTTCTCAGACACTGTCGGATCGGTCGTCATGGGCTGAGACCACAAATTCTAAAGCCAAACTCAATAATAGATTTCAACATGTAACATGGAATTTATCTGTTGCAGTGACCCAAACACGAGCGGATCAGAACCAGTCTAAACGGTGAGGACGGACAGCAGCTCCTGAAGGGAGGACAAGGTGAGACAACGTTCACAAAACGAGGTCACAGGAATTCACAAAGGTGTAGACTTCATCACTGCGCTGAGAAATCTGTTGGGTCTGAGCGAGCCTTTGGATTAGACGATGAGCAGCAGGTGGTGACAAGGTGATAATCGGGTGACAAACAGGAAACGGAAACACTGGAAGGAGGCAAAAATCCTCCATCATGACAGAAACAAAAAGAGAGAGAACAGTTCTGATCATCAGCTTTTAAAAGGCGATTCCAGCACCAGGCGTTTAAAAGATGACCGAGTTTATTCAGTTATTACAGGCCTTGAATCAAACTTCTCCTTTAGAAACAGGAAGTGACATCACAGCAGAAACATTTAGAGACATAAACTAAAAGACAACAGCAATCTATTAAAATGAATAAAAATAAGTTCAGTCATAGTTTATACTAAACCTGACAGAACCAGACTGATGGAGTCAGTGAATGTAAAACATCTCAGACATCACAAAATATTAAGGTCTTAAACTCTTAAGTCATGTCTGTCTGGATCATCAACATTTCTTCTCTGGATTTAGATGCAACAACCATCCAAATGTAAACAGGTTCATGTTGACGCACGCTGCTTCAGTTCTCTGTAGGAGCCTCAGAGGTTTCTTAAATCTATATTTGTTGATCAAACACGATGAGAATCACAGCAGGTCTGTTTTGTGATCAATTAACCGCTTTCAAACAGTCAGCAAAGAACTTTTGTTGTCTGATGCGACTTTATCGAGCCCGGCCTTCGCTCTCTCTCCCGACCTGTTTTCTCACAGTGTCACATCCTGTCTGAGTGTGGCCCCTCAGCACCCTGCCGGTCAGTCAGCAGTCCGTGTCATCAGCGGGATCATCTCCGGCCTCCAGCGCTCTCCAGACGTTCTGCCAGAAGACTCCCTTGTGCTGGCCCGCCTGCAGCCAGCTCAGGTAGGTCGTTTCTTCACCAGCTTCCTCATGCAGTATCTGGAGACAGCTGATGGGCCGGGGATCCCTCCAGAAACAGCAGGACCAACAAGTCCTTCTGCTTTCGTCAAACGAGCGGAAGCTGCAGCGACACACAGAGATCTGAATAACGTTAGATACGGTGATTTACAGGCTTCATGATGGAAACACTGATCGTGGTGAGGCGCTATCGACTCAGGATGCCAGGAACACCAAACCCAGCAAGAAAAGCTGCTCCTGCTGGTCCAGAGGTTCTGTTGGTCCAGCGTGTTCACTTTATGGTGATGCTGATGCTAGCTCACGCTAGCTTTTTGTTACAAAAAGAAAATTCAACGTTTTCTGCTTGGGTTGGTGCTCACGCCTGCATGTTTCCATGAACTCATTGTTTGTTTGAAAAAGTTCTGAACAGAAGTAAAACAGCTCAAGCCACCTCGCCATCTGGTTCTCTCCTGGAGCACCACTCACTCTGCAGGTGGCGCCGGCTGATGGCTAGATCGTCTTCCTGCAGCTATGAATTAGCGTCTGTGTGTTCTCTATGATGGGTTTACCTGTGGAACAACAGTTCAGGTATCAGCCACTCCACTCAATGTTTCGACTGTTGTTCGGTTTAAAACCACTCCTTGGAGAGCGACCAAACAATGGAGCTAACACACACGAATTAGATAGCTGGCTGCAGCTAGATGCCATCTGCGGAGACTACGTCCAGGTTTTAGACAGTCTGCGGGGACGTCACAGAGACGCGATCGGGTTTTACACACAGTCTGCGGGGGCGTCGCAGAGACTACGTCAGGTTTTGAGCAGTCTGCGGGGGCGTCACAAAGACTACGATCCAGGTTTTTAGGCAGTCTGCGGGGGCGTCACAGAGACTACGTCCGGTTTTACAGTCTCTTGGGGGGCGTCACGAGACTCGATCAGGTTTTAGACAGTCTGCGGACGTCTGAGAGACTACGTCAGGTTTAGACAGTCTGCGGGGGACGTCACAGAGACTACGTCCAGGATCCAGATGAATATTTTAAGGTTGATAGTGACTCACACGAGGTGGCTGAAGTACTTTTTTAAAAAGTACGTCTAATTCTGGCCAAACAGCAGCTACATAGAACAAATGAAGCATGATTGATAAAGTAAATCTGTAACAGACACTGTGACACCCAGAGCTGAAAATAACAGATGTGAAACCCCCGAGTGCGATGAGATAAACTTGTCTCTGCCTTCACGACATCTCTTACAGGAAGAAGATAAGACAGAGGAAGAACTTAGACAAACAAGCTGAATTTAAATGTCACCGTCGCCTTTGAGACAACAAAAATAAATGTATGATAAAACAGGAACAGAAACTGTCCCACCAACAGCAAAATGCTTCAGTCTGACCTCGGAAAAATCAAACATTAAACAGTTTGTTAAAGTGCACAAGTATTATCAGATAAGTGTATATTTTATGCGTACATATACTACATTGTTGGATTGTCGGACCGTTGTAGCTGCTCCCATCCAGACTCAGATGATCAATCTGAGATGATGATGAAGTGTAGAGAGTTACAAACAATGAAATTAAAGAGTTTAAAATTGCAGAAAATAAAAATGAAAACCTCTAATTGTGTGTGTGTGAAGTGTTTGAATAAAAAATACTTCATTATCTCAAGTCAGTGTTAATTATTCTGATATTTAAAAATCAACATGTAGCTTTTCTCATGTAATCATATCGATGCTACAGTGACAGTGAAGTAAACTGCTGCCAACTGTAGCTGCTGTTAGCTAATGTTAGCTCAGAGCACCAGATGAGCGTGTTAGTGTTTGTACCACAGGCATTTTGGACAAGAAGAAGAAGAAGAAGAAGAAGAAGAAGAAGAAGAAAGAAGAAGAAGAGGTGTTCAGGCCCAGCAGTCAGCGGCTTCTATGGACATAATGGCAGAGGAGCAGAGAGTGAAGAGGGCGCTGATGGAGGAAGCTTAAGAAGAAAAGGAAAGTGAAGCGAGCAAGAAGCCGCGGACAAAAGTAAATCTGGGACTGACTTTTAGTGGTTGGTGAGCTTGGTGAAATAAAAGGCTGAAAGACAGGCGCCCGAGCTGGGCTGACTGCTGTTGGACTAGTCGGTAATATTAGCTGCTGCTGTGTCTGCTGCTGGTGACCTGGTTGATGTTTGGCTGTTAAGCAAGTTATTAGACTAAGCTAGTTTGTGATCAGAAGTAATGTAATCAGGTAAATACTCAAGATGCAGCTGTAGTCATATTTAGATCATACGTTAGTCGATACACAGATTTTATTTCTGCTGTTGCCCATTCCAGAGCTGCTCAGATGTTGGTGCTGTGCGATGGGATGGACAGTGTTTACCTGGTTGGAAGTCTCTGTGGTGCAGGCAGAGTCTCCATCCTTGCTCTCCTTCCAGCACTGGGCATTTTCGCTATAATGACCTCATCATGACGTTGTAGGAGATGGAGAAGGCGTCGTAGTCATGAGGTTCCCTCTTTCTCCTCTTATGACATTCGTGAGAAAGCCAGGAAGATGTAGAAGGTGTACATTAGATGCCACCTCAGAAGTGGAGGATGAAGGCTGTGAGAAGAGTTAGCAAAACTATAGAAGTGTGAAATGAACCAAGAAAAAGCTAACGTCTATCAACAGAACTGAATGTCAAAGTCCAGCAACTTGTTTCCTTGTTCTGCTGGAAAGGAACGGAATTAATACTCATGGCCGTTCACAACCTTACTGTGTTTGGTTGTCCTCTTCACCACAGTAATCCAGCGTTGGAGCAGTGCAGTGAGCCGGGTTGTTGTTCCGTCCAGGTGTTGAAGTGCAGGAGGGCTGGAAGGGCAGTCTCGTTAATCACTGTGATCTCATTGTGAGTCAGCGTCAGCCGTCTAGGAATGCGAACAGGTCAGCCTGGGCCAAGAAAATCAAAGGCGTGAAGCTTCGTGTTGGAAGGTCTAGAGCCTGCAGGTTTTGGGATTGTACAGAAACAGCTCAGGACCAAGAGATGACAAATCAGTTTGACGAAGTGTCAGACTCTTGAGATTGGGATTGAATTCAAATGTGTCCGGATCAGGTAGAGAAATATAAACATTATCAGCTGAACTCCCTCCAGATGATTCATGGACTGGACAATCTCTTTAGAATGTCAAGAGAAGCAAATGGTGATACCCCTGCAGATTATTGTGAACATTTCAAGGATTTTAAAGAGAACAAAAGCTTCATGATAATTTGGTTGAGACCTTTGAACCTGACATCAGTATTGAAATTACTGTGTGATATTTTCTACCTGCTGAAGTCCTCTGGAAGTTATTCTCAAACTTCAGTGGAAAGACACACAAGGAAGTTTTGCTTCGGTCAATCCGTCAAACGCCCTTTTTCACCCTTCGATGTTATTTGACACGCATCCAAATATTTTAGGGAACTAAACATGAAATCACCCTGGTCAAGACCCCAACACAAGTTTTGCTCACATCAGATATTACGAGATTGTACAGGCCTGTTTTGAAGAGCGCCTCCGAATAGTCCCACAGCAGGTTGCCACTGATGCTTAAAACCTTCAGATGGTTGAGATGCTCAAGACACAACTGTCAGTTTGGAGATGTGGTTGGTGTTCAAATAAAGCTCCTGTGAGAGCGTGTTGTGATCAGAATGTCGTCTAGCCCAACTCAGAGATGAGATTGTCGTGGTTTAGGATCTCAGTGGAGAGATTTTAATGTGTTAGCACTTTGGTGAGTAAGTTGGTGTCTACAGTGAGATACCTCAGTTGCTTCATTTGTAGAATGGAGCCATTGGACAGTTCAGTCAGGTTAGTACAGGACAGGTTAAGTTCAGTGAGCTGAGAGCAAGTCACAAGTTTTACTTGGTGGTGACATATGGTTGAGAAGCTGAGTCGAGCCTCTTTAGTGTGGACTTTGCAGACCGTAGCTAAAGAGACCTTTGTGGATCAGGAGTCCATGTAATTCAGTTTTAGATACATCCAGAGGTCGGCTCTGCAGGACTTTTGGATGTCTTTGAAGAAATCGAGAAGTGTGGCTGAGATTGCAGTCGAGTTATGCTTTCTTCAGCAAAAGTCTTGTCCAGTGATGTCCCATTGAAGCCAACTGATTGGCCACATCTAAGGTCAATCATCTCAAAGTGAGGAAGACCTCGTTGTGATGCTGAATTGTTCAAAGAGTCATTGTAAAAACGTCTAACACCTTCAGGCTGGTGGATGTGTTGAGCAACAGATCTTTGGTCTCAAAGGAGGAAACAGATTAGTGCTGTCTCAGGTTGTGCAGTGCGGTAGCTGTAAGTGGGTTGAATGTCACTGATCTGTTGGAGACATTTAGTGTCCAACTTCCACGGTTTGCTAAACTAGACAGGAACTGAAAGGCCGGGGATGAATGACAGATATTTGTTGCTGCTTCCAGGGGTCGAGCAAGGGGTGAGAGTTTGACAGTCCCTGAAAAAGGTTGGCCGTCAGGTTCGTGAGTTTATTCATGCTCATGTGGAGCCTGGTCAGTGACACCGTAGGGAGGAAGGATCCATACGATCCACGTGAGAGATATTATTCGTACAGGAACAAAGTTCTCTGCGACAAGTTGCCAAAATCATTCCTGTTGATCCGATTGATCTGATTGTGGCCGAGGTTGACTGAGTTTGCCTCTCTGGGGATGTCGTTGGGTATCGTAACAAGTTTACGGTTGGTGCAATCCAACACAACGTCAGCCAAGACGTCCTCGGTGTAAGCGATGGTGCAGCTTTTCAGTGGTAAGGACCGCGAAGGGCAGAAGATGAAGCAGGAGACCAAAAGGTAAGACAGAAGGTTCAAAGGTAAGTGTCCATTGCTGGCATGCGCTGGTCTTTGGGAATTCATCTGGGTCTCTGTTGAGTTACTGGAGGACAAAACAACACGACAACAGGTTTGACATCTCTGCGATGTACACTAAATATGAAGCTACAGCCAGGAGATGGTTAGCTTAAAGAAGATAACAAATAACAAACTTCAGCTCACTCTGTGATTCACAGACTTTATGATGAAACATTGATCAGTAGAAGCTAAACATAGCAAGCTAATATAACAAAGCTAACACAGCTAACACTGAGGATCCAGTTGTTTTGGAGCCAGTGCTAATGTAGCTAATAGCTAACATAAGTTAATGCTATGCTAGTTTTGGGAAACTAAAACAACATTTTAATTTCAATCCAATACAAATGAGAAAGAATCTGCCCTACCATGTTTTTGGTTTAAATAAATAGCACACAAATCAAATGATATGTGTGTGTGTATATATATATATACACAGATCATGTTTCTTATACTACGATTTCATCAGATCAGAACGGTGTGTTTCACCTCGAGTCTTTCCCACGACAGCAGCAGAGCAACGTTTGCCTAAGATTTGCATTACTGCTTCACTGAACCACACACACACACACACACACACACACACACACACAATCTAACTTCCTCAAATGACTCTCTAGACTAATTTTGGCTCATTCACAGAAATCTCATTGATTTCTCTGTTTTTACTGTGAGAGGAGAACAGATGAACAGATGAACAGATGAACAGATGAACAGATGAAGTGATGAACAGATGAAGTGATGAACAGATGAACAGATGAACAGATGAAGTGATGAACAGATGAACAGATGAAGTGATGAACAGATGAACAGATGAATAGATGAAGTGATGAACAGATGAAGTGATGAACAGATGAACAGATGAAGTGATGAACAGATGAAGTGATGAACAGATGAACAGATGAAGTGATGAACAGATGAAGTGATGAACAGATGAAGTGATGAACAGATGAACGAATGAAGTGATGAACAGATGAAGTGATGAACAGATGATGATGACAGATGAACAGATGAAGTGATGAACAGATGAACAGATGAAGTGATGAACAGATGAACAGATGAAGTGATGAACAGATGAAGTGATGAACAGATGAACGAAGATAGTGATGAATGAATAGAACAGATGAACGAATGGTGATGAACAGATGAGCAGATGAAGTGATGAAGACAGATGAACAGATGAAGTGATGAACAGATGGTATTGAACGGATGAACAGATGAAGTGATGAACAGATGAACAGATGAACAGATGAACAGATGAACAGATGAAGTGATGAACAGATGAACAGATGAAGTGATGAACAGATGAACAGATGAAGTGATGAACAGATGAACAGATGAACAGATGAAGTGATGAACAGATGAACAGATGAACAGATGAAGTGATGAACAGATGGAAGTGAACAGGTGAAGTGATGAACAGATGAACGGGTGAAGTGATGAACGAGATGAAGTGATGAACAGATGAACAGATGAACGAACAAATGATGAACAGATGAAGAAGTGATGAACAGATGAAGTGATGAACAGATGAACAGATGAACAGATGAAGTGATGAACAGATGAAGTGATGAACAGATGAACAGATGAACAGATGAAGTGATGAACAGATGAACAGATGAACAGATGAAGTGATGAACAGATGAACAGATGAACAGATGAAGTGATGAACAGATGAACAGATGAACAGATGAGTGATGAACAGATTAGTGATGAACAGATGAAGTGATGAACAGATGAACAGATGAAGTGATGAACAGATGGAAGTGATGAACAAGATGAACAGATGAACAGATGAACAGATGAAGTGATGAACAGATGAAGTGAACAGATGAAGTGATAGATGATGAAGTGATGAACAGATGAACAGATGAACGAATGAACAGATGATGATGAACAGATGAACAGATGAAGTGACAGGAGTAAAGTGATGAACAGATGAACAGATGAACAGATGAAGTGATGAACAGATGAACAGATGAAGTGATGAACAGATGAACAGATGAAGTGATGAACAGATGAACAGATGAAGTGATGAACAGATGAACAGATGAAGTGATGAACAGATGAACAGATGAAGTGATGAACAGATGAACAGATGAAGTGATGAACAGATGAAGTGATGAACAGATGAACAGATGAACAGATGGTATTGAACAGATGAACAGATGAAGTGATGAACAGATGAAGTGATGAACAGATGAAGTGATGAACAGATGAACAGATGAAGTGATGAACAGATGAACAGATGGAAGTGATGAACAGATGAAGTGATGAACAGATGAACAGATGAGTGATGAACAGATGAACAGATGAACAGATGAAGTGATGAACAGATGAACAGATGAACAGATGAAGTGATGAAGTGATGAACAGATGAAGTGATGAACAGATGAACAGATGAAGTGATGAACAGATGAACAGATGAACAGATGAAGTGATGAACAGATGAACAGATGAAGTGATGAACAGATGAACAGATGAACAGATGAAGTGATGAACAGATGAACAGATGAAGTGATGAACAGATGAACAGATGAAGTGATGAACAGATGAAGTGATGAACAGATGAACAGAATGAAGTGATGAACAGATGAACAGATGAACAGATGAAGTGATGAACAGATGAACAGATGATGATGAACAGATGAACAGATGAAGTGATGAACAGATGAAGTGATGAACAGATGAAGTATTGAACAGATGAACAGATGAAGTGATGAAGTGATGAAGTGATGAACAGATGAAGTGATGAGCAAGATGAACGGAGGAATGAAGTGATGAAGTGATGGAAGTGATGAACAGATGAAGTGATGAACAGATGAAGTGATGAACAGATGAGTGATGAACAGATGAACAGATGAACAGATGAAGTGATGAACAGATGGTGATGAACAGATGAATTGAATGAAGTGATGAACAGATGAACAGATGAAGTGATGAACAGATGAACAGATGAAGTGATGGAGAAGTGATGAACGATGAACAGATGAAGTGATGAACAGATGAACAGATGAACAGATGAAGTGATGAACAGATGAAGTGATGAACAGATGAAGTGATGAACAGATGAACAGATGAAGTGAACAGATGAACAGATGAACAGATGAAGTGATGAACAGATGAAGTGATGAACAGATGAAGTGATGAACAGATGAACAGATAGTGATGAACAGATGAAGTGATGAACAGATGAACAGATGAAGTGATGAACAGATGAAGTGATGAACAGATGAACAGATGAACCAGATGAAGTGAACAGATGATGATGAACAGATGAAGTGGATGAACAGATGAACAGATGAACAGATGAAGTGATGAACAGATGAAGTGAACAGATGAACAGATGAACAGATGAAGTGATGAACAGATGAACAGATGAACAGATGAACAGATGAAGTGATGAACAGATGAAGTGATGAACAGATGAACAGATGAAGTGATGAACAGATGAACAGATGAACAGATGGTGAACAGATGAACAGATGAAGTGATGAACGAATGAACAGATGAAGTGATGAACAGATGAAGTGATGAACAGATGAACAGATGAAGTGATGAACAGATGAAGTGATGAACAGATGAACAGATGAAGTGATGAACAGATGAACAGATGAAGTGATGAAGTGATGAACAGATGAAGTGAACAGATGATGGATGAAGTGATGAACAGATGAACAGATGAAGTGATGAACAGATGAACAGATGAAGTGATGAACAGATGAAGTGATGAACAGATGAACAGATGAAGTGATGAACAGATGAACAGATGAAGTGATGAACAGATGAAGTGAACAGATGAACAGATGAAGTGATGAACAGATGAACAGATGAAGTGAACAGATGAACAGATGAAGTGATGAAGTGATGAACAGATGAAGTGATGAACAGATGAACAGATGAACAGATGAAGATGAAGTGATGAACAGATGAACAGATGAAGTGATGAACAGATGAACAGATGAACAGATGAAGTGATGAACAGATGAACAGATGAAGTGATGAACAGATGAAGTGATGAACGAATGAAGTGATGAACAGATGAACAGATGAAGTGATGAAGTGGATGAACAGATGAAGTGATGAACAGATGAACAGATGAAGTGATGAAGTGATGAACGAAGATGAAGTGATGAACAGATGAACAGATGAACAGATGAAGTGATGAAGTGAACAGATGAACAGATGAAGTGATGAACAGATGAACAGATGAACAGATGAAGTGATGAACAGATGAAGTGATGAACAGATGAACAGATGAACAGATGAAGTGATGAACAGATGAACAGATGAAGTGATGAACAGATGAACAGATGATGATGAACAGATGAAGTGATGAAGAGATAGACACATGAAGTGATGAACAGATGAAGTGATGAACAGATGAACAGATGAAGTGAAGTGATGAAGTGATGAACAGATGAAGTGATGAACAGATGAAGTGATGAACAGATGAACAGATGAACAGATGGGAAGTGAACAGATGAAGTGATGAACAGATGAAGTGATGAACAGATGAACAGATGAAGTGATGAAGTGATGAACAGATAAGAAGTGATGAACAGATGAACAGATGAACAGATGAAGTGATGAACAGATGATGATGAACAGATGAACAGATGAACAGATGAAGTGATGAACAGATGAACAGATGAAGTGATGAACAGATGAACAGATGAACAGATGAAGTGATGAACAGATGAAGTAGTGAACAGATGAACAGATGAACAGATGAAGTGATGAACAGATGAACAGATGAAGTGATGAACAGATGGAAGTGATGAACAGATGAACAGATGAAGTGATGAACAGACTGAGCAGATGAACAGATGAAGTGATGAACAGATGAAGTGATGAACAGATGAAGTGATGAACACATGAAGTGATGAACACATGAAGTGATGAACACATGAAGTGATGAACAGATGAAGTGGTGAATATCTGAGCCCGGCTGCCACTGGCAGGTGATAATTACAACTTCCTGTCAGCCTTTCTTCTTCTTCTTCTTGTGTCCCTGTCATTAGGTTTGATAATTAGTCTTCAGTCCTCCCACAGCTTTCATCTCACGTCTCTTCGCCTTCTTTTCATGTCACTGAAGCTTCTTCTTTTTTCAGGTTTGGACTTGTACATGAGGCTTCCTGTCATGGTCACTCACTGGGGGCTTCTGGGTAATGCAGTTTAAAGACATGACAAGGTTTCAGGGGTTCAGCCGCATGACGTGACATGTGATGTTTGTTAGATGTTAGATATTTTGTTACCGTGGTGACATCATTACGTGTTTCTCTTTGGACACACAGACACGACAGGAAGTCAGAAGATGAGGCCGCTCATTAATTATGTACATATTCATTAGTTTAATATGCAAATGAGGCACACGCCACCCACTCAGCACATTCATTAATATAACTGGCTGCCCACAATATCCCACAGTGTGTGTGTGTGTGTGTGTGTGTGTATGACGTAGCTTAGCTTAGCATGAATAATAAACAGATGGAAACAGCTAACCTGGTTCAGCTATGAGCAACAATAACCGTAATAAACATAATAATATAATAATAAAGCCATTAGTTGAGTTAGTTTAGCCCACTTAGCTTAAAGGTAGCTTCTATGTCAGCTTAGCTTAGAATTAGCTTTTAGCAGTTTGCTCATAATTAGCTTCAGTTCCACTTAGCTTAGCATTACCATCTGGGTCATATTAGAGGTAGCTTCTAGACTCGAGTCACAGAAAAGCAGTTGATTTTTGTGTGATGACCTTGTTAGGTACCGAAACAGGCTGACAGCAGCTGGATTTTATTTAGTTTTCAATCTCTTCCTGTCGTTTTCAGTCCAGTTTCCTCTCCTTGAGTCTGCGGTTGCTCTTTTGACATCTTTCATCACGTCGCCTCTTCTCTGTTCGTTAGTCCGTTAACGAGATGAGCAGTCGTCTTCAGCGTCTGTCTGAGCCCAGCTGCTCCTCCTCACATTTACATACTGCTCATCTATATTACATATCAAACCTCAGAGGAGTCGCCTCAGATTAAAGCACATATCCACTCACAGGGTCACAAACGGCACAGTAATGTGAAGGTGAGCTTAAATTCCCTAGGTGGAGCAAGGCGCTAACACTGTTGGGGCTAGTGGTTCAAATCCCACCAGAGGCACCAAGGCCACAAAAATACGCAGTTATTTTCCAGGTGGCAGAGGTAATGTGAGCTGAAGCTCTCCAGAGAACATCAGAGGAGGTGAACTGTTCCTGCTTCATCTGACTTTACCTCGTTGGAGCCTGAACACGTCAGCAGAAACAAACTTTCAGTTTAATTCGAACAGAAACATTTCCTCCAAGTTAGTTTGCATTCAACAACCAGGAGCCAGGAGTCAGCATGCTGAGGTCCACACCTTTGCCTGGGAGTCTGAGACCATGTTCTCTGCTGGAAAATGATGGATTACTGCCCCAGGCGAAGGAGTTCGAGGTAGAGCCAGCTGATCAGGATTCTCCCAGGTGCCTTTCTTTGGAGGTGTTCCAGGCACATCCAACTGATAGGAGACCCTGGGACAGACCTACAACCTAGAACCCAGTGGAAGGACTATAGCCACTCTAGCCTGGTAACACCTTGGGATCCTCGGAGAGGAGCTGGAAGATGTTGCTGGTTAGAGGGATGTCAATGATGAATCCTCCATGCATACCAAAGTTTGTCACGGCGTTCCACAAGGTTCTGTACCAGGACCACTTCTGTTTAGTTCATATATGCTTCCTCTAGGGAACATTATTAGGAATCACTGCATTAATTTTCATTGTTATGCTGACAACACCCAATTATATTTGTTGATCAAGCCTGATGAAACCAACCTGTTAACTAAACTCCAAGCATGCCTTAAGGATATAAAAAGTTGGATGTCCTACAATTTTCTGATGCTGAATTCAGACAAAACTGAAGTTCTTGTAATTGGACCTAAACACCTCAGAAACTCTCTTTCTAGAGACTTAGTTACCTTAGATGGGATCACTCTGGCTTCCAGCTCCACCGTAAAGAATCTTGGAGTTGTTTTTGATCAGGATTTGTCCTTTAACGTCCACATAAAACAAATTTCGAGGACTGCATTCTTCCACTTACGCAACATTGCCAAAATCAGACGCATCGTGTCTCAAGCGGATGCAGAAAAAAACTAGTGCATGCATTTGTTACTTCTAGACTGGACTATTGTAACTCTTTGTTATCAGGCTGCTCCAATAAGTCTCTGAGGACTCTGCAGCTAATTCAGAATGCTGCTGCACGTGTTCTGACAGGAACCAAGATCAGAGATCACATCTCTCCCATTTTGGCTTCCTTGCACTGGCTACCTGTTAAGTCTAGAATAGAATTTAAAATTCTTCTCCTTACATACAAAGCTAAGGACAGAGGGTGTCACTGCCTGTACAGATTGTAAAGTCCTCTGAGGATAATGTGTTTGTGACTTTGGGCTATACAAATAAAAGTTTTCCAGAAACTGGATTGAGACTTTATCTCCATTGCTACTCTTTCTGTTCTCCCCCATGCTGCTTGTATTCCTCCCCGTCTGACCTGAGATGTATCTGATTTATCTCAGAAGTTCATGGGCAGCAGGAGTAAGAGGACCTGGAGTGATGAGTGGATTTTTTTTTGTGTATATATATATATGTTTTTATTTTAAATAAAGCATCCATAATACAAGTAATGTGATCAAACCCAGAAAGCACTCAGGTGTCCATGAAGTGTTCTTGAACTTGCTCAACCTGCAGAAACAGAATTCAAAGACTCTTCATGCTTTCATGAAGTCTGAGTTCACTTTGGTCTGAAATGTGTCTGAATGACTCTTCATTGTGCTCGTCAATACATCACGACCGCTTCTCTTCAAGTGCTGCTTGAAAACAAACAAAAAGGCCTTCCAAGTTTCCACAGACACTGAACACTCCTTTTTGTTTCGGTGGTGGCGGACAGCAGCCACATGGAGAGGCTTTTTTAAATGATACCCAGAGTTTCTGCTCTGTTCACCCTGATTTTTAAAAGATTTTTAAATCTGTGTCTTATCTCTGAGAGTCCTTGGCTCTTTTTAACCCATGTGGTGCTGTCTGCATTTTAACTAAAGTTATCTATCCTGTGACAAATACCCACACCCATCCACCCACTGATACTGCCCGATATAACCGCCTTGGATGATGCGGCCTGCAGGTCTGTTCTCTTCTAGTTTAACTTTCATTTCATGTCTGTCTCTTGTTGTTGAAAACTGATGTACTAATAAACTCACAGCAGCTTGAACTTCCTGCATGTTGCTTGAACTTCCTTTTCAGTGAAATGAAGTGAAACATGAAGATTTTAAAAAGCAGAAAACCGAACACGTGATGTGTTTTCTCTTCTCTCTCAACCCCAACAACTAAAGTCACAGATATATATTTGAAAATCATAAAGTTGGCTTTAATAACTGCAGCAACGTGGCAAAATGTGGAGGAGAATGGAGGGATTACTGCTGATTAAGAAGTCGAGTCGAGTTCTTCTTTTTTTGAGCGTAATCCACCACCGGCCGCGACTCCTTCGCTCTGCTCTCCCCCAACAAAAGCCTCTGCAATCCTCAGAAAATAAAAACCCAACTTCACTTCAAATAAGTCTCAATGGCAGCACAGAGCTCCTTTTCTCTGCAGCAGCGCTTCAGAACAGCTTAACAGGAAGCCCAGCAGGAAAATCTGGGACATCCGAACAGAAAGGCCTCGTACTCCGGCTCTTATCTTCTGAAAAAGGTGGAGAGCGACCGAGTCTCCTCTACCCTCCGGTTTCTATTTACGCTCATCTTCCAGATTAAACGCTGATGAAATATTAATGCAGATCTTTCATGCAGAAGAGCTCCTGCAGATAAATCTTCATGAGCAGCTGGAAACAGACGGGATGTTATCGGCATCCATGTTGGGTCACTGAGGTCCTCAGCTCAGTGATGAGAATGTGTGTCTGTCCTCACACAGACAGGAACAGATTTCTGTTTTAGTGCCACAAACTGAACTGACATGGAGGTTAGATTTCTGACCAGCTGACTGAAAAATGCAGGCAAGCTACCACAAGCTGTTAGCTAATGTTAGCTCAGTTTGTTAGCTGCTGTTAGCTCATGTTAGCTCAGTTTATTAGCTGCTGTTAGCTCATGTTAGCTCAGTCTGTTAGCTGCTGTTAGCTCATGTTAGCTCAGTTTGTTAGCTGCTGTTAGCTCAGTTTGTTAGCTGCTGTTAGCTCATGTTAGCTCAGTTTGTTAGCTGCTGTTACAGAGTCAGTGTCAGAACTGGACATGGTTGGTTAAGGTTGAAACAAAGTTACTTCTAGTAATGAGATCTGTGTGTGTGTGTGTGTGTGTGTGTGTGTGTGTGTGTGTGTGTGTGTTTTAAATTGAATAGATTGCTCAGAGACCATCAGATCTCACACACAGAGACAAAGTTATTGACTTGTTTGTTGATCAGTATTTGCTGCATTAACTTCAAATTCATATTTGTTTGTGTTTTTCTCCATGTGTCCAACACTGACACGAAGTGTTTTCAGTTTGTGATGTCCTCTGCTCAGCTGCTGTATACCTGCTGCCTGCTGGTTCAGAGGTTCTGTTGCTGTATGTAGTGAAAAGACGATGAGTCCTGTTGAAGAAAATCAACTTTAGTTTCTATTAAATAAGAAACCAGCTAGCTAGCTTTGTTGAAGCCAGCTAGCTTCACTTACCTTTGACTCACCTGTTCTTTGTTCCCTCGATGGCCGTCTGTGATGAAATCGGAGAAATTTGATGGAAATTTACGACGAGAAACGAACGCAACGCAACGCAACGGTTTGACGGGTTTGTTTGAGTTTTTTGTATTTAGACCCACACACACACACACACACACACAGCGCGCACACACACTTCACGTACCTCAGGTTGAGCCGAGGTTCGATCCCACGTCTCCACGTTGGCGGTCGGCGTCCTTCCCCACTGGACCATCTTCAGTACTGATGAAGAAGAAGAACCAGGATCAGACTGAGGGGAGGAATCATGCTGAAGATTCTCCTCCATCAGTCCTGATAGAGCTGCTGAAGAACATTTCTGTTCTTCACTTTGTTTGTCTCATCATGGAGAAGGAAAACCACGTCTCCATGTCCTTTTGGACCACATGGTCCACTGCTCACTGCTCCTCATGTCCTCCTACAGCTTCACTGGTCCAGTGGGTTCATATCAGGCACACAGGAACTTTTACATCCACAAGTTGTGAGTTCGAATCCCGCTCAGAGCGGCACTTAACTGCTGTGATTTACAGACTTTATGATGGACTGATGGATCAGCGGTGAAACAGTTTAGTGATTCTCCTTGCAGAACTTCACTGAACACTTTGTTTGAGTTTCCATCTGAGCCAATCAGCTCAATGCAAACAGAGACAAAGATAAAAGAGCTGAATCCACTGACTGACGGAGGACAAAGACGGCACATCAACAGAACTCAGTGAAGGAGAGGCTTTTGTTTTTCAGGTTTATGTCAGATGATGAAAGTCTTTAAATTTCATGCTTTGTCCTTCAGATTAAAACGAGTTCCTCTGTCACAGATTTAAAGATGAAACTTTAAAGCTTTCAAATGATGCTGGACGAGTGCAGAGGTGGAAGCCTGAAGACACTCCCAGTCCTCCATGCAGATGCTTCATGAACTGTCCGCCAGAAAACAGCCTCAGTCTGGGCAGAGAGAGCTGGGTCAGCCCCTCTGTTTCCTGACTTCCAGGAGATGGAAACCCACCAAAATAAAAGCATAGATATCAACATAATGATATGATGACAATTTGGCTTTATGTTTTGGTAAAATAAATTCTCTGTTTCTTGCTGTTTCCACTCTTTATGCTAAGCTAAGCTTGAGGTGGAGCCATTCCATCTCAGAGTTAACAAAGTTAGAACTGGCTCAGTGTGGACATGTTGTCTGTACTGTTAATCGTTTCACTTCCTTTTTCAAGTCTTGTATATTTTGTGCTTTAATATCTGAGGCAATAAGACTTTATTATAACCACACACACACACACACACACACACACTCACACTCACAGTGTGTCCCAGTTCAGGTTCAGTGTAATATAACAGGACGGTGTTATTATTGTGGGGAGACGATGAGATTATTTACTGTGATATCAGTCAGCTCCCTGAAGAAAAACAACTTTATTACATTCAGAGTTCATTAAAGCTGCAGCACACACACACACACACACACACACACACACACATACACACAGGATATTACAATCAAGCTGCAGCAGCGGACTGAATATTGATGGATGTTTCTTCACATGTACAGTAAGAACAGGTGAGCTCTGAACCTGCAGTCAGCAGCTTTTCTTCATTTAAAGCTGCTTCAGACAGTTTGTCTCTGAGACTGTCTCAGTTTTTACTCCTGACTGTTTATTTGTCGCTCTGCTCTAACGTGTGCTCACGTAAACCTTCAGCTTATATCGAGTTCTCCTCAGGAAAGAGATCTCATTAAGGACAAGAGTCACAATATGAAGGATCAAAACTTCATTTAAATATCTCATTTTTCTGATCACCATTATGGAGCCTTCCTGGGAACCATCATCACGCAGAACCTCACCAAGAACACCCAACAGGTGAACCTCACCCTGCCAGAGACACTGATGGTGCACTTCTGCACCTCCATCTGCAGGACATGTACCTCTCCAGGACATGTACCTCTCCAGGACATGTACCTCTCCAGGACATGTACCTCTCCAGGACTACCTCTCCAGGACATGTATCTCTCCAGGACTACCTCTCCAAGACTACCTCTCCAGGACATGTACCTCTCCAAGACTACCTCTCCAGGACAGAATAAGACGAAAGCTTGTTACTGTAAGCTGACATGAGATCAGTGATTTTCTGCTTCCAGTCAGTGGAAGACCAACAGCGCCACCCAGTGGAGTCAAACAGACTCACAGTGCACATTCACAGTTCATTATCATAATGTTAGCATTATGTTGTACTCATGTCTTGACTCTGACATCTGCTGGACTGGAGTACAAACTGCACTTCATGTTCCACATGGTATTTCATTTAAGTGATGTCGCTCTTCAGTCAAACACACTAAACACACTTCCTGTCATGTATGTAGGCCTGATGAGTTCAGGCACAGCCCTCTGTGGTGCAATTGGTTAGTGCATTTGGCTGTTAATGGAAAGGTTGGTGGTTCAAGCCCAGCTGTGGACAATGTCACCCCTTTGAGTCACTCCCCTCTGACAGGAGGCTGTGGTCCACCAGAACCTCACACCGCAGGAATAGTGCCTTCCTGCTGTAAGCCTGATCAACAAGGCCCTGAGCCCCATCCAGACTTACACGCTACATTAACTTAACATCTTTCTGTGCTACATTAAGTCTTTATTTGGGACATTTGTTCTGTATCTGCACATTTAAAGTGTCCTGTGATTATACTGTGAACGGAGCCGCTTGACAAGCCTCACTGAGGTCCGTGATGTCCTCCTGTGAACTCATGTTTCTATCCCATCGCCTCATGGTCAGAGTGTCCTCATCATTCTTTCAAATGTATCGTCATCATCCTCAAGCTGCTTGTTTTCTTTCTCTAAAAGTTTCTTCGTCTCGTGTTCTCGCTCAAATTTTGTGTTTCATGTCGGATTCTGGTACATTTGTGTCATGTGTTGCTGCTTTTAGCCGTTCATCACACTCACATCAGTTTTCAGTTTCTCCATCACAAATTCATCGTAAATCAGCAACATTGTCTTGAGCTTTTCATCTTGCTCACATTGTCTGACTCTCAGCTGTTCTTTGTCTTTCTGCAGCTTGCTCTTCAGCTGATGGACAGTCAGGACCTGCTCGATAGCATCCTTCACAGGATTTGAACGTCCAACCAGAGCTTCACCGAACTGAAAGGACATTCATGAACGTCAAAGACGTCTTTATTGTCCATGTGCTCTGTTGAGGAGGGACATCGTGTTTCACTTCTTTCTTTGTGCTAACGTCATCTATACTTTGATTTTTTTTGCTTCTTGCACCTTCCATTGAGTTCAGATGATCATTTTGTGTCGTGTGCGTGTCTCAGTGGTCTTTAAATGTTCAAACAATGTTTGTGCTGTGGAGACATCTTGGTGCAGTTTGATCTCCAGTCCAGCAGATGTCAGAGTCAGACCACAAATCAAACACAAAGCAAAGTGTTCATTTCACTTCTTTTCTAACATTTCAAACTGTTCTCTATGAATGACAAATATAAAAGTCTGACTATGAACCATCAAACTGTTTATTAAAGACTTTAATTTAGAGACGTGTTCATGCTCATTAGTAAATAGACCGCTTTGTCTCTTTAGTAGTTTTTCTTTTGACTGGTTGTCTGTGTAGTGTGGAGTGACAGCAGGGGGCGCTGTGAGCTCAGCACACTTCATATTTGGTGACACCTGAGGAAGATTGATCAAAACAAACCTGAACAGATGAAAGGTGAGACTTCAGCTTTATTTACAGGAAACAAAGAAAGTGATTCTGTGAATCGCTTCCTGTGTCATGGAGGAATATAACCTCCGATCACGTGACAGATTGTTTATCAGTGTTGACACGATGTTTTCCTCTTAAATCTATAAAAACTGTTTGTCTGCTGGGTCGAGTCCAGAACCTGCAGACTCCCTGAAGGTTCCACAGTGTGTTTGTTCAGCTGCTCCTCAGTTAAGGTGAACTTTTAAGTTGAAACATGCAACCACCATCAAACTACATAACGCTTTACGGCACTAAGTCACACACCACCAACTATTTCACTGATTTTGGTGAAACTGGATCATATTTTATGGAGAAAATGTTTTCTGGTTTTCCCTCTGATGTCCTCCGGCTGCTCCGCCTCAACTCTCTGTGATTTACAGAGTTTATGATGGACAGTGAAGTAAACTGCTGACAGCTGTAGCTGCTGTTAGCTCATGTTAGCTCAGTTTGTTAGTCAGGCTGTCCAGACTGTGAGCTCAGAGCACCAGTGGAGTGTTAGTGTTTGTACCACAGGAGTTTTGGACCAACATGAAGAAGAAGAAGAAGAAGAAGAAGAAGAAGAAGATGATGTTTACAGCAGAGTTGGTGTCATGCCAGAACAGGAGCTGGGCGAGTGGGCAATGTATCCGTCCTCAGCAGCTTCTATGGACATAATGGCAGAGGAGAAGAATGTGAAGAGGATGCTGATGGAGGAAGCTAAGAAGACTGACAAAAAGACAACAAACATCACAGCTGATGAATTTGAGAACACAAACAGTCGTCAGCTGCTCTGTCTTCTGTCTGATGAAGGTGGAGCAGACAGACGTTTGAGGTTGTTTCTGTTCATTTCTGTCTGCAGGAGATGAAACCATTTTTATAAAACAGATAAGTGAACACAAAGCGTCTATTTATAATGTTAACATCCACATTAACACCATCTACACGCTGAGCTCCATCTGTCTGCATCACACTATATTTAGGAGCTGAGATCTTCTTTGTTATCTACCTGAAGAAGTTCACACACCAGAAGACATGATAATTACTGAAGACATGATTCTCTGCTGCCACAACGCCTTCATCACACACCACTGCAGCCATTAACATCCAGTAATAACACAGCTGTGTGTCACACACACACACACACACACACACACACACACACACACACACACACACACACACACTGTAAGAATGGGCGTGTGTGTTTGTGATAATTTCAGGTTTGCAGTGGTTACAGTCAAACAAACCGGAAATACAGTGTGGTAACCAATGAAAGACCCGACAGGTTTCTGAAGAGACCGCAAAGAGACGACAAACGACAGCAAAGAGACGACAAACAAACTCAAAGAGACGACAAACAACATACATTAAAGTTAAAAACTGACAGCATGTTAACACACACACACTCTCTCTCTCTCTCACACACACACACACACACACACACACACTCTCTCCAGCTGATCCGTTAACCTCCATGTAAACAAACTCCTCTCCATCCCTCCATAGGTCTCCCCATGTCTCCATCATCACCTCCGTCTCCCAATGAGCTCGGGTCCATCGCTATAGCAACTGGTTGCCACGGGTGACGAGACACAGCCAGCTCCAGCCAGCATCCTCCTCACAGTTGCTGTCGAAGGCAGAGAGGAGAGAGAAGGCGCGGCGCGAGCAGAGCAGCAGAGGAAGACGCTTTTCCTCTCGCCAAAATCAAACCAACTAAATAAAAACAAATTGTCCAATCAGACGGCTGGATTCCCCCGTTTGCTTTCTGCATCCACCTGTGGAGAGGAAACGAGAGGATGAGAGGATGGTGACAACTTGTTCTCCCAGGAAAGTGTTGCTTCAGTGCTCGGCTGTGTTGGAGTGCAGGCAGTGACCCCACCACCGCCAACGAGACCGACGCCGTCACTGCTACCGCCACTGCAGGGTGAGTCCAACAACTTCACGTTTTCCCTGAATCCTGTCTGTCAGGAGTCCTGAGGGTTCAGACTGCGAGGGTTCGGACTGCGAGGGTTCAGACTGCGAGGGTTCAGGGCGGTGCAGGAAGGTGAGACCTGTGATGGCGTCTGCAGCAGGAAACTGTGATGTCCAAAAACTGGTCTCTGTGACCCGAAGAACTGCTGTCAACAGGTGTTTAATGAATCAGTGTCAGGAGGAGCCGAACATGTTGGCTGATCATCAAACATTTTTCGATTGATCGTCATTTAAAAAAAAAATCAACGCAGAGATTCAGTTTGAATCCTTTTTTTCTGAGCTCAGAGCCAAAATACAAATGTCACGATTAAACTTACTGTCTGTAGAGTTAGGTTAACGTTAGGTTAACGTTAGGGTTAGGTTCTTTAATCGTTTAACCTGATTGTGAGATTTTAAAAGTTTTCTGTCGTTCTTCCTGTTGTTGACGTCCTCGATGACCACGAGGATTATTATTCACATGTCTGACAGCACAAAGAAGGCAAATATTAAATATGATATTAAAATGATTTTTACACTCCATACCTGAGCATAGAGACACCTGGATTTTAGCGTGTTGAAGAGAGGCGTGGCCAACATCAAAGGTGTCACTTCCAGACATGTTGGTGTGTTTTTAGCTTCATGCTAACGTCTGTATCTCGACTATTGGCTGAAATGTTTCCGTGTCAAGTCAGCAGGAGACCCACGAAGACTGAGTGACTTTCACCCTGTGTGCTTGTTGGGAGGTTACCTGTGCAGGTGATTCAGGTGAAAGATTGGTTTGACATGACGCCATCCAAACCACGTCCTTGCCACAGACTGTTGTGAAGCTCACCTGTCAATCAAAGCGTCCACGCTCTTAATCCTGCATAACTTTAAGCCTTAATATAATGTGAACAGGTGAGTTGTATATAAATTCACCCTCAGTACAGTTGTCATGAACGGGGAAATTAGTAGAGACCAAAACTGTTTTTTGTACCAGGCTGTAAACATGTTTATTTCTGCTGTGAAGTTGGACATTGAACATGGGGACTTATGGGGACTGACTCACTTTTGAAACCAGCCTCAAGTGGACGTTAAAGGAACTGCAAGGGCTGTGTTTCTCATGGAGGATGGGCTGTACTCTGCTCACAGTCATGTGGATTTAATGCTAGCTGTTTCCCCCAATTCCAGTCTCTGTACTAAGCCTAAGCTAACCATGCCTTGATGAATATTCACCAAAATCTTCTGTTAAAGATGAATCAGCATTTTCTTTCCTTAGACAGAGATCCACCTGAGTTTGTGCTTCAAGCTTCAGGACAGACCCGATTCTGAGT
>CM053993.1:22393427-22480927 GCA_028641955.1 Protonibea diacanthus
ATGTAACTTTGGGTGAGCAGCCACGAGAGGACAAAGACAGAGGAAACCTCCATGCTTATGAAAGCACAAACTGCAGTTCCTCAAACGTCCACTTGAGGCTGGCTCAGAAGTGAAGTCAGTCTATATGAATCCCCATGTTCAAAATGTCAACTTCAGAGACTACGATCCAGGTTTAGACAGTCTGCGGAGGTATGCTGGAACACAAGGAAGGTTTACCTTCATCATACAACAACTTCTTCACAAGCTGCTACTGCAGTGTGTGTCTGTGTGTGTGTGTGTCTCTGTGTGTGTGTGTGTGTCTGATGTTCGATGTTCAGCAGTTTTCTTGTTTTAGCCTCAGCAGAACTGTGAAGGTTTGTCATTCAGGTGCAACGTACACTGCGCTTTTGCTACTGTATGGATAATGTGTGTGTGTCTGTGTGTGTCTGTGTGTGTCTGTGTGTGTGTGTGTGTGTGTGTGTATGTTGCAGCCTAATAAACACCACACACAAAAGCTTTGCTACACACACTGAATAGAAAAATAAGAGTCCATCCATGCTCTTCATGTCTAAGACAGACAAGAAGAATACACACACACACACACACACACACACACACACACACACAGTGTGTGCGCTCAATATTTATATAAAATCCAGTTTTTTAACCTGAGGCACAACAGGAGAATGTTTTATCGTCTTCATCGATCTATAAATGTGTTCAGCTGTACTCAATTATTTCTTCCTGATGACATAAAGGAAACAATAGTGTGTGTGTGTGTGTGTGTGTGTGTGTGTGTGTGTGTGTGTGTGTGATGAGCAGTAAATTGATTGCATGAATAAGCTCATCATCTCTCTCTGCTGTCAAATCCAAACTGGAGCCTCTGTGGAGACTACATCATCTCCCTAATTGAATTCTGTCTTGCATGAAAACACACACACACACACACACTACACATGAACCAAGTCGTCAGCTACTTACTGAATGAATTACATTAGAAGATTTGTGTCCCCCCACTGTGTGACTTTTAAAAAAAAAAAAAAACGCATGTATGTCCCCATTACTTACTTACAACTTGTCCACACACACACACACACACACACACACACACAGCAGTAAAGTATAATTCTTCATTTTGAAACATTCAAACATTTTGATGACATGCTGTTATAACATTTTTATTTCAACACAAACGACTGAAGATCTGGACAAAATCCATGAAGCGAACGGAGCCAGTGTATTTGGTGTCCGTCAGTCTCCATGTTGAAATGTCAACACACTCCAGTGACATCACTAATCATGTGATCCAGGGTATAAGTACAGGGAAGTGGTTGGGGTGCTTCCTGTATTTATTCTCAGTCTGACAACTTCAGCGGTGATATCACTGCCCACCTGATTTTCCTACGTTCCTATCTATAAATTATTTCTGTAGAGTGACATTTGTGGCCTCGAGAGCCGTTTACACATTTATTTTCGACAAATGTTTCTCTCCCTCTCCACTCTAGCTCTGGAACATTCTACCAATACACACCCGTGTAAACTCTGGCTGGTTTTGGTGACTCTGAGGGAAAAGTCACAGGACACCACTCCCGGCCGAGCAGGTCGAGTTGAGACGTTTTTTATGTCTGTGTGACCAAAACTGAGGGAGGAGCAGCACGCTGAACTTCCTGTGATACGTCAGAATAATCGGCATGGAGCAGACTCACTGCTGATTTAACCAATGGCGTCGCAGCATGCTGATTAAAACACAGTGTGCTGATAGTGCGACAGGTTGGTGGATGAGCGCTGCTCCATGCGTGACGTCCAGACGAGGAGACAATCTGAGTTTGATGACGTTGATCAGACTGATGGAGAGTTTCTTATTTTGACTCAGAGTTCTGCAGAACCAGGAGGCCCGACATGGCCTGCAGCTGACAGCTGTCACTTCTCACACTCTTCAAGGTTTTCACTTCACCCAGCTGAATTTTCTGTTTTTCTCACCTGTGAAAACAGAATGATGGTTTGCATTTCAGGGCTTCTGTAGTTCTTCTAATTATTCTAATTTATAGACTTAAAGACTAGTTTGATGAAGAAAAGCACCTGGCTCTGGTTCTGGTTCTTTGTTGAGTCACCATTGACATGAAGTCGAATCTGCATGCAGCAGATTTCTTTTTAAATTGACCTTCAAGGTTTTGGACATGAAGTGAATTTTATTTATTTTTTTACGGCTTTCATCTCCATGTGGGAAGAAGAGCTTCTTTCTTTCCAAGAACGATTTGTTTTCAAACAAATGACACCCCACAGTCCACCCACAGACTGCTGGTGTGAACTAACACTGACAAACACTGATGAACAATCTGAAGACGTTTATTTATAACACTGGACACGAGGAGGACGAAGATAAACGTTTGGTCCATGAAGATGAAGCAGGACGTTTGTGATCAGGTGACTCACTCCACATGAGGCCGACTTTTCCAAGTCGCAAACAAGATATCTAAAAATATACTGAAATGTCCTCACGTGTCCTTCAGTTTTCACCAATTAAATCAGGCTGAACCGTTAAAAAAACTCCAGCATTGTAAATCTGCTGCTGCGTACATCTGTGTGCTGTCCAATCAAGAACAATCAACTATGTAAATGGAGGAAGTAGCATCACATCAAGTTAAGGTTAAAGATAAATGTAAGTGATCTTCTGCCACACTATCAAAGGTTTTGACTTGTGTGCGTGCTGTCTGCAGCCTGCTCGTTGTCCTGTAGATATTAACAGGCTGGACTGTGATCACTCTGACACTCCTTCAAATATATTTAAGTAATATTACACGAGATGCTAACGCGTGTATATAATAATAATCAGTTAAAGCTCACCCTCAATATTGTGATTATACAACAATTACCACCTTAAATAAAACATAGACTGAAACCATTCTTCTATTACACCCATCTCCAACATAGCCGTCAATTCTGCCTGAACCACTTTTCTAACCGGGCTGTGAATGCACCCGTCACGCCGGGTGAGTCAGCATGGTGTTGGGAATAAAGGCTTGTGTAATCCACGAACGGGAGAGAAACACATCAGCGTAAAGCAACACGGCAGCATGTCTGCTCTCTGGGACGGTGAGAGATGGTTTTCACAAAGGAGCGAGGCAGGATTGGTCGATGGTCTTAATCTGGATCCTCTGTCGTACAGCCGCTGCCGACAGGTGATGGAGGATGATCAAACATTTCAAGAGAGACTTCCACAGCGTTTAAAGTCAAAAGTCAAATATTATTAAACAAAAGATGGATGGAATCAAAATGAACAACATGTTTTTATCTAACAGGATATTATATACACCTGTATTAACAGAAGCTGCACACACTGTATTAACAGGCTACACCTGTATTAATGAGGCGGTCTAACAGAATATTCATTAAAAAGAAAGCTGAAATTGTAAATTAGATGTGTTGCTTTATTAAGTACTTCCAGTGGACTTCATATTTGTTTACATGTTCTGTATTTCAGGATGTGACGATGTAGACGATTGGAGTGATATTTGTAGTGATGGTCAGGTGTGCTGATTAAAGCACATTCTAAGCATTAATTGACCAATCAGTTATCGGTTGGACCTATTTCATATAATTAAATATATCTCTCGCCTTTTCCTGAAACTGTTTTAAGAAGCTTTGAAAAATAAATATTTGGATGAAGGGTTGAGATTTTAGCGACTTTAGCTTCAGCTACGTCAAGGAGGTGTTTGTATGAGTCACTGTGGGTCTTACAATCTTTGGTTTTAATCACAAACTTTGACAAATAATCCGTCAAAGTGAATGGATGACAGTATGAAAGTGATTTAGATGTTGTTTTGTCTTTTCTGCAGGCGTCTGGGAACAGACTCGATGTTTTCCTGGACACTTCCTCATTGGACCAGAAAGAGAGCATCTAAACTAGCAATATTCTCCCACCCCAACATGGCGGACGGCCTCTACAGTAGCACCTTCTCTGCTTCTGAATCACGACTTCCCCTCTCGATCCTCCTCCTCTACCTCCTCGTGACTGCCTCCCTTCCTCCGCTCGAGCAGAGGCGGCGTTAAATCTTGTCCTCATTCTCTTCATCTTTCTGGGTCTGCTGATGGGTCGCTGTTTCCGGATCACCCACGGACCCGTGGGCACCGTCCTCCCACCTGGACGACTACATGGAGAAGGACACCTTCGACTGCGAATTTCCTGACAGGCAGCCTGAAGCCTTGGCCTGACAATCGGTTAAACTGAAGCGATGATCGCACTGGCGTGAAGCAAACACAGCTTTACATTTCCCCTGTCAGAGCAGACCAGCAGAGAGCATGCTGGGTAATCATTACCAATCAGATATTTTAAAGCAAAGAAATCAGATGGGTAAACAGCCTCCATCTTCATTAAAAAGTCAGTGCTGCACAAAGATCATAAAAGTTCAAGTTATTTTCCGAGAAAAGATTAAATGTCGGAGCTCTCAGCGAAGTCAGCGTAATAATCCAAACTGCATCCGACATTTAATATCTAAATGTTGTCTCGATAGGTTGGCTGCCGTGCTTCACAATACCTCTACTATGCTTATCATAAACAATTGGTAAATGCTAAAAAGCTGATTTCATTTTATAGCCACACGATCAGATTTAGTAATTACAATTAGATGATAAAGAACAGAAAGCGTCAGCACGAGGACATGACGGAAAACAACAGTTTGGGGGAAAATGTGCGCTTTGTGTTTTTTCTGCTTGTCTGATTGTCGCCTCAGTCTGCCTGGCAGGCAGAACATCTGGGGCAAAAAACACACCTTCAATGATCACGGCTCATATAATTAGATTGAATTAAGAAATTTAACATCAACAACTCAAAAGAGATTTCACTGATCACAAATGTTGAGCATTGAAATGAAGGAAATGTTCGCAGGCACCAGACAACAGATCGCATCTTTTCTCTGGAAAATGTCGGCTTTCGCCTGTAGCTGTGATTTTTTTGTCAGATCTTTAGCACGTGTGAAGGTTGTAGAAATCCTCAGTCTGCAGCTCTGCAGCCAAGAAACATGAAGAACGATGTGAGGAGCGTGACCAGGGATTTCTATCATCTTCAACGTCCATCAAACTGCCATGATGATGGTAGGAGTTGTTGTCTCTCACGGGAGAAAGAACATTTTCTTTCACTTTTTCTTCTTTTGACAAAACTGATGCTGGGAACTTAAGAACTTGTGAGAAGTTGTGAAGAAACAGGTGAACAGTGTGGTGTTATTGCAGAGTGAGGAGGTGGAGGAGCAGAGAAGGAGGAGGAGGAGGAGGCCCAGGAGGTTGAATGCAGGGCACAGAGTGATGGAGGCTGCAGAGACAAGACAGGCGTTTTCAAGCGACTCGTCGTCTGGCCTGGCCGTTGCTGTGCTGGTGTTTCAGCGCCAGCTGATATGTCTAAAGCGCCCGGACGTCTCTCCACACAGCCGATCGGCTCTGTCGCCGCGTCTGCAGCGAGTCGCCTCAACTCTGAAGACAAGGAGACCATCCGGGTGGGAGTGACAAAGGACCGCTAAGAACATGACACAGTGAATCATTGGAGTCGACCATGAGCTGGAGAGACCCACAGGTGTGTTTGTTACCATCAAAACTCAACTGTCAGCTTCACAGGTCCAAACGACCAAACTAACCAATTAAACCAGTCGACACAATAAGAGACTGTAAAAGACTGTAAAGACTCTGTTTGATCTAGTTTATGAGTGATTCTGAAGTGCTGCAGTCATCTATGGCTGGGCCTCACTGAATCTGCCTTTAGCATGCTAACAGGGCAGGGCACAGCAGCGGACCGGACCGAGGTTGGAGCACAGAATCTGAGACCAACAGAGATAGCATTGACAGTACCGAGGTGATTTACAGACTTTATGATGGAAACATTGATCAGTAGTGAAAGCGTAACTGTGGTTAGCTCGATCAACCCCGTGTAGCTAACTGATCCTGACTCAGGGATGCCAGGAGCCAAACCCGGCAGAGAAAACCACCTCGATATGAGCTGCTGTATTCACTGTTAGACTGGACACTGCTGGTTCAGAAGGTTCTGTTGCTGTGTTCACTGTTAGACTGGACACTGCTGGTTCAGAAGTTCTGTTGCTGTGTTCACTGTTAGGCCCCTTTGGACACTGCTGGTTCAGAGGTTCTGTTGCTGTGTTCACTGTTAGACTGGACACTGCTGGTTCCAGAAGAGTTCTGTTGCTGTGTTCACTGTTAGACTGGACACTGCTGGTTCAGAGGTTCTGTTGCATGTTCACTGTTAGACTGGACACTGCTGGTTCCAGAGGTTCTGTTACTGTGTTCACTGTTAGACTGGACACTGCTGGTTCAGAGGTTCTGTTGTGTTCACTGTTAGACTGGACACTGCTGGTTCCAGAGGTTCTGTTACTGTGTTCACTGTTAGGCTGGACACTGCTGGTTCAGAGTTCTGTACTGTATTCACTGTTGGAGCTGGACACTGCTGGTTCAGAGAGTTCTGTTGCTGTGTTCACTGTTAGACTGGACACTGCTGATTTCAGAAGTTCTGTTACTGCTGTTCACTGTTAGACTGGACACTGCTGGTTCAGGGATCTGTTGCTGTGTTCACTGTTAGGCTGGACACTGCTGGTTCAGAGGTTCTGTTACTGTGTTCACTGTTAGACTGGACACTGCTGGTTCAGAGGTTCTGTTCCGTCTGGCTGTGTTCACTGGAGGTGAACTCTGGCTCATAGCGCTAGCTGCAATGCATCGCAGTGGCTGTAGCGCACACTCACTATTGGCTGCTGTAAACAGCAATCAATATCCACGACAAGTCCCTCCACTTCCTGTTTCATGTAATTAGCACATGTAAATAATCCACACGGCTGAACTGATGTTTCTTGTTTGATCTGCAGGAAACCTTCTCTGTCTGGGGACCATGGTCAGGAGTCTGCTGTCCAAACCTTCACAGGGAGCCTGAAGCTTGAAAATCCCCCCGAGCAGAGAAATAGTTTGAAGTCTGTGAGAGGAAACAGAATGAAATGAGAGGCCGCCTCCTTCTGGGGTTTCCTGCAGGGAGTTCCAAGCGGCTAACACACAGCACTACTTCCTGTGAGGATGATGGTGAACACTGGTCCACTGATATTATTTTGTTTCTGGATCTGACAGAAGCCAGCTGTCAGAAACCCTCCACAGTCCGTCCTCGCTCCTCTCGTCGGGATGTTCGAGGCTCTCCGGAGAGGCGTCCTCCTACAGGAGAGCGACCAAACCTGCGCCTGCAGAGAAAAGATGATTTCCATTTCTTTTCTTGGCTCTCTTGCTGACTGTTGTTAGGCCTCTGCTGATTGAATGCAGAGGATCAGATGAAAGGAGGATCTGACATCTCAACGACGCTGCAGTGGAAGGATTTGTTGGTTTAGGGCCTCTTGGATCTCACAGGGCCTCCCTAACATCAGATGTGCAGTATTAAAAAAAGGTAGTTTAGGTTTTCTGGAGTGAGGTCACTGAAGAGTTTGATGCAGATCATTTAGGAAGCTCATGAGCTTCGTCCTCGTTCTTTACAGTTCAGTTTGTCTAATGAGGCGGCTCACTTTTATTTTCACGCCCGTTTATCATCTCTGAATGATGATAATGCTTTGTCGGTTTGAGTCACCTGTATGAAGCTTCATGATTTCTGTCTGCAGCCGAGTTTAGCTAAACTCAAGATCTGCTGAAGTCACAGTTTAATGACTCCGTCTACAGATGTGATACACCGAAGACGAAAATCCAAAAATATTGAACAAAGATCCAAATGTGGATCAAGAATTCTCCAAAAAAGTTTCATGATGCTCAACGAATCTAAGAATTTTATCCAAATTTACAAAAAAACCATTTTTTATTTGATTTAAAAGCGTGAAAAACTGCTTCTGTCTGAAGCTTCAGTTCAGCTTCATCTCTTTTACTTCAGTTCAATCAATTTAACATACGTTGTAAAGAAAATTATAATAAATACAACGGTCGAGATAATTATCAAACAGAAATATAAAAATTCAAGTAAAATTCAATTTGCTTTAACTTAGAAAATTCCCCTTCAATAAAGTGACGATATTAAAACTTTATAATCCAGAAAACACAGCGTGCCTCAGATCTCTTTAATTTTAGTTTGTATACAAAAAAACCTTATTTTACGTTTACATTCTTTTATCATGTGTAGATACAAAAATGATCATAAAGATATTAATGTTAAAATTTGAACTATTGATGGCGTTGACCTCTTCACTGAACAGCTCTTCAGTTGTCCTCACTAGTCAGTGTGTTAGAGTGAACACACACACACACACACACACACATAATGATGCAAAAGTGTAACCACATCTACAGTGCTGCCTTTGTATTCCATGCACGTCTTGTAAACACACACATTACACACACACACACACACACACACACACACACACACACAACAGCGGCTATCAAACACTCCCAACGCTCACTGCGAATCAAAACCCGACCAAACTTCACTTCTGTCCTTCCTCTCTTTCCCCATCTTCACCTGTATCCTCACACACCTGTGTACTACACACCTGTATCCTCACACACCTGCCTGTATCCTCCGTCATTCTTTGAACTTCATTGAACTTATGGGCTGACAGACAGGTGAAGCATGAAGCACGTGAACATCATCAGTCTGTCAGGTGACATTCAGTTTAGTGTGTGTACTTGTGTGTCACACTATGGACACACACACCTGTTTGTGTGTCACATGGTGGAGACTCACCTGGCTGGGGCTGGTGATTGAATTGATTGATTTGTTTTGAAAGTCATTGGGCTATAGCGATATCACTGCTGAAGCTGTCAGACTTATAGTTTTGGCGGAGATACTGGTCATGGGATCACCCACCGACAGCCCCATCTACTCCATGTAAACTGGAGGAGAAATTTCCCAAAGAGCAGGGCACCTGTTCTTTCTCTCTCTCCCCAGGTCACATTTTTTTAACTTTACACAGAAATTCGGCATTCATGGTCCTGACAAGATGAGGAGTATCGGTCATTTGGGCTTTTTGATCGACCTACCGTTTGGCATTAGTGTCCACTAGTTGGAGGGGTTCATTTAGAGAGATTTCTGTGTCTCCTTGATCCCACTCACACACAGACAGAGCACAGCTGCAGTTAATTACTCTGACCTGCAGCTGACCTAGTTACTTGGCAACCTCAAAGCCTGCAACTGACTACCTTTGTTGAAGTCTCTCTGTGCTGCTGCAGTCAGCCGATAATGTGTATATCAGACACACTCTACATTTATTTACAGTTTTGGTATATGTAATCAAGAGCATCAGTTTTGATTTCATGATTTCCTTAAATCATAATCAAATTTAATAACTAACCAGTTCGAATAATAAAAGTTTAAAAAATTAGATTACTTTACAAATCAAAAGAATTAAATCAAACAAACTTGCTTATAAGAATTCTATTTTATATATCAGTAATTAAATTAATTTCATTTTAAGAACCACTACAAATAACTTACGATTCGTCAAATCTATTTTAATATCCGAACAAGTGGTATTTATAGATCTCATGAACATTATTTTTACTTACGGATCTAAATTGTTTTTCTTTAAATATGTCTTTGAATCAGCAGCAAGTTCAAAAATGTTTCAACAGTTAGAATTTGATCCTCAATATGAAGAAGAAGAGAATAAAATGATGAACATGAAATCATTCTCTGATACGTCAGATTAATGAATAAGATCAACGTGACCGGCTGATGAAATGTTTCAGAAGAAATGTTTTAATACTGTCTGCATTTCAACCATCTCATCCTCTCCTCCTCCTCCTCCTCCTCCTCCTCCTCCCACTCGCCTGTCCGCCCCCTCCTGCTTACTCATCCTCTTGATCTCTTTCCTCCTCCTCTTCATCGTTCTGTCTTCCTCCCACACCTTC
Organism: Protonibea diacanthus; assembly: GCA_028641955.1. NCBI lineage: Eukaryota > Metazoa > Chordata > Actinopteri > Sciaenidae > Protonibea > Protonibea diacanthus. Next base: position 22,403,268 of record CM053993.1, read on the forward strand.
ATCCCTCGTCCTGTCTCATCTTTAAGTTCACTTCCGCCTCCTCCTCTCTCCTCTCTCCTCTCTCCTCCTCTCTCCTCCTCTCTCCTCTCCTCCTCTCTCCTCTCTCCCTCTCTCCTCCTCTCTCTCTCCTCCTCTCTCCTCTCTCTCCTCTCTCTCCCTCTGCTCACTCCTCTCCTCTCTCCTCCTCTCTCTCTCTCTCTCTCTCCTCCTCTCTCCTCTCTCCTCTCTCTCACTCCTCTCTCCTCCTCTCTCCTCTCTCCTCCTCTCTCCTCCTCCTCTCTCCTCTCTCCCTCCTCTCTTTATCTCTCTCATCTCTCTCTCTCTCTGCCATCTCTCTCTCCTCCTCTCTCTATCTCTCTCCTCTCTCCTCTCTCCTCCTCTCTCCTCCTCTCTCTCATATATATATATATATATCTCTTCCTCCCCTCCTTGCCTTACACTAGCCCCTGTTTACATAGGATGATGCAGCAACTGTCTCTGCTGTTTTACCCTTTAATGGAGTGTGGACTGGCTTTCTGTGTGTTGTATTTATATTTCTGGACTCATCGCTGCTTCCTCAGCTGAACTTTGCCTGAGCTGCTGGTTACACAAATACTTTGTTTTTCTTACGCTGAAGGAAGAATCCACCTTCAGTCATGGACTGATTGTGCAAGAGCCTACCTGTACAGGTACAGGGTCCGGCTCGGGTTAAAGCTGCTGCTTGAGATATTATGTTTTTAGCTTGGAAAGCGGTCAGGCGTGAAAACGTAAAGACACAACAGTGTAATCCTTCTGTGGGAACCATGACTACAGCTGTACTCGAGTATTTGTTCTGATTACATTACTTCTGATCAAAAACTAGCGAGTCAACAACTTTGCTAACAGCCAAACATCATGTGGTACAAACACTGCCTCCCCAGTGCTCATTAATAGCTAACACACTGAGCTGACATTAGCTAACAGCAGCTAACACACTGAGCTAACCTATTAGCTAGCAGCAGCTAACAAGCTAGCTGAGTGGCTAACAGCAGTAAATGGAGTATTATGCTACAGGATGAAGCAGTGTGTTTAATGTTTGGCCCCAAAGTCAAACACATGATGTTTTATATGTTGCATCTTTTTAAAGTGGATTTCCTTCCAAGTACTTCCTATTTGAATCCCAATGTCTGCCCTGAAACTGTGAGTCTGGTTGAAACATTTTTGCCTGAACTGTTTTTCTTATCTTCTTCTATCTTTTCGTCTTTTCTGTGTTGTGGCTTTGAAAGAGTGTAAAGTGTCACAGGAACAAACTGACTGAATTTAATCAACTCGACGTTTCTCAGAGTTTTTCGTACGAGTCACATGTGCGTCTCTCTGCAGCATCCTCCACAGGTGAAGCTCTTCATTCTTTACACTGTGTCTGACTTTATGTTGTGTTTTCTTCATTGCATTCAGCTTTAGTTTTGATAAAAAATTCAAGTGGGTGCTTTGCGGTCGTGAACTTTATTATCATTATTATTTTTAGAATGTGTGAACAGTCGTGCAGGAAGCAAATAAATGTGCACGGACAGTAAAAGTCAAATTTATCACAGAAAATCTTTTACTTTGAAATTCCTCCAGCACATTTCATAATCACTGAAGTATTTTAAAGTGTTTGGTCCCAAAACATCAAAACCTTTAATATGAACATGAAACAACACATTTAGATTTCAGAATAAAATATAAAGGTACTGAAGTAAAAGCTTTTAGTTTTAACCACTTCATGAAACAGGAGAAACTTAACATCTTTATTATGTCAAGTTTGTCTGATTAAAGTTTGACTGATGAGATAAATCTGAGTTTAAATGAAACCTGTGCAAAGATAAACTTTTAAGTACACTAAATGAATAAAGTCATAAATCAGTCAAACTGTTGTAAACACGCTGCGGTCTGGAGGTTAACTTGACAAAACATTATTAATTATGAAGAATTGATTAATAATTATTATTTTGGTCACAACCAATGTTTCCCTCTCCTTTTTTTGCAGTGTAGATGGCAGTGCAGGTGTGTATGATTGTGTGGGTGAGACTCCTCTATATTTTATAGTGGTTGAAAGTTGTCATGTCAAACTGATCATGGAATTTCTCTTCCTGCCTCCTGTCTGAGCTCTTTTATGAGTCAGCGCTCTTATTTTGTAAACAAATAAACCAAACTGGACCAAAATGGATTTCCTCTGTCTTTTTTTACAGTGTATGAATTTTAATTTATTTAATTAAATATAACAATCTCTAATAATCTGATAAGCAGAAGCTACCTTTCAAAATAGTATGTGTTTTTGTGTTTCCTGTTTTATTTTGTAGTTCTCCTCTCTGTGTCTTGTGTATCTCTACTTCCTGTCTTGTTGAGTTTCCCACCTGTTTCTTGATTCTGCTGACTGCAGTCAGGTATATCACACACTCACCTGCACACACCTGCACTCCTGCCACAGATGTTCTTTGCCATCATGTTTCATAATGTGTGTGACTGACTATTCTGACGACATCAGACATTTAAATGCAGAAAGTTTGTCTCATGTTTGATGAGATAAACTCAGATGTCGACAACTCCAAACTTTTCAGCAGAGTAAAAAAAGACGAGAGGACGTTAAGCTGCTTCACGTATGTCTCCTCCGTGGGCAGCTGGTATACAAAATCTAATAATGCCTGTATTTCCATAATCGCATGTGTCTGTGGGTGTCATACATGAAGGCTGACAGATGTATGGTGGATGGGTGGAAGTATTTCGACACTGCAGCAGCTGTTGCCAAAACAGAAAGCTTCGTGAACACGTCCGAAAAACCTGGCCAGTCAAGAACCTTCAATTCATCACATGGTCCCACAGACTGTGCAAAACCTGGAGCGTAGTCTCTGAGACCCCTACAGGTGAGCTGTCTAACACTGGGCGTAGTCTCACAGGCGTCCGCCAGACTAATACAAGCCTGGGCCGTAGTCTCTGGGGCGTGCAGACTCAATATCAAAACCTGGGCGTAGTCTCTGAGGCGTCCGCAGACTGTCTAAAACCTGGGCGTAGTCTCTGTGGGCGTCCCATAGACTGTCTAAAACGCAAGGCGTAGTCTCTCTGAGACCCCATGGAACTAATCCTAAAACCTGGGCGTAGTCTCTAGAGACATCCCATGAACTGTCACAAACCTGGGCGTAGTCTCTGTAGTTGGACATTTGAACGCTGGGGACTTATGGAGACTGACTCACTTCTGGGTGGCCTCTAAAATTGGACAAGAAGAAGAACTGCAGATTTTGGCACTTCCTGTGTTGGCTTCACAATGTTCACTCTCTTCTCCTCTGCATTATGTCCAGAAGCTGCTGACTGCTGGGCCTGAAAACCTCTACTATTTCTTCTTCTTCTTCTTTTCTTCATAATGGTACAAACACTAACACTCCCCGTTTGCTCTGACCTCACAGTCCTGTAGCCGGCTAACACATTAGCTAACGGCAGCTAACAAATGACTAACATAAGCTAACAGCAGTTAACAAACTGAGCTAACATAAGCTAACAGCAGCTACAGTTAGCACCAGCATGACCTGCTATTTTAAGGGAGTTACACATTGTTGTTCTAATGAACACCATTTCCCATAAGCTCTTGCTGTTTCGTGGAGCAGCGTCGAACATGATTTCATGACTCCTGTTAACAAACTGAGCTCTATGACGTCTCTGTGGGCGAGTGTCACACTGCAGATCCTTGCAGGCTGGATGTTTGAGTTATCGTGGGCTGGTTCATTACGATGTTTGATCAATTAATCATCAGCCGCAGGCGTCGGTCAAATCAGTGAACCGCCGCGCTGCGATCATTTGTGATGTCGATCAACGCCTCATCAGTAATGAACACAGCCTCAGGGCCAGCAGACAGCAGTGCTGAAACCCTGAAACATCTCCTCTGATCCTGAGCGCTGCCTCGTCAGAGACAGGCCCATCATCGCCATGTTGTTGTTGTTGGTATCAGTGGGTGTGTTCATCATGTCTGTCGATCCAGCTGGAAGTCTTCGTCTCTCTGTGGTCCTGATCAGAAACCTGCTCGAGTCTTCTCACACCTCTCATCTCCCTCATTAAAATGCTTCACCCTCAGCAGCTGAGTCACTTCACAGGCCTCATGCATTTACACACACACACACACACACACACACACTCTCTCTCTCTCTTATCAAGGTAAAACCAGTCAAGTCAGCATTCATTATTGTTTTGCCTTGCTTGTATCATACTATGTTTGGAAGTATATTGACATCCTCTCTGTTTATTTGTTTACATTTGAACTACTACATTTATAAGACTGTCTAAAACCTGAAACGTGGTCTCTGTGATGTCCCATGGTTTGTGTCTAAAACGTGTTCGTAGTCTCTGTGGCGTCCACTTGAGACTGTCCTAAAACCCCTGGACGTAGTTTCTGTGACGTCCCATGAACTGTCTAATTTGAATGGTCTCTGTGACATCCCCACAGACTGTCTAAAACCTGGGCGTGGTCTGTGACTCCACTCTGTTGGCTGCTCGTGTGTTAATCTTTCCGGTGCGAGTTCAACATGTTGTGAATCAACAAACAGTCTTAGTAGGTTCTTACACAAGCTAACACTCAGCCAACCAGGTCATGATTAATATTATAGTTGAACTGACAGATCTCCACCTCCCTCTAGACTGTGGCTGCTAGATCCTTCTCTGTGTGGTCAGGTCTGGACTCCAGAATCAGGAAGACACGCCTCTGTTGCAGAGTGTGTCTGTCAATCAACTTCAGTTTCTGTCTGTCCACGTCTCTTTGGACATTTCTTGCACATGGAGGCCGTCCAGAGCCAGCAGCGTCTCCATCGTCAGGAGTCTCTCAGGCTGCAGTCTGTTCACCCTCCCCTCTCCTCTGGGGCGCTGCAGATCACTATCCAGGCCATGGGCTAAGACCGACATACATCAGCTGCCACCCTAAACTCTGCACAGAGGTGATCCCCCGTCCATCACCTCTGACCTCTCCTCCCTGCCACTCTGTGGTGCACACTTACCTGAACTGTTCCTCACACCTGACCTGGCCAGACGCCTCAGAGTGCTAAACCTGACTCATAAAAGTTCACATCAAAACATTTATCATTAACTAAAGCAGAAACTCATTTTGAATCAATAGGAAGTACTTCCTGCACACGTGCTGCTGACATCTTTCATTTTTATCTTTATTCTGATCAATGACATTCAGTTAAACATAAAACTACTAAGTACTTAATCTCTTCTTTATTACTGCATCCTATACTATTTAATGCAGTTGCATGGGACAGGAAGTTTGACCGCAGTTCACAAGCTGCACACACCTGGGAAGAGAAGTGACCTCACCACATTAACTGGATATTATGCTAATTAGTAACCTGTAGACTTTGTTATAACTAGTCATCAGTTTTACTCAGATTACACAGAGTATATAATTGTTACCACTTTGAGAACAACATGCTGAAGCTGTAGATATTCAGTGTATTCAGTCAACTTATTATCCCAGCGCTACCATATCTATACCACGGCATGCAGAGAACGCTTAATAAACATGTCATATAAAATATATACAAGAAAGAAGTACTGCAAATATAAAATTACAACAGTGTATTCATGTCATACATTTCACTCTGTATGTATCCTGTTAACATTCATGTTAAATCTATTTAATTTTATATATTCATGTTCCTTATCCCATTATTTCTGCTTACATTGCTAAATACAGTTTGTTTCCTCAGTACTTTGTTGGTATTAATACGTTGGATCTAATCTGTCGATCGTCTTTATCAATAAAACCATAGTAACAATAACAAATGTTAAGCTTTATGTATGAAGAATAAAAAACACCTGAGCTAGAAAATATATTTTCACTGTCAGTGAAAGAACAAATCAATAATAAATAATCTGTCCTTCTTTCTGATTACGGATTCAGATGGATCCCAGCTGTGTGAAAACCTCAGAGTGAACTCGTTAACAAACTGCAACAGGCGTCACGGCGTGTTTTAAACATGCAGCGGCGTTCATTAATCGTCTGGTGGCAGACCAAGCGAGACTTTGAGCCTTTTGGCTTCCTGTAGTTAACAGCCATGTACTTGATGATGTGAATAGCGAAATGATATCTTTTGGAAAGTCGTGAATGTAAAAGCCATTATTGATGTTTCCCTGAGCGGTCAAATCAGCAGCAAAATGCCAAAAACACAAATAACACCTGTTCATGACAATTACACACTCGGTTTGAAAATAGCGGTGTTGCAGCGTGCGATCTACGATACAAACAGCCTGAATGAAAAAGCACATCTTGATAACTGAGTCACTTATCTCTTTGGCTGCTCAGCTTTGAATCTTTGTTAGCCGGACTTCAGCTGGTGACGATGAGCCTCGCCTTCCTTTTAAATCTGCAGGGAGACAGACAGATAAAAGCTCACTTCTGTCTGATGACCACCCCACATTAGTTTCATTGTTTAATGCACACACAGGTTTAAGGTGACACACCATTTTTGGGAATTCGTAGTTGAAGTCTGGTTCTCGGTGAAGCAGGCAAGCTGTACTGCTTAGATGATCAGGTCAGTCTTCACAGTCGTCTCTGGCTGGAAACCAAGCAAATGCTGCATTGCATGTTCAGATATAAAATGATTAATACAGTAAGTGTTTCTGAAATACCATCCTCCAGCTTAGGAAAATTTATGATTTGTGACCTCCTCGTCGTGTATGTCTATGTTGATGTTACTATATTGGAATAACTTGCAGTGTTCTGCCAGTAATGTTGATTTGAAGACCATGGCGTCACAGCTCGGGAAGAACATTGAATGTCTTGCTGATGTTGCCCACTGAGGGAAGAGAATCCAAAGAAGTAAACATGAGTATGCATGCTCATGTTTGTGTTTTTGCATTATGGTGAAAGACATGGCACTATAATGTATGCTGCTGTAGCACCTCTGTAAGCTGTACCTCTGGAGCCAGGACCGTGAATTCACATTTGGCATAAAATCATTTAAACCATATTTCAATCTCCATATGTTCTCCAGGAACTGGACTGCTTTGTGCTAAATAAATGAAAAACGGCATCAGCATGCTAACATTCACTATCTTAGGTTTATGTTAGCTAGTCATCGTGTCAGATCAGGTGATTTACCTGACAGTGTTGCAGCATTGCCGTCAATTGTCATGTTGAATGATAAGATGATGCAGGTTCCATTGAAAAGATGGAGGACAGTAAAGTTCATATTTTGTTGAAGGACTTCTCGTCCATGTTAGAAGTCAGCTATTAACTGACAAAAGATTGTGGATATTCTGAACTTATGACATGAGAATTTAAAGTTGAGACTCATCTCTGTACTTGTCCTGTTAAGATCTTAGTGCCGCATTTGACACCGTGACCATCAAATTCTTTTACATAGACTGGAGCATCAAGTTGGTATCAAAGGAACCGCCTAAGCTGGTTTAAGTCGTATTTCTTAGATTGATCTCAGTTTGTTCACGTCAATGATAGATCTCCATGCATACCAAAGTTTGTCACGAGCGTTCCACAAGGTTCTGTACTGGACCACTTCTGTTCAGTTTACCTGCTTCCTCTAGGGAACATTATTGGAATCACTCATTCATCCATTGTTTTCATTGTTATGCTGGCCTTTTGAAGTATATTTGTCGATCCAAACTGATGTATTAGTGAAGCAGTTAACTAAATTCCAAGCATGCCTTAACGATATAAAAAAGTTAGTTGACCTACAATTTTCTGCTATACTAAAGTCTCATGACATAACTTCTGTTATGATTTGGAGCTATATAAATAAAACTGAACTGAATTATATGTTGCCTTTAAGTTGATTCAAGAGGTCTTAGTGTGACACACAGATAAAACAGAGTATCATCTGCATGCTTGGTGGACCTGAATGTTATGATTTGGAATATGTGAGCCTGGAGCAGCATATGGGCAGAAATAAAGTTAGAAAACTGGACCCAAGAAGACAAACTGATGCCTTTGGCAACTTTTACTGTTAAATATGTTTTAGGGTTCTTTCCTCAGATGTTTTCTAAATTACAATAAAACTGATTTTATTTAATTTTCGGTTGTATTTTGTATGTTGCATCATCAACTCACATCTTGTTCTCCTCCCTTTTTAGTTAGTTCATTCTTGTCGGACGGAGATGGTGTATTTTGTCAGTAGCTCTCAGTTGACTTCAGGATAGTGTAGAGCAGCTAGTATCGGTGGCCCATGATCAAGTTCAGCCTGCCGTGCAACTGCACACAAACATGAAGTCAGTCAGTGTCAACAGTGTCATTATTGGAGGTTGAATATTAAAAACTCTCAGTCAGAATCCTGACATATTTACTTATTCTATGATCAGATTTTTTCATCTTTAACATCAGATCTTTCTGCCAGTTTTGAAATATTTGACCTCTGATACATCTGCTTGTGTTTGGAGCTTTGAAGGAAAAAAGATTTCATCTTAAATGATTCAAATGTCTCCTAAAGTTGCAGCACTTCATCCAAACAGACAGGGAGAGCAGTTAACGTGGATGCTAAGTGCTAACAGTAAACTGAGGTCAGAGTTGAACAAGAACCTGAACACACTTTGAAATCCTCCTGCTAATGCCCAACCTAAGGACTGAGGCAGGAATCAGAGGCTTACCATGGAGGAGTCAGCCGGGACAGAGCTTGAGCAAGGGTTGGCATTGCTTCAGGTGTCAGGCAGTGGTCAGAACCAGGCCCGCAACCAGTAAGTGACTGAACCACAGATTCATGATGCTACAGCTGCTTCACTTCAGAATGCAAGTGGGAACCCACAGCGAGCCGTTCAGCCTTTATAGACGCTGCTGTTAGCAGACTGATGAACTTCAGTTGGGTCATTCACTGCTGGCCTAGATCTCTTTGGGTCAAAGGTTCTCTCTCTTTGCTTTCTAAAGATAAAGATAAATAAGCAGAATGACAGAAATCAGTCGAAGAAATAAATGTAGTGTCATGCAGGAGGTGAGGAGGAAGCTGCAATAAATGGATGTCGGCTTTGCTAACATCTCCTCTCCATTTTCCTCTGTGGAGTCAGAGGGCAGTCAGGACAGAGCTGGAACCTCTTGACCAGGTCATTGAATCTGCTTCTGTCTCACCGTGGAGTCCACAGATGGTTTTCAGTCTTTCCAGACGTCTTGTGTTGACAAGTTGAAGGCGTTGTTTCCAATTCCAGTGTATGCTAACACTGCCTAGCGCTAGCTAATTGCAGAGTTCATCCACTCATACATTAGCATATTGTCATTTAACAACATTTTACAACAAGTTAAATGTTTGTAGCAAGCAGACATCAACAGTCTGTGAATGCAGCTCACAGCCAGCTGCATCGCAACACTCCAATACTGCATTGTTTTTTAAAGTCAGGCTGTGATTGGCTGAATCGCATTGAAGGTAGTATTACAATGTCATTAGGTGGGCGTAGTCTCCATGGCGTCCGCGGGCTACAAATCTGGACGTAGTCTCTGTGATGTCCCCACAGACTGTCTAAAATCTGGACGTAGTCTCTGTGATGTCCTCACAGACTGTCTAAAATCTGGACGTAGTCTCTGTGATATCCCCACAGACTGTCTAAAATCTGGGGCGTAGTCTCTGTGATGTCCTACTTGAACTGTCTAAAACCTGGACGTAGTCTCTGTGATGTCCCACAGACTGTCTAAAACCTGGACGTAGTCTCTGTGATGTCCCACAGACTGTCTAAAACCTGGACGTAGTCTCTGTGATGTCCTGAACTGTCTAAAACCTGGACGTAGTCTCTGTGACTCTATCTATTGGTTGCTTGTGGCTTAATCTTTCCGACTGCAGAGTTCAGCATGTTGTGGGTCAACAAAACAAGTCTTGGATTTGTTCATCCACAAGCTGACACTCAGCCAATCAGGTCATCGTCCAAACAAGGCCTCTGATTGGGCTGACAGATCTCACCTCCACACAAGTAGTCAAACTCTGCGACAGAACTCAACATACTGAACAAAATGGGCCCAAAGATCATTATCATTTTCATCGTGATGACTCTGCTCCTCGTCGCATGTAGTGATGAAGTCTTCAGTGTTCATGTGTCACATATTTACTGTGTTCTACATAACATGGCGCCTGTCATCAGAGAGGAAACTTTTGAAATCTGTTTGCATTTAGTCTGTTTGATCGGTTTGATCCCACACACTGCCGCGTCCACGCTCCGAGGTTGCCAAATAAGAAATATGCTACAGCCATGAAAGCAAAGCGAACTGGATCAACTGAGTGCGTCAGGTGCCGGTGATTAATGTTAGATTAACATTAAGTTTGTGAGCAGAATCGTGGAAAAACATGGTAAATATTGGAGAGACTTTTAGCGCTAAATAAGCTGATTTTATCCTCAAAAGTTGCCAAAGAGCTACAGATTCCTGCGTGTTCACCTCAACAACAAACTGGATGGACTGACAACAGCCATGCTCTCTACAAGAAGGGCCAGAGTCGCCACCTGCTGAGCAGACTGAGAGGTCCTTCAGGGTGTGCAGGAGCTCTCAGGTTTCTATGACTCTGTGGTGGCCTCAGCCATCTTTATGCTGTGATCTGCTGGAGAGGGGGCAGCACGGACAGGAGCAGACTCAAAGACTGATCAGGAGAGCGAGCTCTGTCCTGGACTGTCCTCAGTGACAGCAGATCTTGACATCATAATTAATCACAGTGATAATTAGTTCCTCTGTTGCAGTCTGCGGTTGAAGGAGATCGAGCCTCTTGTGGCGTGATCGGTGGATACTGCAAACCTGCAGGAACATGCCGCCCGTACGTCACCTGCCACCTCCAAAGTACTGTCGGCACAAAACCTCGTAACCTCCAAATTATGAACTCTTCAAAACAGCCTTAAACAGTGAGGCGTCCAGATCGATCAATGTCTGTGAGTCAAAGGCGGGGTTAGCCTAGCTTAGCATAAAGACTGGGGAAACAGTGGAACAGCTAGCCTGGCTCTGTACAAACACCTACAAAAGTTCATGCCTACACACATGCACCATGATAATAACAAAAATTTTCATTATTAGGCGCTGACGTTGCATTCAGATGATTTTTAGTTTGTGTGAATTCATTTTCTTCTTTGTTGTATTTAATGAAATAAAAGTCAGTTTAACAATGAAGTTTCAGATTCGAGATGAGAATAAAATTTCACAAAAATTATGTGAAAAGATTTAAATACCAAATGTGGAGACAAGGTTTCATTTGGAATAATTAAATTATAGAATTTATGATTGAGATTCATGTGTTCTGTAACTGAATATCTCATGTTTCCTGCAGATGAGGACACCTGAACGCTGAATGTTCTTGGGGATTATAGTAAGTATAATAAGGCAGAGATGCATTAGCATTAGCATGAGTTAGCTTGTGTTGTTTCTAAACACAATGGTTTCTCATTGTTTCTGTTTTGTTTCTCAGTTGCTGTTCGTACCCTTGTAGGCGAAGGACAGGCGCAGCAGAAAGCTGAATATGATATCATGTGTCCTCACTGCGGCATTAATTTGATAAACTGTTCATGCTGGTTCTTTTGATTTCCTGAGTGCACCACAGATACGTCAGTAACATTCGCTGTCACATCTTTATGTAGCCTCGTCTTTTCCTGAGTCTTCCTGAATTCTTCTTCACATCATGTGACCTTGTGACATTTTCTGTTGAGGTCGAGGAAAGTGTTCAGAAGAGGCAGAGAGGAATCATTTTTTAATCTATTCCACCACATGGGTTGGCTGTGATGTTACCGTGATGGAGACTGAACTATCTGGTCCAGAAAGGTTAAATTTAGGTTATATACAGCAAGGTTGGATTATCACGGTGATCAGAGAGAGATGGAAACACAAGGAAGAGGAAAGAAGGTTCTGGAAACATGTCACGGTTACACGATTTACTAGAGTAACAGTTTTCTAGAGTTCATCTCAAAAGAAACGGCACCATCTTCCACCTTTTCGTTTTGTTTTTGTATTGTGAAACATATCTCAGATAATGAATAAGAGAACAAAAGTACAGACATTTAGTGTTTCTGACTGATGATGATTTAGAGCTGACTATTTGAATTGTGACTCCCTCTAGTGTTCATGACTGTGTTCGGCTGTACACTCATTGTATATGATATTAATGTGTTGGTCCAGAAACCGTGTAAATGTTTCCATCTTCCACCTTTTGTTTGTTTTGCATATATTATGATATATCAGATAATGAATAAGAGAACAGAAGTACAGATGTTTAGTGTTTCTAGCTTTCCAGGTGTTCTTTTGCTTTTAATGCCAAAATCTGAATCTACAGCAATAAATCAAAGACAGACTGTGTACTGGTCTTTACTGTCCCCTTTAAAACTGGATCCGAGTCACATGATGATGATTCAGATCTGTTATTTGAACTGCGTTCATGAACACACTCTACATGTGAAGTAGGCCTGAGAGAGAATCATAGATACTTCAGTCTTCTATGATGAAAATCTGCAAAGTCAGCTCGAGAGTTGAATCACCTTCACTTACTGGTTCAGTTAACCCTCTACACCCCACAGCACCTGTCAATCAAGGTGTAGTGTTAGCTGTACTATTGTCATGGACTGGTAAACCCAAACGGGTAGTGAAGTGGAGTTGCTGTTACGTGAGACTCTTACACATGGTCAAAACCTCCATTGTGTTGGTAGTAGAGATGAAGTCAGAAGGTCATGACGGCAAAGAGGCCGTCGAGCTGAACAGTCTTTTGGGCTTTGTTGGCTCCGGTGGCTCCTGAAGGCAGCAGCAGGTTTCAGGGTTCCGCGGTTCAAGGTGTCTTCATTATCCCGAGCACAAATTGAATTTGAAACATGAATAACAAACATCCAGTAGTAGACAATAAATTCATCCCGCAAAACAATCGACATGGGTTTCAGAAGGTTGATGGCAGCAGGAGCAGTCTTTATCTGCTTGTTCATCATGGTAAGCAACGGTGGTATTTCTCCTGTGGATTATGGAAGGATTATGGGATACTGAGGCTGTTTACAGTCTTTTACTGTCAATGCTGCCATTACATTCAAAATGTCCATTTTACAAAAACAATCAATTTTTTAAAACAAAGTTGTGTTTGTGTTATTTTCAATAAAATATCACATTTTATTTCACGTTCTGACTCTTTGAAACAGGGTTGTACTTTTATTAACATCTATTATTTATTTCTTTTAATTTTGTTTACTGATTTCCATGTCATTTCTGCAACAACCAAATTTTCCTGCTAGGATCGATAAAGGTTTAGTTTATTAAAGCAAAGAGAACCTTTGAACCAAAGGACAGATGGACAGACAGTGAATGAAACGCTCTGGAGATAAAATCACTATATAAACAACAGAATAGTCAGAAGTTCATCGATCTGCTAACAGCAGCGTCTATAAGGCTGAGCGGCTGCTGTGGGTTCCCACTTGCATTCTGAAGTGAAGCAGCTGTAGCATCATGAATCTGTGGTTCAGTCACTTACTGGTTGCGGGCCTGGTTCTGACCACCTCAGCTCTGACACCTGAAGAATGCCAACCCTTGCTCAAGCCTTTGTCTCTGGCTGACTCCTCCATGGTAAGCCTTCTGATTCCTGCCTCAGTCCTTAGGTTAGCATTAGCAGGGAGGATTTCAAAGTGTGTTCAGGTTTTTGTTCAACTCTTGACCTCAGTTTGAGCCTGTTAGCACTTAGCATCCATCGTTAACTGTTTCCTGTCCAAGAACACAATCTGTTTGACTTTAGTAACTGACTGACTTTGTGTTTGTGTGCAGTTATGGCAGGCTGAACTTCATCATGGGCTACTGATACTGGCGTATACAATGGCATCTGAAGATAACTGAGAGCTACTGGATGAAAATGACACCATCACCATCAAGCAAAGAATGAACTAACTGTGCATGAGAGAACAAGATGTGAGTTGATGACGCAACATAAAAATACTTCATATAAATCAGTTTTATTGTAATTTTAGAAAACATCTGAGGGAAAGAACCTAAAACATATTTAACAGTGTTAAAACCTGCTAAAGGTGATCAGTTTGTCTTCTTGGGTCCAGTTTTCTAACTTTATTTCTGTCTATATGCTGCTCCAGGCTCACATATCTCCAAATCATAACGTCCAGGTCCACCGCTATGCAGATGATACTCTGTTTTATCTGTGTGGCAACATACGACAGCTGTCGTAGTGTCCAAACTTTTTTGGAGATCAGGGTTGCATGACTAAAGTACAGAAGCGACAACAAGAATCTGTTTTGGATCAAGTATGTAAATTAGAGGTTGGGTTAAATGTTTGATTAAAGATAAGTTTGATAAAGTGGTATCTTCCACAAATCCAGTCATTTCTTAACATCACAATCTTTTGTCACAGCTAAACACTTTTGTTTTCCAACATATCCCCACAAGTTTTTGGGCTTGGGGGTGTGCACTAGTCACTGTAATGCCACTGTAGGTAGTCATCAGTTGTCACAGTTATGATATTTTCATTATTATTATTGGTCTGTGCTGGTTTAAAGGTTAAATAACCTTTTTGTCTTTTTCAGGGCTTTCAAACAAAAGAGCTTTAACATGGACAGGAAACAAAATATGAACTTAATGATTCCACCATCTTTTTCCAAATGGATCTGCACATTGGTTTATCATTCAACGTGACAGTGATGGCGACCATGTAGAGATGTCATGTAAGTCACCTGATCTGACACAATGACACGACGACACGATGACACACACATTTTAACTGAGTGTGTCTGCAGGCCACTATTCACTGTTCATGCAAACATCTTCATTTCTAACGCCTGGCTTTGATTCTTCCTCAATTGCCCAACATCAGCACAGTGTTCCAAGTGCTTCCAGGCTGTGACGGCTGTCTGGTCTTCAGAGCCAACAGCACCGCCAGTAACCTCAGCAAGTTATTTCATCTAATGAACATCAACATAGACATTACCGGCGAGAGGAGGTCACAACTCCAACGCTCTTTATCTACGATGGGTAGGAGTGGCGAGCCTCAGAAACACTTACTGTATTAACTCATTTTATATCTGAAACATGCAATGCAGCATTTTTCATTTGGTTTCCAGCCAGAGAGGCGACTGTGAAGGACTTCGGACCTGGAACAATTCAAGCAGCAGACGAGCTGCCTCGGCTTCACGGAGAACCAGACTTCAACTATTTAAAGTAGTGCGTCACCTTTAAACCTGTGATTAAACAATGAAAATCAATGTGTGGTCACATCAGACAGAGTGATTTCTTTTATCTGTCTGTCTCCCTGCAGATTTCTGTGCTGAAGCGAGGAACTCTCATCTGTCACTCAGCTGAGGGAATCCGACAAGCAAATATTCCAAAGTCAGAGTGGAAATAAAGGCCACATGAAGTGACTCAAAGCATCAGATGTGTGCTTTTCATTCAGGCTGTTTGTGATCAGATCAGGCTGTAACACCGACATTTTCAAACGCTGGAGAACGGGGACGGGAAGTCACAGGAACAGGAAGTTATTGTAGTTTTGGTACTTTGCTGATTTGACCGCTCGAGAAGGAACACTCACCGCGTGTATTTTTACATTCGTCAGACTTTCCAAAGATATCATCATTATTCACATCATCAAGTACATGGCTTATTCAACTACAGGAAGCCAAAGCTCAAAATCTCAGTTTATCTGCCCGCCCAGACGATCAATGAACGAATTAATAATTGTGTCTTCACCTCACAGACACAGAGGTTGATCTTAGGTAGGCCTCAAATCAACACTGATCTCTCCTTTGCTGTGGGTTTGGGTAGCGTAATGGAAATCCAATCATGCACTGAGGTTTTCTTTTAATATTTATAACTGACTTAAATAACAGACTGAAAACTTAAACAATGTGTAGAAATTAGTATTTTTGCGATTTGTGTATGTCTGTTGTTGTGGAGAAATTGCTGAAGTCAGTGGTCAATGTTCAAAAGACAAAGGTCAGTGGTGAGGTCAGGAGTTCAGACAGTGTTCAGGAGCCTCTGATGTCTGCTGCTGTCATATTTAGTGATCATCAGAGACTCAAAGTTCATCAGAAAGCGTCTGAGTCTGTTGAACTCATGCTGATGGTCAGACTTTAAACATACAGAAGAACACCACAAATACAAATGCCCAGAACCAGGACCCACACCTGACCCAGGTAACTACTGCAGGACCTGCGAGGTCCACACCTGTTGAGTAACTACTGCACAGGACCTCGAGTCCACACCTGACCCAAGGTAACTACTGCAGAACCTCGGGGTCCACACCTGACCAGGTAACTGCAGGACCTCGGGGTTTTTACCTGACCCACAGTAACTACTGCAGGACCTCGAGGTCCACACCTGACCCAGAGTAACTACTGCAGGGCCTCGAGGTCCACACCTGACCCAGAGTAACCTCAGGATAGAAAATTTCATCATGTGTACCACCACTACTGTCTCCTGCTTATGAAAGACAGAGACAATAAGCTGATGATTATAAAATTAATGCAGGTGTAGCATCAACGCCGGATTCAGAACTGTTAGTTCAGTAATTTAGGCCCTTTCTGAAAAGCTAACAGCGACACAGTAATGTTGTCTGCCTTTCATTTGTTCTTTTTTACTCCTTGTTAAAATACTGAGGTTCATTCATGACCAAATGAAATCTGGACACAGACATGATAGACACATTTTTAGATTCAGACTGTACTGTTACTTTTTCACTGAGCGAAACAAGTTTAAAATATATCTACACATGCAGAGAGTCGAGTGCGGTGCAAAAACACTGACTCTGTTTGATTCCACATGACATTAGTGTCATTATCATTAGTTTCATAAGGTAATCAGTCAGTAGGTTTACATGCAGCAAGAAATTTGAATTTCTGATCGTATCGGACTTAGTTCGGACTTTTTAAAGTGCTTGTAAACACCTTAGTCCGCTCACTTCGGACCTATTTAAATCGGATAAGAACACCTAGATAATTTGTTCATAGTCGGATATTTAACACCATGTATACTCAGCAATCGACCTGAAGCGGATTTTGCGTTCTGCGCATGTGCAACATTTTCTGCTGGGGCTTTCACCCGGAAGCCAAAGATCTGTTATTCTTTTTATGAATTATTAGGACGAAAATAATGCACGAAAAGTACGCAGCTGTAGCATCGTCCATCTCACGATATGTAATCTTTGTTTGAATGCGGTCAGATAGTTTGTTATGCGCTGATAAAGTAGGAGTCGGCAGTGGCTCTTTGTTGAAGGGCTACAAGCGCCACCTAGCGTATGAGTCCAGCCATACTCCGGCCGTTTATCCGATTCTCTGCACGGCATGTATACTCAGACAAGTGATCCGGTCTGCATGTCATCATCTGATACCATCAGAAATTCAAATTTCTTGCTGCATGTAAACGTACTGATTGTTAGCTCTCCAACACACTAATGTTATTGTTAGCTTCTCAGCAAGTTAATATAATGTTAACTCTCAACAAGCTTATTGGAAATAATATTTACTTTACTTTTACTTTTTAGATGGAATGATGGAAGTGATGTTTGTATTTGGACCCAACTCTCTTTCCATTGTCTTTTGAACCTGAAAGTCTGAAGTTCTGTCAGTACTTGTTACATAAAAAAAATACATGTCAGTCCATGACTGAGTTCTAAGTGTGAGTGTTCCTGAGCGGTCAAATCAGCAGCAAAGTACCAAAAACTACAATAACTTCCTGTTCCTGTGACTTCCCGTCCCCTGCCCTCCAGTTTGAAAATGTCGGTGTTACAGCGTCTGATCTGATCACAAACAGCCTGAATGAAAAAGCACACATCTGATGCTTTGAGTCACTTCATGTGTCTTTATTTCCACTCTGACTTTGGAATATTTGTTGTCGGACTTCAGCTGAGTGACAGATGAGAGCCCTCGCCTTCAGCACAGAAATCTGCAGGGAGACAGACAGATAAAGAAATCACTTCTGTCTGATGTGACCACACATTGATTTCATTGTTTAATCACACAGGTTTAAAGGTGACGCACCATTTTTGGGGTCGTAGTTGAAGTCTGGTTCTCCGGTGAAGCCGAGGCAGCTCGCCTGCTGCTTGAATTGTTCCAGGTCCGAGTCCTTCACAGTCGTCTCTCTGGCTGGAAACCAAACAGAAAAATGCTGCATTGCATGTTTCAGATATAAAATGAGTTAATACAGTAAGTGTTTCTGAGGCTCGTTCACTCCTACCCATCAGATAAAGAGCGTGAGTTGTGACCTCCTCGTCGGTAATGTCTATGTTGATGTTCATTAGATGAAATAACTTGCTGAGGTTACTGGCGGTGCTGTTGGCTCTGAAGACCAGACAGCCGTCACAGCCTGGAAGCACTTGGAACACTGTGCTGATGTTGGGCACTGAGGAAGAATCAAAGCCAGAAAAACAGAAATGAAGATGTCAGTATGAACAGTGAATAGTGGCCTGCAGACACACTCAGTTAAAATGTGTGTGTCATCGTGTCGTCGTGTCATTGTGTCAGATCAGGTGACTTACATGACATCTCTACATGGTCGCCATCAATTGTCATGTTGAATGATAAACCAATGCAGGATCCATTTCTGGAAAAAAGATGGTGGAATCATTAAGTTCATATTTTGTTTCCTGTCCATGTTAAAGCTCTTTTGTTTGAAAGCCCTGAAAAAGACAAAAAGGTTATTTAACCTTTAAACCAGCACAGACCAATAATGAAAATATCATAACTGTGACAACTGATGACTACCTACAGTGGCATTACAGTGACTAGTATTACCCCCAAGCCCAAAAACTTTGTGGGGATATGTTGGAAAACAAAAGTGTTTAGCTGTGTGACAAAGATTGTGGATGTTAAGAAATGACTGGATTTGTGGAAGATACCACTTTATCAAACTTATCTTTAATCAAACATTTAAATCTAACCTCTAATTTACATATTTCTGATCCAAAAACAGATTCTTGTTGTCGTTCTGTACTTTAGTCATGCAACCCTGATTCCAAAAAAAGTTTGGACACTACGACAGCTGTCGTATGTTGCCACACAGATAAAACAGAGTATCATCTGCATAGCGGTGGACCTGGACGTTATGATTTGGAGATATGTGAGCCTGGAGCAGCATATAGACAGAAATAAAGTTAGAAAACTGGACCCAAGAAGACAAACTGATCACCTTTAGCAGGTTTTAACACTGTTAAATATGTTTTAGGGTTCTTTCCTCAGATGTTTTCTAAATTACAATAAAACTGATTTACAGAAGTATTTTTATGTTGCGTCATCAACTCACATCTTGTTCTCCTCATGCACAGTTAGTTCATTCTTGTCAGATGGTGATGGTGTCATTTTCATCCAGTAGCTCTCAGTTATCTTCAGGATGCCATTGTATACGTCAGTATCAGTGTAGCCCATGATGAAGTTCAGCCTGCCATGCAACTGCACACAAACACAAAGTCAGTCAGTGTCATTACTGGAAGTCGATAAAACAGATTGTGTTCTTGGACAGGAAACAGTTAACGATGGATGCTAAGTGCTAACAGGCTCAAACTGAGGTCAAGAGTTGAACAAAAACCTGAACACACTTTGAAATCCTCCCTGCTAATGCTAACCTAAGGACTGAGGCAGGAATCAGAAGGCTTACCATGGAGGAGTCAGCCAGAGACAAAGGCTTGAGCAAGGGTTGGCATTCTTCAGGTGTCAGAGCTGAGGTGGTCAGAACCAGGCCCGCAACCAGTAAGTGACTGAACCACAGATTCATGATGCTACAGCTGCTTCACTTCAGAATGCAAGTGGGAACCCACAGCGAGCCGTTCAGCCTTTATAGACGCTGCTGTTAGCAGACT
Organism: Protonibea diacanthus; assembly: GCA_028641955.1. Taxonomy (NCBI): domain Eukaryota; kingdom Metazoa; phylum Chordata; class Actinopteri; family Sciaenidae; genus Protonibea; species Protonibea diacanthus. The sequence continues at coordinate 22,422,962 of CM053993.1, forward strand.
GATGAACTGCAGTTGGGTCATTCACTGCTGACCTCTCTCTGGTTCAAAAGGTCTTCTTTGCTTTAAAAAGATAAACTTCTATTGATCCACAGCAGGAAACCTTGGCTGCTGCAGCAAATGACAGAAATTATTAAAGAAAGAAATAACAGATATTTCTAAAGGTACACCCCTGTTTCCAAATAATGTTGTCTGCTGTGTAAAATGTAGAAATCGAATGTGACGATGGAAATAACACAAAGACTCATCAAATGTTCAGACAGAGAAATTTGTTTTTGTAAAATGATATAAACATTTAAAAAGGTACACCATGGCAACAAAAGTGTGTAACAGTTGTGAGCAGCCGAAAGCAAACAGCTGCTGGAACATCTGTGAATGAGGTTACCTGTGAGTCACATGACAGAGAGGCTGAGTGTTTGGAGGGGTTCACCACTCTGTGAGAGACTGCTCTGGAAAATAGAGCAACAATTTAAGAATAATGTCTGTCAACGTAAAATGAATCTGTGGATTTCATCGTCTACACTTCATCACATCATCAAAGATTCAGCCAATCAGAAGAAAGCTCTGTAACGAGGGACAAGCTGTAAACCAATCATGTGTGTCGGTGATGTTCAGGCCCTGCAGACAGCAGAGCATCAAACACAGACAGGATTCTGTCGTGGACATCACTGCATGGGCTGAGGAACACTTCAGCAACCATCAACCACTTCATCTCTGACTCCACTAATGACAGCTCAGACTCCATCACCATGACTCCACCATGACTCCACCATCACTTCACCATCACTCCACCATGACTCCACCACCATGACTCCACCATGACTCCACCACCATCACTCCACCATGACCCCACCATGGCTCCACCATGACTCCACCACCATGACTCCACTATGACTCCACCACGACTCCACCAAGACTCCACCATGACTCCACCATGGCTCTACCATGGCTCTACCATAACTCCACCACGACTCCACCATGGCTCTATCATGGCTCTACCACAACTCCACCACGGCTCCACCATGGCTCTACCATGGCTCTACCATAACTCCACCACAACTCCACCACGACTCCACCATGGCTCTACCATGGCTCTACCATGGCTCTACCATAACTCCACCACAACTCCACCACGGCTCCACCATGGCTCTACCATGGCTCTACCATAACTCCACCACGACTCCACCAAGATGCAGCTGAGATGCTTTCAGGTGTCCCCACCTGCAGGGAAACATAATGATGGACCACCCTGTACCAATAGAAACAGCCATTGTTGGATCAGCCGGCGGAGGTCTTGACTTTAGTCTTTGGAGCATTTTTCAAACCCACACACTTGAGACGTGAAGCCAATGTAAATATGTTAAAGTGAGTGTAATGAACTCTTTTATTTGCCTTGGTTCAGACTCTGACTGCTGCCTGTTGTACAGACTGAAACATGTGCTGCCCAAACATGGGCAAACATACACAAACGGCTGAGGCAGTGACCTTTTAGGCAAACTGATGCAGAATGGAAGGTTCAGGAAGAGTTTGATTACACAGTGAGCACACACACACTTTGGACCGATTTAGGGTTAACTATAAACCGACCTGCTTCCCTCCTCCACCTTGGCTGTCCTGACAGAGCACAGAGCGAGGTGTGTTTGATTTTTGTCTCAGAGCAGGATGAGTGTTGTAAAACAGGTGCTGCTGCTGCTGCTGCTGCTGGCGGTGATTGGCACCAATGCAGCGCCGGGCCCTGAAGACTGTGATGGCCTGAATGTGACGCTGCCAACAAACCAGCTGCACGAGGTCAGTGTGAGATCATTTCAACACACATTAAAATCTGCATTATATAACAAAGCAATATCACACTTGAGGTTGTGCTGTTATGCTTAATATCAGCACGGCTGGGATTCAGTCGTGGATGATCACAGCGTGCTGATATTCAGAATAACAGAACAACCTCAAACCTTCTGCAGATTTACGGGAACTGGGTTCTGGTCTGGTCCATCGCTGACGATCTGCCATTGTCGAGCCTGCTAACGAACCTCTCCAGCTCTAAAATGGAGCTCCGACTCCTCCCTGACAACAACACCATCACCTACCACGAGTGGAACTTGTTCCAGTGAGTGCTTATTATAGATTTACGTCTTGTTTTAGGTCGGTTTAAGTCATGTGGCAGCTTGTGGTGGATTTATATTTAACCTACAAACATGACAGAACTTCTCCTGTAGAATGCAAATTAGCATATATCAAGCTAATGTGGTCATACCTCTGCCCTCTACTACCAAGGATGGAAAAGAAATGAAGGGGTGACTTCCAAATGTAGACCTCAGACCTTCAGGTCTGTAAGACATTGGGCAAACAGTGACGTTAGCCTGTTGGAGGGCTAACATTGATGTTAGCCTGTATTATACAGAATATTTAACTCTTTATGCTCACAGTGAGGTAACAGTACTGCCACTTTAACACTTTAACAGCAGCTGATGTTTATTGTTAGCATTAAGTTTGCGAGAATGCTATGCTGACTTCATAACTTGTTGAAATCTGGACATATCTTTAGATTCAGAGCTTTCATAAGCGTTAGTATGAGTTTAGTGTAGTAAGAGTTTAAGAGCGTTAGCAGGTGGTTGTGTGTTTATGTTGCATTGGCTAACTGGTTTGTGTTGTGTCATTTTCAGAGATAAGTCATGTAATAGGTACTTACTCAACATGTCGCTGGTCTCCGACTCCGATGATTTCACACTGAAATCTGGTCTCTGGGTTCTGTGTACTAATGGGTCTTCGTGAGGTTCTTCTAGCCACTGAAACAGTTCTAGTAGGTCAAGTAGGAGGTTTTAGTAGCCACTGATGATGTTCTAGTTCTTTAGCAGGTTCTGTTAGCCATTCAAGAGGTTCTGTGGGTCTTTTTGAGGTTTTAGCAGGCCTTTAAGATGTTCCAATGGGCACTGAGATGGTTCTATAGGTTCTTAAAGGTTCTTGATGAGGTTCTAGGGTCTCTGGGTTCCTTAGGAGGTTTAAATAGCATTTGATAATGTCCTAATGGTCCATGAAGGCGGTACTAATGGTCATTTAGGATGTTCTGGTGGCTCTTCATGACGTTCAGGCCATTTAAAGGGTTCTAGAGGTCCAGTGGGAGGCGTTAATAGCCATTGATGATGTTCTAATTCTTTAGCAGGTTCTGTTAGCCACTGAAGAGGTTCTATGGATCCTTAAAGGGGTTCTTGTATTTTTTCATAAGGTTCAAGTGCACCTTCAGTTCTGATAGGAGGTTTTAGTAGGCACTGAAAATGTTCTAGAGGTTTTTTAGGAGGTTCTATTGGCCACTGAAGTTGTTCTAGGGGTTTCAGTGGTTCTTTAAGATGTTCCAATGACACTTGAGGAGGTTCTTCGAATCTTTGTTGAACATGGATGGCGTAAAGAGACAGTATAGGGTTATCTGGTATGATAAAGTGATCAGTTTTATCATTCATGTCTGAAGCTTCTTCTTCATCTTACTTCCTGCTGTTAGCCGTGGAGAAGGACAGCGTCGTCGATCAGTACAATGACTCCTTCAAATTGACTTTTTTTAAGACGTGCCCAGACTGTCTGCTGATGGTCTACAGAGGAGACGTGGGACAGATACTGCTCAGCTACAGTAAACCCATAACACACACACACACACACACACACACGCACACATTAAACAAATGGTTTGTTTCATTTTGAAAGTCCTGGCAGAGTATATTCCCAACAAATTAAATTAACATGACATAACGTGTGTGTGTGTGTGTGTCAGGGAAGGAGGGGCATCATCAGGATGTTGAGCAGCTGAAAGCGTCACACAGCCATGATGAGAAACTGGCCAGGTGTTTGGGATTTCCTCACACCAAAGCGTTCAGCTACAGCAGAGTGGCAGGTCAGTTTCTGATTGGTCCATCAGCTTTTCACCAGATACAAGTTGCCAATGAAATAATAAGGAACAGATGAAGTTAAATAAAGAGTGATTGATTGATCCTCTTGTCTCCTCACAGATTTTTGTCCTAAGACATCTCCTCCTGCAGAGGTGGAGCTTGAGCGGCCATGAGTGAAAACACTGTAACAACATTTGTCAAACATTCACACAGTAAATAAAAGTGAACACTGAATGTGTCAATAGAATAACTCTGTCTGGGGTGTCGATTAGCTCAGGTGGTAGAGCATCTGCCCTGAGTATGAAGGCTCAGCGGCCCAGGGTTCAGATCCGACCTGTGGCCCTTTGCTGCATGTCATTCCCCATCCTGTCTCTCTTCAGCTGTCTGTCAAAAAATTAAAAAAAGAATAACTCTGTCTTTTTGTCCATTTTTATCATCTTTGATTCTTCAAACATGAACACAGAATAAATCTCATCATCTGAACACACACAAACTATGTCCAGGTTTAAGACAGTCTGCGGGGACGTCACAGAGACTATGTCCAGGTCTTAGACAGTCTGTGGGGACGTCACGGAGACTACGTCCAGGTTTTAGACAGTCTGCGGGGACGTCACGGAGACTATGTCCAGGTTTTAGACAGTCTGTGGGGACGTCACGGAGACTATGTCCAGGTTTTAGACAGTCTGTGGGGACGTCACAGAGACTACGTCCAGGTTTTAAATCAAACATTAACGTGTTAGTATGAAGCTAAACGGCACAATAATCATCACGACGATAATAGTAATACAAAGAAGAAGAAGAACAGTAATAATAATTACAGTAATAATAATAATAATAATAATAATAATAATAATGTTGCGGTTCCGCCCAACAGCAGGGGGCGGTACAGCACAGCTCCGTGACGTCAGGTCCCCGTCAAGAAGATGCTGTGTCGTCACTTCCTCAGATATCCAACATGGAGTCCTCCGGGTTGAAGCTGAGTTTCTGGGAGAGCGGGCCGAGGCCCGGACAGTTCTACTCTTTCCCCGGCGGCAGCAGCAGCAGCAGCGGGCCGGGCACATCATGTGGGCCGGTCAGACACACACTGTGAGTCACCCGCTTCGGCAGAACCGGGACAGTTTACCGGACATTTAACCCGAAGGTCCGCGGCCGGTTTCGGTTTGCGCTCCGCCAGTGCTGTATCATCCTGGAGCTAACTGATGCTAAGCTAACAGCTAGTTTCCATGAATTTAAACATTTTACAGGTTATTTAAAATCACTCTGGACTTTAATAATTACCGTAAAACAACAAAGAGCGTCAGATTTATCATTTAAACGGTTCATGTGATTGTTTCTGTCACTTCTGCTAACTGTTAGCTCATCACTAACAGATAAATAAGATGCTAATTTACAGGTTTAATGCTCTGTGACGTCATTATTATTCATTTAATTTGACTTTATTTGATCTTCATTTAAACTTTAAAGTGTTTGTTAGTGTGAGTACAAACTGTCAGTCAGAGATTCATCATGGTGACAGAGAACATGTGATGAAACAAGTTTAACTTCACTTTTATTGCTTTTTTAGGTTGAAGCACAAATTGTAACTTAGAGACATAATCAGTTAAATTACACTGAGATTAAATAAATAATCCGTTACACTCTGTTAAGACACTGAGTGTGCACATCGCAATGAAACTAGACGAGACAACAGGAAACATAACTCCACCCCCTTTAGTGAACAGGTAAGGAGAGGCCACGCCCCCCTGAAGAGAGAACCTGTAGAGTTCATTTTAAATACACTCTAACTTAATTTGATCTTGTTAAACTGTATTAATTAAGTTATGTTTCCGCATTTGACCCATCCACACATGCATGCACAGGATCACACATAGTGTGTGTGTGTGCCTAGTACACACAGACCGGAGCGGTGGGAGCGATCCGCAGAGCAGATGTTGTTGGGGGGTACAGTGCCTTGATCAAGGGCACCTCGGTGACACCCCACCAGCTGTCAGTTCACCTTTCCAATCTTCAAACAGTGAGAGCGGGGATCGGACCGCCAGCCAACCGACACACTCTACCACTGAGGCTCAGCGCTCAGTGCTAACTGAGCAAGGCTTCAAACAGGAAGTCACAGAGTGTCATCAGTGTGAGACGTGCGGTCAAGCTGTCATCAATGGTCACATGACAAGTTCCTGAGACACTGACACGCCACTGTTAGCTTTAGTTTCAATGAATAGTTTGAGCTGAAGAAATGACCATGAGTGAGTTATAACACGTGTGTCTTCCTCCTGCAGTAACCCGATGGTCACCGGGACGTCGGTGCTTGGTGTGAAGTTCACCGGTGGCGTCATCATCGCGGCGGACATGTTGGGCTCGTACGGCTCTCTGGCTCGCTTCAGGAACATTTCCCGCCTCATGAAGGTGACGTGCTGCAGACAGAACCACGACCATGACCATGACGACCACCACTACGACCATGACGACGACCGCGATGGCGACCACGATGACAGCGTCTGAAAATAAACGAGTCACACTGATGTTTTTTTTCTGTTTCAGGTGAACAGTAACACCATCCTGGGAGCTTCAGGAGACTATGCCGACTACCAGTACCTGAAACAGGTCATCGAGCAGATGGTGTAAGCTGCCCACACACACACACACACACACACTCTCTGTCTCTCTCTCGTAGCAGCTCTCTCCTCATTGGTTTGGTGTCCATCAGGATCGACGAGGAGCTGCTGGGTGATGGTCACAGCTACAGTCCGAAGGCGGTCCACTCCTGGCTGACCAGAGTCATGTACAACCGGCGCAGTAAGATGAATCCTCTGTGGAACACCGTCGTGATCGGAGGCTTCTACAACGGAGAGAGGTAACTTCCTGTTTCCTGTCCATGCAGATGAACAACATTCTTATTGAGCTCCAGGTAACCAGTCAGCCTTCTCGCCTCTCTCTAGTTTCCTAGGTTACGTGGACAAACTGGGCGTGGCTTATGAGGCGCCGACAGTAGCCACGGGCTTTGGAGCATACCTGGCACAGGTGAGTGAGTTACTCATGGCACTCTGCGACAGATCACTGATGATCTGTCGTCATCACATTTCTTAATTAACACTCTGTGTGTCTGTCTGCAGCCCCTGATGAGGGAGGTGGTCGAGAACAAAGTGGAGATCACTAAGCAGGAGGCCCGGGACCTGGTGGAGCGCTGCCTCAAAGTGCTCTACTACAGAGACGCTCGCTCGTACAACAGGGTGAGTTCACTCTAACTGATTTGAGGTCTGCTGTTTGAACACCAGCAGTGTCCAGTCTAACAGTGAACACAGCAACAGAACCTCTGAACGAGCAGTGTCCAGTCTAACAGTGAACACAGTAACAGAACCTCTGAACCAGCAGTGTCCAGTCTAACAGTGAACACAGCAGCCTATCGAGGTGGTTTTCTTGCTGGGTTTGGTTCCTGGCATCCCGGACATAGATGACTGTAGCGGCCCTCACAGTCACTCACAGGCCATGTTGTTTGTTTCAGCACGAGATCGCCATAGTAACAGAGGAGGGTGTGGAGATCATCGGCCCTCTGTCCTCTGAGACCAACTGGGACATCGCCAACATGGTCAGGTGAGGTTAAAGGTTAAAACAGCGTTAATCAGAGAGACGGGCCCTGAATCAAGTCACATGATGGATCAGCTGTTTCCTCATGGCTCCACACAGATCTGATGTCACTTCCTCACGTTAACACAGATGTCACACATCTCATCTCATTAACCAGCAGAACGAATGTTTGTTCACATTTTATTTTGAAATTTAATAAAAACTTTGACACATTTAGATAAATCTAAAATAAATATTTAAACAATCCACTGATAAATGTTCTTCGTGACATCACACACGTCATCATTCATCCGTTTATTGGGGTTTCCTCTTCCTGTTTCTCTGCAGCGGGTTTGAATGAAGATGAGCTGTAACTGATGAAGCTTCGCTCACAAACGCATCGATCCCAGTTTAGTTTTTGTTTTTTCTGATGTTCGTTGTAACTTTTGTATAATGGAAAATAAATCTGACAAAACAGATGTTTGTTTTTCTTTGTGTGTTTATTACATATTAAAACATGTTAATAACATGTCACACTCAAACTGTACTATGAGGACAATAAAAACAAATATATACATATAAAGATACGATGCAGGACACGTGTTTTATTTTGAAGTGCCTGTACGGTTGAATATTCATACATGGTCGTCATACAGACATGTTTCATACACATGTATTACATTAACGTTTAGTGCTTTTGCTTTCTCTGACTAAACATGACGGCTTGTTGCTATGCAGATTAGGAAAGATAAATTCATCTGTTTTGTAACTGGGCAGACCAGGAAAACGCGTCTAATCAAAATAATCGCTGTCAGAAAAATAATTCTGCTCGACCAATGACATTTCGCCTACTTTTGGTATCCGGGTGGATTTGTGGCAGCCCAGCAATCGGATTGGACGTTGGCTTTGTAGTCAGGCAGACATAACGAAGTCGTCCAATCACAAAAAAATCTGAAAGGGGATTTTTGCTGTATCTTGGCTCAGGTACTTTCTTTTTCTTTTTTAAAATAAATACTCACATAAGACTCATCGAGCCGATCAAACGTTAATACCAGAATAAATTAACGATTACCGGGAATTATTTTGAAATTACAAACGGCGCGAAAAAACACGTTTACGGGCTGTTTCACTGCCTGCTTGCTAATGCTATCTGTTAGCCACTAGCTAGGCTAGCTAGCCTGTTACGGTTAGCAGCGTTAGCTTCGAGCTAGCCACGAAGGAGCGCGGCAAATGTCAAAGTAACGTCACAGTGGCTCACGCGCAGCAGTGTTAGTTTGTACGCGTCATTAAAGCTGCGTGTACAAACGGCTAACGTGCTAAAGTGTTGCTGCCTCCGCGGCTAACAGAGGCTGTCTGTGTCCGTTAGCCTGTTAGCCTGCCACTAACATGTTGAGCAGTGTGTGTGTGTGTGTGTAACAGGCACATGATCACCGGCGCTGCGCCCGCTGTAAACACGGCAGTCAGACATGACATGAGCTCGGCTGTCACACTCCGGCCGCCCCTCCAGTTAACAGACATTAGCCGGTGTGCGGGTACCGAGTATGGCCGGCGGCGGGCTGTGTCTGCCCCGACACGCAGACAAACGTGCCTCCCGCTCCACGCTGGAGTAGTTTAACGTTTAACGGTACCGTGACAGCCGGCATGTGTCACTACCCGGGCAGCCAGCGGGCATTTTTTAACCGGCTGTCAGAACCCGGAATGAAATCTGAGCTGAACATGTCGGTGTGTGTTAAAATTCAGTGCGATGCTGCTGCAGTGAGGCAGACAGGTGGGAGTGACCTGTCTGTCTGTTACTGTCTGTCTGTTACTGACTGACTGACTGTCTGTTACTGTCTGTCTGTCTGTTACTGGCTGACTGTCTGTCTGTTACTGTCTGTCTGTTACTGACTGACTGTCTGTCTGTTACTGACTGACTGTCTGTCTGTATGTTACTGTCTGTCTGTTACTGACTGACTGTCTGTCTGTTACTGTCTGTCTGTCTGTTATTGTCTGTCTGTTACTGACTGACTGTCTGTCTGTTACTGTGTGTCTGTGTCACTGAAATATTCCTTCATGTTTTATGAGTCTGCAGACAGAACTCTAATATAAACTTGTTATATTAAATATTGGACTGTACATGTTTACGTATACGACATCAACAAAAACATATCAAATTATAAAGACATGTTTCAGTTTGTCCTGATGATTATTAACATGTTAATGACTGTCTAAAACCTGGACGTAGTCTCTGTGACGTCCCCGCAGACTGTCTAAAACCTGGACGTAGTCTCTGTGACGTCCCCGCAGACTGTCTAGAACCTGGACGTAGTCTCTGTGACGTCCCCGCAGACTGTCTAGAACCTGGACATAGTGTCTGAGACGTCCTCGCAGACTGGCTAAAACCTGGACGTAGTCTCTGTGACGTCCTCACAGACTGTCTAAAACCTAGACGTAGTCTCTGTGACGTCCCTGCAGACTGTCTAAAACCTGGACGTAGTCTCCGTGACGTCCCTGCAGACTGTCTAAAACCTGGATGTGTGTGTGTGTTTGTGTGTGTGTGTCAGATGGTGGTTCTCAGCACTGGTTAGTTGGTCCAGATGTCGGAGGACCAGCGGCACCAGCGGGCCGAAGCCTCCCGACGGGGGGAGGCCAGTCTGGAGGCGGGGGAGGGCGACACAGAGCCCAGCATGCTGCTGCAGAAACTCAAGAGCAACATCTCGTAAGTCAAGATCTGACTGCTGTTAGCTGCTGTTAGCTCAGTCTGTTAGCTGCTCTCTGATTGGTGTGTTCTCTGTCTTGCAGTAAGACTGTCCAGACCAAAGTGGATCAGATTCTGGTAAGACCCAAACTGAGTTAATAATGCATAGACGAGGGGCGTGGCCTCACCTCAGTGCTCAGGTGTGATGTGTTCTGTCTTAACAGCAAGACGTTCAGCGTTTCTCCGACAACGACAAGCTGTACCTGTACCTCCAGCTGCCCTCAGGACCCAGTGTCGGGGACAAGAGGTCAGACCTGCTGCTCGTCACTGACATGAACCCTGACGGGACAACAGGTGTGCGTATGTTTATCACTCTGTGTGTGTGTCTGTGCAGTGGTGGCGACTCCAGTTCATTCAACACAGCTGACCAGCTTCACACCTGTAACTGGATCCGCAGTCACCTGGAAGAGCACTCGGACACCTGCCTGCCCAAACAGGACGTCTACGAGACCTACAAGTGAGAACACACACAAGCACACACTCCGAGGTTCATGTCGTGGTCATGTGATCTCTGACGCTGCGCCTCCTCTGTCCTCCAGGAGATACTGTGAGAATCTGCAGCACCGCCCACTGAGCGCCGCCAACTTCGGGAAGATCATCAGAGACATTTTTCCCAACATCAAGGCCCGACGGCTCGGCGGCAGAGGACAGTCCAAATATCCTTTCACCTCCTGGACGGACAGGATGACACAGTGTCTGTCTGTCTGTCTGTCTGTCTGAGTGCTCTGAGCTCACAGTCTGGGCTGCCTGGCTAACAGATTGAGCTAACATTAGCTAACAGCAGCTACAGTTGGCAGCAGTTTAGCTTAATGTGTCTCAGGTGAGAGGTTCGGTCATTGAATGCACGTGCACTGTGATTGGTCAGACAGTGTCAGGGTTGCTGGTTGAATTCCCTAACCTGCCCGGCTGATACGTACTGTTACAGCGGCATCAGGAGGAAGACAGTTCTGAACATGCCTCTGCTGCCCAACCTGGACCTGAAGAATGACCCGGTACATGCACACACACCTGGACCTCCATGTTGGCCTACAAAATGACATCATCAGTGATCAGTGGACTACAGTTCAGCCTACAAAGGTTAATGTTCCCTCGTCTTCGTCTGCAGGCGGAGCTGACGGAGTTGGTCCAGACATACAAACAGGAAGTGACTGAGGCGGCGTGCGAGCTGATCTGTGATTGGGCGCAGAAGATCCTGAAGCGTTCGTTCGACACGGTGGTGGAGATCGCTCGCTACCTGATCCAGGAGCACATCGTCAACCCTCGCTGCAGCCAGGCAGAGCTCGTCACCTCAGCGGCACTCGCAGGTGGAGGAGGAAGTAATCAGATACTTCACCGCAGTAATCTCTGTGTGTATCCTGTGTTTAACCTGTCTGTTTGCCTGTCTGTCTGCAGGAGGTCCAGCCAAACCACACAAGGTCATCAAGAAAACGCCGGTCATCTCTAAAGCCGAGGGTGACGGAGGAGCGTCTGATCAGAAGGTGATCTGAAGCTGACAAACTGAGCTAACAGCAGCTAACAAAATCGTGTCATCTCTGTTTCCAATCACATGATCCCTGATGATGTCACTGATGATGTCACTGCTTCCTGTCTGTCTCTAGAGGGACGTTGGAGACTCTTCGTCCTCGTCTTCATCGAAGGTGCCGTCCGGAGACAAATCAGCTGCAGCGGTCAAACCTTCCTCGCAAGACGCTCCGCCTCCTCCTCCTCCCTCCTCCTCCTCTCTGCGTCCAGCTGTACGTTGACTCCGCCCACCGCCGTTTGTTCAAAGTGACTGTGTGTGTTTTATTTTCAAGTGACGTGTGATATCATGATGATGTCATGTGACGCAGGTTGAAGCCTTCATGAAGCAGTTACCCAGAATCCTCCCTCGGAGCTCCATCCCAGACAAGGCCCAGCTCTCCGTCCGCTCTTCTCCACCTTCGCTGGCACCCAAAGACACCTCGGGTGTGGGCGGGGCATCTGGACCGGGAGGCCCGGCCGCAGCCGCTGCCGCCAGTGGTGGTGGGGTGAAAGTCATCGCCATGGCGACGCTGCCCCAGCAGCAGGGCGGGCCGGTCCCAGTGGTGATCCTGCCTCAGAGCTGCCTGTCGTACGAGCGGGAGAAGGTCGCCCCTCCACCTCAGCCTCCTCCTCCACCTCCTCCTCAGCAGCACGCAGTGGCGGCCCCCACCTCTGTTGTCCAGAAAGCACGAGGGAACGCAAACAAGCGCCCCCTGGAGGTGGTGACGCCAGGCGTGGGCGGCAGCTCCGCTGCACCTCCAGTGAAACGGAAACGTGGACGACCGAGAAAACCTCGGCCTGAGGACGCGCCGCCTCCTCCTCCTCCTCAGCCCTCCCCTCCTGCACCTCCCCCACCCCCTCCCATCATCACCTCCGTGACCGGAGGAGTCATCCAGAAAGCGTCCTCTTCCTCCTCCACTTCCTCCTCCTCCTCGCAGCCCGTGCTGGAGCTGGTGATCCAGGACCAGCCAGGTTTGGTTCTGAGTCCACTGCCCGCAGTGTCGGACCCGGCTCACCGGCTGGTGGAGCACCGTGGCGTGGTGGTGCAGTGTCAGTCCGGCGGCCCGGTGGAGGCAGACCGCCACAGCCGGCCCCTGCTGCTGTTCCAGAGCCCCAGCTGGGAGCTGGCGCCGTCGGGGCGGACCCCGATGGTGGAGGTCATCCAGAAAGCTCCAAGACCGAGCAATAACAACAGCAGCACCGCTCCTCCACCTGCAGCCCACCTCCATCCTCTTCCTCCTCCTCTGCCTACTCTCCCTCTGCCCACAGTGCACGAGGAGCAGGGCGAGGTGGAGATCACGCTGACACCAGTGGAGCCACCGCCACCTTCCACTTCCACCTCTTCTCCTGCTGCTGCTCCGGCGTTCTCCTCCTCCCCCACCTCCTCCTACTCCTCCTCCATTATCATGGTGAAGGTTGGGGAGCATGAGGTGGAGGAGATCAGTAGCACCTCCTCAAAGAGAGAAGGATACTAGCTCTTCTTCCTCCCTCACTCAGCTTTTACCTCACTGCAACAAAGCCCTGCCCCCTTTTACCTCTCCCCTTTTCCTATTGGTGGAAATCCCAGATTGGCAACAAGAGAGAGCCAATTGAGGCGGAAAAATGAAGCCAAGACCTCAACTGTCCTTCCATCATCAGCTCCCATTGCACTCAGACTGTCTGTCTGTCTGTCTGTCTGTCTGTCTGTGGCTGAAACCAGAAGAATGATTCCTCAGGTGGCTGGGCCTGAAATCAAACCATCCTCTTTTCCTTCCTTGCCTCCTTGGTCAGATCATCATAAAGACAGAGTGCTGTGAAGGAAGGACACAAGAGGAAGGACACATATGTTCAGTGTTGAGTCAGGTACTACGGGTCAGAACCTCATGAAGGTTCTTTGAGCTGAACATGAAAAAATGACTCAGCCTCGATTCACCTTCACTGTGTGTTAACGTGGAACATTAAAGAACGTTGAGGAATGTCTGCGATGGCGAGGCAATAAAAATGGAAGTTTTGAAGCCGTGGACAGAAAGCGAGGACGGAGGAGACGATCACATCCTGAAGGCTGAGGGTGAATGGAAGCTTGGCTCGGCTCTAAACAGCTTTGGTTTGTTGTGTTTTTGTCAGTTTAGTACATATTTCTGAGTGTGTGTGTGAGTGTGTGTCATAAATACCAATCGGACAGACACGTTGTGTAGAATTATTCCTGCAGGTCAGTCGAGGTTCTGGATGTCAGGACCAAGTCTGTGGTGGGCGGCAGCCATGTTTGTTTGTAGTTCAAAGCGGCCTGTTTTCCCATCATGCTCTGCTGTGCGATCAGAAGGGCTGGGTATCATGTGACGTGTCAGTACCATGTTGGATCTGTCGTCAACCCGTTCAGGCCAAACATTCATGAAACCTTTTACGCTGATAAAGCAGCGTATCGTCTGCGTATTGGCTGACTTCACCACGAGCTGATGATGCTGCATTCAACACCGGTCCAACTGAACGTTGTTGAAATGTTGTGTTTGTGTTTTTTTCATGCTCAGTCGATGCTCTTCCTGTTCAGAGTTGCAGAGAAACTCTGGAGAGGATCACAGTGTTTAACCGTTGTGAGTCCTGAAACTGTTTCCTGTCGTGAACTGTAACGGTCTGAACTTAACATGGATAAGTTTGATACTCAGCCCTGCCGAGCACAGTGAGACCTGATGTGACTTCTCGTGCCGTGCGTGTTCATCTTTAACTGTTTTAGCCCTCGAGTGTTCTCGATACCAAACTTAGCACCCACGTTAGCACTTCTTCGTCAAATGCCAGCCTGGCCGGCTTTTATTCGCCTCCAGCAGAACTTGCATGATGAAACAATGACTGGTGGCTTTGAGGTGAAGCCCTGCCCACAGGAACACAGGTAGAAGAAAATGGCGTCCGCTCAGGCACAAAAAAGCAAAGCACAAAGTAACCTGCCACGTGTCGAAGATGCAGTAAAGTTTTAATGAGGGATATTTGCAGAAAATTAGCTTCTGTAGCACTGACGCTTAGCCTACCTGATTAATTAGCCTGCTAGCTTAGCTGTTGTTGTATGTTGCCATGCGCCCTTTGCACTAACTCCTCATCGCCACTGAAGCAGCAAGCCTGATGACGTAAAAAAAATGATCCTCTAAATGATTTTCAGTCGATCTACTAATTAATAAATTAACTAATCGTTTCAGCGCTAACATCCTAAGTCAAACAAACCTCCAACACACTCTTTTCTTCTCCGGAGGAGTTCCTCCATCGTCATGGTGACGTCACGTTGCTGTTGTTAGTTCTTCACCTCTGCCAAACTGCCTCTCGCTCCGTGTGAGGGCATCTTCTTCATTGTTGGTGCTACAAACCGCAGGGCTCGGTGGCAGCGGCCTTCGCTGTTCTCCATCCTGTAATCACAGATTTGTACAAAAACCTTTTTTCTGTGTGTCAAAGTGTGTGTGTGTGTGTGTCTGCGTGTTTCCCTCCGTCCTGTGACAACGAGAGCTTCAGATCGGTTAAAGGGGCACCGAAACACAGCACGACTGTTAAAACAATAACCTGTTGCATGATGGGAAAGTGAGTTTAAGCACTTGTCCTTTTTGCCATGAAGCGAGTGCAGCCTAGCTTACACTCGTCGATGCTGACGCGTCATTTTTTTAGTGCCAAACCTGCTCAATGTTTCCACCTGGTGGACAAACAGTGTCTCTGTTTCCCTTTAACCGGCCGAGCCTCCGCCCTCTTCAGACAGAACTGAAACTAATGAAAAGTTGCACTGTTAAAAAGTTAAATCGAGAGAAAGTTCTTGTATGTTATGAATTTATTGTTATATGCATCGAGAAAATACATTGATGAGTATTTATGGGTGATGTAACGTTCTGCTTTATGCTTGCACTCAGCTAGAGACCAGATTTATTTTTTATTACGAAGAATTTGGTCAGAATAATAATCAGAAGAGATTTTAACAGTTTGAATAAAGAGGGAAACACTTTGTGTATTATTAAAGTAACTGGATGGTTTAAAGCAACATCTCACTTCTGTAAAGGCCTCAGTGACGCGAGTCATGACTCGGACTACTTTAGACCTGACAACATCAGAAAAGACTTGCAGGTGATTCGACTCAACTCAGAAATTACAAACATGAAACCATGAGTCAGGACTTGAAAGAGGTGACAGTGTGTCTGTCAGACCGGCAGTCACACAAAGAACTTCTTTAAGACTTGAAATACAACGTTTAGGATGTGGACTTGACTCAGGACTGGTTGGTCTTGACTCAACTTGGTAAGGGGCTTCGGTCTTGGCTTTATTATTAATTCCAACAAAGATAACATACTTTTAGATCCTGTTGGATGATACAACAACCACTTACTTTACTTAAGATTAGTTAGTCTAGACCTGGGACTTGATATTGACTTGGGATCTGTTGATCTTCACCTGGGACTTGCTGGTCTTGACTTTCAGAAAGACAGACAAACCACTGAACTTCCTTAGACGCATAGCAAGGTCATCCTCACTTCCTGACTTCGGAATGACTTCCTAATGTACCCCCAAAGTTGCAGTGTGACACTGAAGGCAGATGAGATGTGTCCGAGTCCTGATATCAAAGTGAAATGTTGCTCTTTGTGTTTTGTTGTGAATCTAGAGTTAATGGAAAAGGTTCAGGGTGAAACCTGAGGTGACCTCTGCAGGACCAGCTGGGCTAAACTGGGAAAACTGGAAAAGTTCTGGACATGAAAAGTTAAAGAAAGTCTTTATTGATGGGAGGAAGCCTCAGGCTGGATCATTTTAAGTAATTGGCTTAACTGGGCGTGCAGTATTTCCTGTAGACAC
Source organism: Protonibea diacanthus (assembly GCA_028641955.1). Classification (NCBI taxonomy): domain Eukaryota; kingdom Metazoa; phylum Chordata; class Actinopteri; family Sciaenidae; genus Protonibea; species Protonibea diacanthus. Next base: position 22,439,411 of record CM053993.1, read on the forward strand.
TGGTTGAACGTTTGGAAAATGGGTTGAAGTCCAGCAGCTTCTTAAATCTACATCCTACCTGGACATTCCTTTACAAACGACGAGATTTAGTTTTAGATTTAGATTTAGATTTAGTTTGAAAATAAGTCAAAGAAATGGTTCATGGAAAATCACTGATGGGTCTGAATAATCTGACTGGACGAAAAGCTTGTTCAGAAAGTCAATAAAGGACGTTTGAGAAATGATTTAGACGAAGTCAGTGATGGGAAGACGATTGGCTCAGTTTAACCCTTAAAATGGGCTAACTGGGACTGTTGGACATGTCCAGTTACCTTCATGGCACTGTCAGTATCCAAAAAAAAGTCAGAGGAAATGTCAAAGGTTGGAGTTTGACCATCCAATTGGCCCTAAGTGGACGTGTAGAGCTCCCTGTAGGTGCTACTTGAAAGAACAGGTCTTGAAGTTTGGCTATTAACTGGGCTAACTGAGACTTTTTGACAGTTTTGAGACAATATTTTTAGATAGATAGTCTGTGTAAGCAAGAAAACCAGTGTGACCCCTTTAACTGGGGGAACTGGACTTGAGGAACTTCCTTTATCTGTATCTTTCCAAGAAGTCTGGAAGATGGGCAGAACAGATCCAAATCTGTCTTGATTTGGGACTAGCTAATCTTGACTCGTTGAATTTCAGAAAGACAGACAAGCCATGAAGAACTTCCTTTGATGCATACCGAGGTCTGAACTCCTGTTGGGTCAAACAAATGAGAGCAACTCTTTGGGCAAAGTTGTCAGTCAGGTTGTCCAACAAGTTGCCCTGTCATCATCAGGTGGTCAAACTGTATCTTTAGAAGAAGAACAGACCAAGATCCAAAAAGGAATCAGACGAATGGTTCATGGGTAGTCGGAGGTTAGGCCCTCGTCCTGGTACCACTGGACCCGTGGAGTCCAGACCAGGAGGTCGTGAAATAGTTCAGAACATGCAGGATGACTCCAGTTTGGCCCAATTAGGACCTGTATCAGGAACTCAGGTTGGAAGGTGGAGGTGGTCGTGGGAATCTTTCACTGTGGAGCCACGTTGCTCAAAAAAACAAAACAAAAACCAGAAACGGGTCAGATAATCAAAGACTAAAGGATCGGGATTCGGGTAGCGATGCGTTAACCTTGAAGGATCAGACTCAGTGACACAACGACCTCTGATGTCACTTCCTGTACCGTGGTATTAAATGATGCTGCATCATTTCTGACTTCATTAATCTGATCTAATAATCTGATAATCTGAAGTTAAAATGACACTCAGAGCAGCTTCACATTCGTTCACCTTCGGTTCAACCAGCAAAACGTCACAGGATGTACACAACAACCTGGTCAGGTGACCTGAAGAGAGGTCAGAGTAGTCTCAGACATTTGAACCTCAAGTAGGTTGTTGTCAGGTCACATGACACGCCACGGGAGGTTTACCTTGACCTGAAAGACGCTAGGGTGACCTGATCGACCCTCAGGTGATGTCAGGGTCTGGTGGTTTGAAGGTGAATTGACGGTTCAGGTGACGAGATGATGAGATGTGTGTACATCCGAGCTGATCCTGGTCAAGCATCGCAATCATTGTAACAATGACGATGATGATGATGATGGTTAACTCCCAGTCTAAACTGAAAGTAGCTCTGTTTCCTGTCAGACGCCTGCTCAGAGTTTTTGATTTATCATTTAATTCAAAAAAATTCAAGAAATTTAAAGTTAATTCTTAAATTTCTGTTTTTGTCCTGAGCAAAGCCTTCCAGGCCTTCCAGGCTTTGCTACCTCTCAGGCTCAGGAACTCTGGGTAATGAAGTCCCTACCTGAGCAGGTGTGTGACATCAAACAGCCACATGTCGAGCTTCATGCTGCCAATTTCTGTTTTTGCTCGGTCCAAGAAGAGACTCGAGTTTTTTAATTTATTGTTTGTCTGTTTGTCTTTGCTCTTTCATACAGTTGTACAGCTTGTTGGTGTGCAGATTTTATTATTATTATTATTATTATTATTATTATTATTATTTGTTATTTATTCCTGTTGCTATGGGAGATATATTTTCTTTGTAGGCGCTGTTGGCTTCCTGCACCAGACTTCCTGTGACAGTTCGTCTTTGTCGTTTTTTTCTTTACCGCCTTTTGTTCATTTGTTTTTGCACTTTGCTGTTCTGATGTTCTGATGATTAAATGTTGAAGGTCCAAAACAGTATGAGCCCCAATGATCAAGTGAAATGCACCTTTACTTTACCTTCACACCTTTACTTTACCTTGCACCTTTACCTTACCTTCACCTTTACCTTCCCACACCTTTACTTTACCTTCACACCTTTACCTTCACACCTTTACTTTACCTTCACACCTTTACTTTACCTTCACACCTTTACTTTACCTTCACACCTTTACCTTACCTTCACACCTTTACCTTCCCTTTTAACTGCTTTACCTTCACACCTTTACCTTACCTTCACCTTTACCTTCACCTTTAATTCACACCTTCTTTACTATTCACACCTTTATTTACCTTCACACCTTCTTTGCATTCACACCTTTTACCTTGCAACCACACCTTTACCTTCACACCTTTACTTTATATTCACATATTTACCTTACCATTCACACCTTCCCTACCTTCACACATTCACTTTACCTTCACCATTTCACATTCACACACCTTTTAGCCACATGTTCATGTGACTAGCTTTATATTTGTGCTGGCCTTCTTTGTATTCACATGACCCTATAGCTGCCTTCACCTTTACCTTCACACCTTTGCTTTACCTTTTATACCTTTACTTCTTCTTCACACCTTTACCTTACCTTCACACCTTTACCTTACCTTCACACCTTTACTTTACCTTCACACCTTTAGTTTACCTTCACACCTTTACCTTACCTTCACACCTTTACCTTACCTTCACACCTTTTACTTTACCTTCACACCTTTGCACACCTTCCACCTTTGGTTACCTTCACACCTTTACCTGTGAGGTTTGTTTTTCTTCTATTTGTTAGTTTGTTTGTGAAGAGAGAAACAGAAAACTGAGGAGGACAAGCATTAATGTGAATCTATTTTCCTATGACAGCTGGAATAAAGGAAGTGGCGTTCACCTGGCACACAGGCAGTCCTGACACTTCCTTTCCTTTCATTTTCCTCTTCATCTTTCCTTTCCTCGTCCTTCCTTCAGTTTTCTTTCCTTCCCCCTTTCCTGTGTTCTTTCTTCTTCTGTGACTTCCTTTCCCTTGCTCTTTTGTCCTTCCTCTTCCCTTTTCTCCTTTGTCTCACTCTGTTTCCTCTTCCTCTCATCATCTCCTCCGTTGCCTCCTCTCTTGTCTCTCTTTGCCTCCTCTCTCATCTCCTCTTGTCTCCTCTGTTTCCTCTTCTCGTCTCTCCTGTTGCCTCCTCTCTTGTTTCCTCTCTGCGTCTCCTCCTGTTGCCTCCTCTCTTGTTTCCTCTCTCGTCTCCTCTGTTTGCCTCCTCTCTTATTTCCTCTCTCGTCCTCTGTTGCCTCCTCTCTCCTCTCTCGTCTCCTCTGTTGCCTCCTCTCTCATCTCCTCTTGTCTCCTCTGTTTCCTCTTCTCTCGTCTCCTCTGTTGCCTCCTCTCTCATCTCCTCTGTTGCCTCTCTCTCCTCTCCTCCTGTTGCCTCCTCTCTCTACATCTCACTGTTGTCTCTCTGTTGCCTCCTCTCTCTCCTCTCTCGTCTCCTCTGTACCTCCCTCTCTCTCTCTCATCTCTCTGTTGCCTCCTCTCTCATCTCCTCTTGTCTCCTCTGTTTCCTCTTCTCTGGAAGTCTCCTCTATTTGCCTCCTCTCTACGTCTCCTCTGTTGCCTCCTCTCTCTCCTCTCCTCTGTTGCCTCCTCTCTCATCTCCCTGTCTCCTCTATTTGCCTCCTCTCTCGTCTCCCTCCTGTTGCCTCTTCTCTCCTCTTGTCTCCTCTGTGCCTCCCTCTCTCCCCTCTCTCGTCTCCTCTGTTGCCTCCTCTCTCCTCTCTCGTCTACTCTGTTGCCTCCTCTCTCATCTCCACTGTTGTCTCCTCTGTTGCCTCCTCTCTCGTCTCCTCTGTTGCCTCTTCTCTCCTCTAAATCTTCTCTGTTGCCCTCCTCTCTCTTGTTTCCTCTGTTTCTCTCTCGTCTCCTCTGTTGTCTCCTCTGTGCCTCTCTCCTCTCTCGTCTCCTCTGTGCCTCCTCTCTCATCTCACCTAGTGTCTCCCTCTGTTTCCTCTTCTCTCATCTCCTCTGTTGCCTCCTCTCTCTCATCTCCTCTGTTGCCTCCTCTCTCACTCTCGTCTCCTCTGTGCCTCTCTCTTGTTTCCCTCTCTCGTCTCCTCTGTTGCCTCCTCTCGTCTCCTCTGTTTACCTCCTCTCTCTCCTCTCTAAATCTCACTACGCCTCTCTCTCATCTCCACTGTTGTCTCCTCTGTTGCCCCCTCTCTCCTCTCTCATCTCCTCTGTTGTCTCCTCTGTTGCCTCCTCTCTCCTCTCTCGTCTCCTCCGTTGCCTCCTCTCTGCGTCTCCTCTGTTGCCTCCCCTCCTCTCTCATCTTCTCTGTGCCTCTCTCTTGTCTCCTCTGTTGTTTCCTCTCTGCGTCTCCTCTGCGTCTCCCCTCTCTCCTCTCGTCTCCTCTGTTTGCCTCCTCTCTCCCCTCTCGTCTCCTCTGTTCCCTCCTCTCTTGTCTCCTCTCTCCTCTCCTCTTGTCTCCTCTCTTGTCTCCTCTCTCCCCTCCTCGTCTCCTCTGTTGCCTCCCCTCTCTCCCCTCTCGTCTCCTCTGTTGTCACTCTCTTGTCTCCCTCTCTCCTCTCTTGTCTCCTCTCTTGTCTCCTCTCTCCCCTCTGGAAGTCTCTTTCTGGCCCACTCCCTCTCTCCTCCTGTTGTCTCCTCTGTTCCTCCCTCTCTCCCCTCTTGTCTCCTCTGTTGCCTCCTCTCTCTCCTCTGTTGTCTCCTCTGGCCTCCTCTCCTCTTGTCTCCTCTGTTGCCTCCTCCTCTCCTCTGTTGTCTCCTCTGTTGCCTCCCTCTCCCCTCTCTGTCTCCTCTGTTGCCTCCTCTCTCCCCTCTGCGTCTCCTCTGTTGTCTCCTCTCTCCTCTACGTCTCCTCTGTGCCTCCTCTCTCCCCTCTTGTCTCCTCTGTGCCTCCTCTCTCATCTCTCCTCTCTATTGCCTCCTCTCTCCTCTGTTGTCTCCTCTATTTGCCTCCTCTGTTGCCTCCTCTCTCATCTCCTCCCTGTTGCCTCCTCTCTCTCTCCTCTGTTGTCTCCTCTGTTGCCTCCTCTGTTGCTCCTCTGTTGCCTCTCTCTCACTCTCCTCTGTTGCCTCCTCTCTCCTCTCTTGTCTCCTCTGTTGCCTCCTCTGGCTTGCCTCCTCTCTCATCTCTCTGTGCCTCCCCTCTCTCCTCTGTTGTCTCTCCTCTGTTGCCTCCTCTCCTCTCTCAGTCTCTGGGAGCGCTGTAGGCCTAAACAGTTTAACACTGTGAATGGCAGAAAAATATTTAAGCACAGCTGAAGAAACAAAAATAAAATGAAGATTTTTAATAAGTTTGAAGGATTCATATTTCAGATTTAATTAACAAATTAAAAAGTCATGTGACAGAAACCGGAAGTAGTTTTAAAGGAGACGTCTGTGGGTGGACAGGCAGAATATTTTAGTCAAACGGAAACAGAACCAAAACCAGAAACTCCTGTCAAGTTAACTTTGAGTGAAACCGGAACTGGCGCAATGTTAGTTTCAAAATAAAAGCTTTGTGAAAACGGTTGAAATATACAAAAGAGGAAAAATTCAACAAATCGATACAAAATATGGAAGTAAATATAATTATTCCTGATCTGATCTTTGTCCTAGTATTTCCTGGTTTTATCTGACAAGTGTCATGTTGATTATTTTCTTTAATTACTCGTTAATCAGTCAGTTAATGTTGGTATCAGTTAATCATCCAATCAAATCACACACAAGAAGAGTAAACAAAGGAAACATAATACATTAATATTTATATTGTGAAACAGACAAAGAATGTGTACTTAGGCTACATTTGTTTTAATTCATGAGTCAGTAAACAAACATTTATAGAAAGATAAACTGACGTCTTCTTAATGACATTAACACTTGAGATGATGTGTTCTCATGCTTATATTTAATGATTAGAATTAATTCATAACTTGTTAACTAACAACTAATTAAATAAGCTTTAGCGCTTTATTATGCTTTTATTGTGTTATCGTGCCGGAAGTTTCCAGTCGTCTCCGGAGCTGCGGCTGCCTTGACGGATGTTGCGTCACTGCTGCTTTAAAGCAGACGAAGTCGAGTCGATCCGAGCAGAACCAGGCCACAGAACCCGGACCAGATGGGCCACCTCGGACCCTGAAAGCTCGGACTAACAGCTGGACTAAAGATCCGGACCAAAATCCTGGACTACAGAGCTCGGTGGACCCAGAGGTCACGGGACAAACAGCGGCTCCAGCCCGAGTGTCAGGACATCTGGACCGGAGTGAAGACGCGTCAATGCCCGGGTAGGTGCCCCCTCCTCCGGTCTGCTTGTCGTGTCTCTCGGTTCTTTTCACGGCGGCTCTCTCTCGAGTTCAGCTCGCCGTAAAGCCGCCGTGTTGTCCGCCTGTTCCGGTGTTAAAGCCCGCGCTGCAGAGCCTGCTGCAGTCCGGCTGTCCTCCTCCTTCACTCCGGTTTTGTTTCATCGGGAGGGGAGCGGCTCCGCTCCTCCCGCTGCTCCGCTCCTCCTCACGTGCTCTGATTTCATGGTGTGTTTGCGGTCTTCACCTCAGCGCAGGATAAATCGAGACATGACCTTTGACCTCCTGCTTTAGTCTAATGATGGACTATTATTGGTGTTATTAACGTGTGTGTGTGTGTGTGAGAGATAAACTTCACACTTTGCCTGAACAGCGCATCAAACGTGATGCTGCGTTCACCTGACACTCCGTTTTATTTTGGTTTGTTTGTTCAGCCAAACAAACAACGTAAACTTTCCTAGCATGTCGTGTTTGTTATGGAGAGTCAGTCTACCTGGTTTCACCTCAAGTTAGCCTTGTGCTAACCTAGCTTCATGCTAACATAGCCTCATCTATCCTAAACTTGTGCTAAATTATTGCCTCATGCTAATGTTAGTATTTAGTATTGATGATGTTTGTAATGGAGGCCAGTTTACCTGGTTTCATTTAAAAGTTACTCTTGTCTTGAACATAGCCACATACTAACCTAGCCTTGAGCTAACAGGTTGTAGCTCATGAGCTGGTGTTATGTAGCGATTTGCTGATTAGCTGCTAACTGCAGATGCCCAGCTGTTATGTAGCCTACATTGGCATGCTAACACCTACTTTTAGCACCATCATCATATCCTGAGTGAATGATAAATGAAGTTTAAAACTTTAAAATGAGCAGGTGTTAGCTGTTGGCTTAGCATCAGTTGATAGCACAGATTTGTTTTGCGTATTCAGACATAAACAAAACATTTATAAATGCGTCTTATTTTGGAAGTTGCACCAGCTCATGATGTGACAGTGGCTTCCTGTTGACATAGTAACCTTCTCTGATTGGACAACACTGCAGATGTCTCCTAGCAACAGATTCACTGCGAAACTTTCACTGCAAACTGGTGAAACAGGGAAGTAGGGAGAAGGAAGAGATGAACAAAGACCAGGAACAAACAAAGCTCATCTCACTGGAAACTTTCTACTCAGAACTCAAACCTGAAACCTGGACCTGGACCTGAACTTGGACTGGAACCTGGAGCGTGGACTTGGACCTGAACTCATCAGAGCCGAATAAATCACCTGAGAGAAGTTGGTTCCTTTCTCCATGAGGCCCGCGTTCAGACAGAACCAGGATGCCGCGCGCGCCAGCGATGTTTTTCTTTCTGTCGGTGGGGTCATGTGTTTCCGCACCCGGCGGCCGTAGCGCGAGCATTGCCGCCAAAAATCCATCATTCCAATGATCCAGATCAACTTTAGGAAAGCGGGCCCCGCGTCGCTCTGGCTGTCAATCAGACACTCAGACACACAGACAGAAACCTCCACAGACAGATAGATTTGTGTCCGATGATGAGAGAGAGCTTTGAAGTAAAGACATGGAAGTAACAACACGAGGCGGCGCTGGCCTCCATAAAGCTGTCATTAATCAGAGAAATTAAAAGTTATTTCCTGATTGTTTTAGTCAGTACTAATGCTGCGACAAATCACGCGGCTGTAGCATCGTCCATCTCCTCGAATGTAATCTTTGTTTGAATGCCTTCAGATAGTTTGTTGTTGCTGATAAGTGAAAGTGGCTCTTTGTTGAGAGGGCTGCAGCGCCACCCCTAGCATGTAGTCAGCCATGCTCGGCCGTATATCCGATTCTCTGCGCGGCATGTATACTCAACCAATCGATCCGGTCTGCATATGTCATCATCTGATACCATCAGAATTCAAATTTCTTGCTGCATGTAAAGCGTGCTGACAGCGGTTACCTTCCAGCAGGTATAGTGCCGCCCACGAAACACACCTCACCCCCCACAGGTTTTCCTGTTCCTGTCTGAATACGCGTTAAGACTACAATCTGCAGCCGGTGGAGCCGCCCCCTGCTGCACGTTAGTATGAGTGCAGACCTGAAGATCTGTCCTCTGGTTACATGCCTACATTACCCACAATGCAGCTCAGACTGCTGACAGTCGGGTTAGCTTGTAGCAGTTCAGTCTGCTAACGTGGTAACGAGTCAAAGCTAATGTCACGTTATCATGTTAGGTTAGCTGACTGGCGTTAACCCACGTCATCTGCTGAATCTTTATGTTCAGGGCTGTTTGTGTGTGTGTGTGTGTGTGTGTGTGTGTGTGTGTGTGTGTGTGTGTGTCAGCCTCCACCCACGCCTCACATCTGAAATATCTCACACACACACACACCTAAACACACACACACACACACACACACACACACACACACACACACACACACACACACACACAGCTGTGTGACATCATCCTCTGCTCCTCACTGGGCTGTCAGATGTAGCTGATGATGTCATCATCTGATCCTCACGGGTAAATACTCGATTACTTTAGTAACCACAAACTGCTGCTGTAACTGCCGTTAGCTCAGGTAGCTGTGAGTCAGAATCACCTGTTCAGGTGCAGGGCCAGACCAGCCTAGCTGGTTTCATGTGAGCCGGGTCACATGGAGACTTATGGATCATTTCTCACAGTGAGAGGGGAGTGGACAGGTGAGAGCATGTGAGGCGTCGTCATGGAATCAGAGATTAGTGTCAGAAACCAGATCAGCTGCTGGTCCACGACCCGGCGGGGCGACAGCGAAGATGACGATGGCCATGATGATGAGTCACAATCCGCGCTGATGTCACACCCGGTCGTCAGCAGAGAGCTCTGTGATTGGAGAGTCTGATATAATCCCTTCCTGTTCATCTATGATGGCAGGTTGGTGTGCAGGCAGGAGAACGTTACATAACACACACACACACACACTGATGTGGGTGGAGAAGGTAATCATATGATCATCAACACAACACCGATCAGCCGCTCACACGCACAGAGCACGCAGGGTGTGTGTGGTGGCTGTGTGTTTGTGTGTGTGAGAACATAACCACTGTGAACCAATCGGGAGTAACTTTTCCATTTCTCTGATTAACGACTTTATCAAGGCTCACTCTCATTAAACTAGTTCCTGTCAGTCAGGTTGGAGTCTCAGAGACTCCAGGTTTAGATGGTCTCAGAGTCTCAGAGACTCAGAGTTTAGATGGTCTTAGATGGATAGAGGTGTTTGGACCCTTAAAGTTTGCAGCATCTCGTACACGTGTCTTTGAGGTAGGTAGAGGATCACCCATCGTACGATAAATCGCCAGACCCTTGTAGTCTTCTTCTGTGCTGGTTCTGGTTCTGTATCGGATGGGGGCGCTCTCTGCAGTGTAAGGTGGAGGTTTCCTGAAGCTGAAGATGTCCAGTGGTTCTTTGCAAAACTCACCCGCTTCTGGGACGTGTCTGAAACGGACCACGACAAAGTCGGTGGGGTTTGATATTGACTAGAATGTGTAGTACTTGCAACATTACGACAGTGTAACCTTATTACCTGAACCGGCCAGTGGTTTTTATTAAGGAGACCCAAAGGAGAACCACTGGATCTCTCCTCATTGTAGGGTCAACCTTTCAGGCCTGTACGTTCTCTTGCTGTACACCCACATGCACTCAAATGTAACAAGAATATGAGTGAAGGTTGAAGGTTCCATCTCTGTAGACCGGGCCACTCATCTTTGTAATGAGGGCTTTATGAGGTCAGGCCCTCAGGGAAGTGGACATGGTGCATGAAGTTGTTCGGTCTTTCATCTGCTGCTATTTCCTGAAGTCCACAATATCTCCTGAGTCTTGATGGTCTGTGGGGACGTCACAGAGACTACATCCAGGTTTTAGACAGTTTGTGGGAGTCTTGCTGTGTCTCAGTCTTGGTCTCAGTGCCTCAAAGTCTTGGTCTTCCTCTGATAGACCTCTTTGTTGCTATCAGTGGTGTTGGCCTTGGACTGCTATGGCTGAGGATGAGGGTGGATGAGGGCGAGAGTCCGCTCCCACTCTCTCCACCTGTCATGCATTGATTGTTTGATTGTGGAGAACTTCCTGTAATGTAACAACATCTTCTCTTTCTGCAGGCTCCTCAAGATGGCCTGGCCTTGAAGTCTCCTTGTCCAGCCCTGCTGCCACTCCACCTTAGCCCAACCCACTCAGCTGCACCTCCTCCTCCAGCCTCCTCTTCCCCACCTTCCTGCCCCTCCCCCACCCCTCCAGTGCCTCTCTTCTTCGTCATCTTCTTCTTGTTCTGAAAGCTCCTCTGACCTCCTGCCCATCACCATCACCACCACCACCACCACCACCTTCGCCCCAGCTGCAGCTGCCTCCTCCCTCAACAGCGAGCAGCCGTCCTCCCAGCGCCAGCCCCCGCGGCTCAGTCCCAGTGGGAGCATCGGCAGCACGGCAGCCTCGGCAGCAGTGCCAGCGAGGGAACATCGGCAACAGCTGACTTGCGTCGGCGGGCGGTGACCACAGGCCAGCCGCCAGCTGGGCGTCATCTCAGGGATGCCACAGGATGGACCTGGGAGTCGACCAAGGTAAGGAGCAGGTTATGAGAGTTTAAACAGTCCTACAGTGGTTGTCCCAGTCCATGAGATGTCCCGGTACCAGAACTACCTCGAGCTGTTCATCAGCTCACCTTCATCTGGTACCAGACCCCTCAACTCCCACCCTATAAATGTCTGCAAGCGTGACCTTGCCGGGCTCCATGAATCAGGTCCTCACCAGCAAGCTCCCATTCCAAACTTAGCCCAGTGCGCCATTCAGAACACATTCAAACGGTTATGTTCCCTTCCATTGAACAGGATTTGTAGTCAGTACTGTGATAATCCCACTCCTCCATTCCCGACCTCGGCATGTCTTGTTCACTCATTCAAAGTCGAAGACAAGCGATCAACACAAGGTCTTGCAAACTGAAAATGGTACGAGTGGTTTGTGTTTGGCCACCGACCAGAGACACCAGCTGTTATGAGCCCTGCAGCTGCTTCATCTCTACAGATTTACAGATCCTGATCCTCACCTCTGCTTATTTCCTGCTTCCAGTGATTATTGGCCAGAAGTTGCCTTGAAGGCTTGTCAGGAGGATTCTTCTCAAGGTGAAGCTGCAAGAACAGGGAAGTGCCTGAACAGCAACAACTTGACAGCAAGCAACAACGGGACAACCAGCAACAACATCAACACTACACAGACCTCCAGACAGAGTGCTCCAGCCCACAGTGGCACATCAGCCCGGATACCAGCTCCATCAAAGAAGAAGAAAGAGAAGGTGAGGATGCAGAAAAACAAGGCCAGCGCCTCCCAGCAGTACCCCGTCCTTCGGCCGGCCTGAGTCTCTTTGATGCCGTCAGCGGCATCATCATCTTACGTCTAAACAGTCATGGCTGCTGCGACTGTTTGAGTCCAAGCTGTTTGACGTCTCCATGGCGATCTCCTACCTGTACAAGTCAAAGGAGCCCGGAGTACAGGCGTACATCGGGAACCGTCTCTTCAGCTTCCTTGATAGCGAGGTGGACTTCTACCTCCCCCAGCTGCTCAACATGTACGTGCACATGGACACCGAGGTGGGCGACGCCATTCGACCGTACCTGGTGAGTCGTTGAAGAACAATCAGCTGATCATTGATGTGTCTGAGCATGCTCTAAAGGTGTTTCCCTCTGTCTCTCTCAGATCTACCGTTGCAGAGGTATCACCTTCTCTCTGCTGATGTGGCTGTTGGGTGCTTACTCCTCCGACATGCACATCTCCACCCAGCGTCCTCCAGGCGCAAACTCGAAAGCTCATCCTGTCTGTGAACTCGACCTTCTGCACCTTACGTCCCAACGCTCCCAGGCGGTTTCCACCTCTGACAGCCGGTGTCCTCTCCACCATCCCACCCGCCACTGTCACCCGGCAGCACAACAGCAGCAGCGTGGAGTCGCTTTTCTTCCACCGGCCCGGCTGAACAGCCCGTGCCCGGGAGGCGGAGTGTTTGTTTCCCATCAGGAGGACCCACCAGAGATCAAGTCAGATGCTACCACAGCAAGCAGCGGACCGGTTCTGGCCTCCGGCCGGACAGGAAGTAACCCAAAAGTGGAAGCTGTCCATGAGGAGGTAGAACTGGATTCATTGTTGTGAAGACACCAAGGGAAGGGTGGAGTCACGAGGACTTAAATCATGTTTCCTCACAGAGAGGGTGATCTGAAATTTCAGTATCCTCGAGAATCAGACTTTCCATGAAGTTCAGTGTTTGAGGCACTGCTCTCTTTCTTTGCTTTCTTGCGATCGCCTGTCCTGTCGGGCTGTCAGGACGTTTGTTATGATCGATGTTCACCTTCGTCCTTGTGTCTCTTCCGATGTCAACATTATAACTGACTGTGACGTACCTGTAAGCGAACAGCTTCACCTGAAACTGTTTCAGTCTGTAGGCAGACTCCACATCCATGTTTGTTTTGGTCATGTGACAGGAATCATCCATGACCAGAGCGCCGGCTCTGTGTGTGTGTGTGTGTGTGTGTGTGTGTGTGTGTGTGTGTGTGTGTGTGTGTGTGTGTGTGTGTGTGTGTGTGTGTGTGTGTGTGTGTGTGTGTGTGTGGCTCTCCATCCAGATGGAACCCCAGACTCAGAGTGCAATGTGATGTGCTGGTGGCACAGCTCATCATTCTTTATAAACCTCTGTTATTTTAACTTCATTAGCCTGAAGCTAACGTCCTCCAACCTGCTATTTGTTTTCAGTTCAGGTCGGAGTAAGTTTAACTTCAGCAGGCTAACTAGCGAGCTAACTAGCAGGCTAACTAGCAGGCCTTTAACTGCTTTTTAACCAGCACATGTGGGCTTGTGTTGGCCTGGCTTAGTCGAACTAACATGAAGTCACTCCAGCAGCTCTGTTGTTTGTGGTAGAGTAAAGGTCAAGCTGATATCTGACTCCTCCAGTGTCCTGCTGGAGGTTACCACGGCAACGAGGAGGAGGAGGAAGAACTTGTTTACAATGAGACCAACCCAACAACAGTTTATGTAACATTGAACTCTCGACTCGAGTCATAAATATTTTTCTGTTTCTGAAACGTTTCCATGTGTCAGCAGACAGCGCTCAACTCCTGCTGCTCCTCCTGCTGCTCCTCCTGCTGCTCCTCCTGCTGTTCCTCCTCCTCCCTCCTCCTGCTGCTGCTCCTCCTCCCTCCCTCCTCCTCCTCCTCCTCCTGCTGCTGCTCATCTCCTCCTCCTCCTCCCCACTCCCTCCTGCTGCTGCTGCTCCCTCCTCCTCCTCCTCCTCCTCCTGCTGCTGCTGCTCCTCCTCCTCCTCCTCCTCCTCCTCCTCCTGCTGCTGCTGCTCCTCCTCCTCCTCCTCCTCCTGGGTTAGGGGTTAGAAATGGTCACCTGAAGGTTACAAGGTCACCACAGTTTCAACGGTCCTGGTCCTGGTTCTGGGTCACTTTCAGCCTGAACACTACCTGACTTGTAAACAGACCGGGTCAGTGAACGCACCATCAGATAACAGCTTCATCATCAGACTGCGTCTCCACGGTAACAGGACACCATCCACTCCTCATGTTCACTCTGCACCTCCTCCTCTCTTCTCCTGTCCTCCTTAGAGCTGCCATTTTAAAGAGTCGTCAGTTAAATGTTGTCACACATCTTTAATAGTTACGGTGCTGAGACGAGGAGAGAGGAGACGAGGAGAGAGGAGACGAGGAGAGAGGAGACGAGGAGAGAGGAGACAAGGAGAGAGGAGGCCCATATTTCCTGGTTGTGTGGCCCTCCAGTGGACAGACTGATGAACTGCAGGTCACATGCTGCTCTCAGAGGGCGTGTTCTAACTTTACATCCAATCAACCGCTAATTAGCTGCTGCTAACTGAATCTGACGTTACCAGGCAACAGAACCGGGCCCAGCAGCCGGACCGGGCCGGGTTGGAGCACAACCTGTGAGACCAGCAGGGAATCTGAGGGCGCTAGCTGCTATGTGTAGCAGTGGGGGCGTGACGCACAGTTGCTATTAGCTACTGTAAACAATGAGGAATTAAACAGACTACTTCCTCTGTGTGTGTGTGTGTGTGTGTGTGTGTGTGTGTGGCAGCCGGAGCGTCTCCGTCCTCAGAGGGAGTTCGTGAAGTCTCTGCTCTGCATCGGGAAGCGTCTGGCCACTCTGCCCACCAAAGAGCAGAAGACTCAGCGGCTCATCTCCGAGCTGTCGCTGCTCAACCACAAGCTGCCAGCTCGAGTGTGGCTGCCCACAGCCGAGCACCAGCACCACGTCTGCAGGATCCCACACACACAGGCCGTGGTGCTGAACTCCAAGGACAAGGTGCACACACACACACACACACACACACACACACACCTGATGACAAGGTAACTCAACCTTAGCTGCAAGAGCAGCGAGGCGTTTACTGACCTCCAGTTCTTCAGACGTCTTTGTGACCAGGATGATTAGCCTAGCTTAGCACTAAGACTGAAAGTAGATGGAAACTGTTAGCCTAGCTTTGCACAAAGACTGGAAACAGAGGGACATTTTCTGAACTCCTTCTCCTCCTCCTCAGGCTCCGTACATCATCTACGTGGAGGTTCTGGAGTGTGAGAACTTTGAGACATCACCGGTTCCAGTTCGGATCCCGGAGACGAGGATCCGGTCGGCTCGCTCTGCAGAGAATCTGGACTGTGGCGTCTCGGCGGCTAACGCTAACAGCGCAATGACATCAGAGCACAGAGCGGGAAGTTTTTCCACCGTCCCGAACTACGACAATGACGACGAGGCGTGGGCCACCGATGACATCGGACAGCTGCAGGTGGAGGTGAGGCCGCTCTTCTTCTGCGGTGACTCAGCGAAAAACATTTCGATCCACCTGGACAGGTGTTTGCACCTGAAGCCCGCTAACCTCCCCTCTGTGTGTGTCAGGCTGAAGCTCAGACCAGCAGCAGCGACAACATCAGTCAGTTTTCAGTCGACAGCATCACAAGTCTGGAGAGCAAAGAGCCGGTGTTCATCGCTGCCGGAGACATCAGGTACAGAACCGGGTCAGAATGTGAACCGGGTCCCAACGATCCACCATGTTTACTTCAGTTTAAAAAGTTCACCGTCGCTCTGATGGTTCTCTGATAGTTCTCTGATGGTTCTCTGTTGGTTCTCCAGGCGTCGTCTGTCGGAGAACCTCGCTCACACTCCGACCTCGTTCCGGAGAGATCCTGAGGACCCGTCGGCCGTCGCCCTCAAAGAACCCTGGGAGGAGAAAGTCCGGTGAGTTCCTGAACCAATCAGCTGTAGCGTGTTCTAAGAGTGTTCTAAGCGTGTTCTAAGAGTGTTCTAAGCGTGTTCTAAGAGTGTTTGTGTGCAGGCGGATCAGAGAAGGTTCTCCGTACGGTCACCTGCTGAGCTGGAGGCTTTTGTCCGTCATCGTCAAGTGTGGAGACGACCTGAGGCAGGAGCTGCTGGCCTATCAGGTGCTCCGACAGCTGCAGGTAAAGCTGTGATGTCACTCATTAGGCGATGATGTCATTGTGTCACTGCATGTGTTTCCATGGAAACTGAGTGTTGTTTGCCATGCAGTCGATCTGGCAGCAGGAGAGAGTTCCTCTGTGGATCAAACCCTACAAGATCCTGGTGATGTCATCGGACAGCGGCATGATCGAACCCGTGCTCAACGCCGTCTCTCTGCACCAGGTACTGCGAGTACTGCAAGTACTGCGAGTACTGCAAGTACTACAAGAATACCTCAGTGTGGATGTAACCTGACACCTGCATCTGTCAGTTTGTGTGTCACTGTGCTAAAAATACTGAGAACACCAACGTGTTGGTGTTTCCTGACCGTGTGTGTACTTCCTGTCTGCCCATGTGTACTTCCTGTCTGCCCGTGTGTACTTCCTGTCTGGCCGCGTGTACTACCTGTCTGACCGTATGTATTTCCTGTCCACAGGTGCGTAAACAGAGTCAGCTGTCTCTGCTGGACTACTTCCTGCAGGAACACGGCAGTTTCACCACCGAGGCCTTCCTCACCGCTCAGAGGAACTTCGTGCAGAGCTGTGCCGGGTACAGCCTCATCTGCTACCTGCTGCAGGTCAAAGACAGGTGAGACACACCTGTTTATTACCCACAATTCTCTGACCACACGTGTTCATGCTAAGCTAACAGCTTTGTCTCCGCAGACACAACGGGAACATCCTGCTGGACTCTGAAGGTCACATCATCCACATCGACTTCGGCTTCATCCTCTCCAGCTCGCCCAGAAACCTCGGCTTCGAGACGTCCGCCTTCAAACTCACGTCCGAGTTTGTCGACGTGAGTAAACGCCACACCGATTAACGGACACGAGGCGATGAAGGTGCAGGTCCTGATGGGGTGTGTGTGTGTTTAGGTGATGGGTGGTCTGGACGGCGACATGTTCATCTACTATAAGATGTTGATGCTCCAGGGTCTGATCGCGGCTCGTAAACACATGGAGAAAGTTCTGCAGATCGTCGAGATCATGCAGCAAGGTGACGTTTACTACATCTATCACACCTACTCCTGTCTGCAGTATGAGTACTCACCTCCACCTCCTCCTCCTCCTCCTCCTCCTGCTCCTCCTCCAGGTTCCCACCTCCCGTGCTTCCATGGCTCAAGCACCATCCGTGGCCTGAAGGAGCGTTTCCACATGAGTCTGACGGAGGAGCAGCTGCAGCTGCTGGTGGAGCAGCTGGTGGACGGGTCAATGCGCTCCATCACCACCAAACTCTACGACTCCTTCCAGTATGTCACCAACGGCATCATGTGACCACCATCGCCATGACAACACCACAACAACGCCGCCACCACAGTGACGTGTTTGTTTTGACAGTGACTGAAGAGAAAGTGAACGGGCCGAACACGTCCTGGACCGGATCTGAACCAGCGTCTGACGACTCTTTGGATCAGGACAGGAAGTTTGATCCTTTAGTTGTCGATCAGCTGATCACTTTTTAGTTTGAATCATTTTAAATCTGATTTGATGACCTCACAGTTTTAATCTGTGCTTTTATTTTGAAATCTTCCTGTTTGACACCAACAAACACCAGCAGGACGACGCCTGTCTGCAGACGGACAGCCGACCGTCCGTCTGCAGCCGACCGTCCGTCTGTCGCGTTCTCAAAGGACAAACACTACATGAAGAAAAGCACAACGTGAACTTCCTGTTTCCTGGACGTTCAGACAGGAAGTGGTCACTCCTTGACACGTTGAGTTTTAATCGTTTCTGCTTGTGATGCTAACACGCAGCGTATTGGCATGTGAGCATGCATGCTAACGTTGCTGCACGGTTGTCAACGTTTGTTTCACGTTATTTTTTTTATTTGTGCAAACGTGACCACAACTCGATGATTCGATGATTCAATGACTCGATGACTCGATGTATGACTGTCCCCACTTTGGCTGCTTGTTGCTAAAGTAATGCTAACTATAGCTGCCATTAGCTAAGTTACCTATGCAGCTAGCAGCCATATTAGCATCTGTCTCCAGTTCTGGTGCCGCCCAGCTGACTTCCGCCCCGTCCCAGGTCAGCACTCCCTCGTTGCACAAGCTCCCGCTAACTGCACGGCTAACGGACTGGGCTCTCACCATCCAGCATGCTAATGTTAGCGCGGAACGCGGGCCATGTTTTTAGCGTGTAAATTGTTGAGATTTTTTTGCGGCTTTCAAATATTTTTAAAAACAGGAAGTAGAAACTCACGAGCACGTCGGTTAAAACGTCATGAAATTTCGTCATGAAAACAAAGTGTTTTTCAGACGGTCCACCTTAACAAAGGTCCACCTTAATGGTTTCCTTTGAGCCAAAATGGCTGCCGAGCGGTGAAAACGTTAGCGTGTTCCACTAACTGTGTGTGTGTGTGTGTGCGTGTGTGTGTCTTAATATATTTACATATTTAACGAATGCTTGACACTCCTCCTCCCTGATTGGCCTGCAAGATACATTCCTGTGATTAACTCCAGCCAATCAGGAGAGGCGGCTCTTTACAGGAAGTTTATTTTGTTGATCAGCGATGATGCGTTTCCTGTGAATGTTTTTTTTTATTGTAACGGTCACTAACATGTCGTGTGTGATGATGCTAACACTGCTAACACGTCAGGCTTTATTCCAGTCGATCACACTCGCCACACTGCATTTCATCGCAGACGTAACGTTCGGTTCTCGGATCTGACATTAGTGCTAATATTTAGTTAGCTTAGCCATTAGCCTGTTGTTGATTAGCAACTGTGCGCTCTTTCTCGTTAGCCGTTAGCTTCACTTAGCTAAAACCAGAGCTAGCTTGTCACAATTTGTCAAACATAATGTAGTTACATTGTAGTTACATTGTCTTCAATTTTATTAATTAACAAATCAGTTAGCAGAAGAGCTAAGCCTTGTAGCTAACAAGCACAAGCTAGCTTGCTCACCTCAGTCTGTAGGTAGTTTGTGTCGAACGTTGAGTGAGCCGCTAAAAATGTTTTACAGTTTATTGTGATTTAAATGTTTTTTGGATTTGCTTTTATTTTCTTGTTTGTATGTACGCGGCAGTGATGACACGGTGGACGTTTACCACAAACACTCCTCACTGGAATAAAGCTGATCTCTGGCGTGTTAGCATCACGCTGCGCGTCCGTCCAGCTGTTTGATTTGACCACTATTGAAGAAGCACAGCTCGTCATGTTATTGTCTGCTAACCGTTAGCCTGCTACTTTATACGCCGCCGCTTGACAAAGATGCAGCTGTGACTAAAAGTTTACCAGATAAGCAACTTAAATAGCAACTCGTGTGTCGTCGTCTCTCCTCTGTGAATATGTATGTATGTAAATGATGTGAGATGAATCGATGCCTTGAGTCGTACAGAAGGTACGAACTCTTATCAATGCAACCTGAGAAGTGCTTTTTATATATCTGACGTCTGACCGCTTCAGGGACGACTTTCAACGCAGACACGTCTTCCTCTCCGACATCACAGATCTTTATTTGTCTTCGCACGACGCTGACTGAAACTTCCAGAGAGGAACGCGTGTCCGCGTGCCGGAAGCCGTCCATGCTGACAGAAACCTTCATTGCCTTTCTTTGTTTCTTCATCAGCTCAAACACATTCAACAGATTCAATGTGAAACCTCTTAAAGTGCATTTATCCTCCATAACAACGGTCTCTGTCAGTTTAACGTTTCCTCAACGTTTCTTCATGTTTTTTTTAACTTTAAGTTGGTATGAAATGTTCAACACTAAAAATTCCACCAAGCATCGCGAGCGGCTCGGCCTACGAGCGGAGTGGCCAGTGTTGACTTCTATGACAAATGCTAACGATGCTAACAATGCTAACGATGCGTGAAATGAACAGCTTTAATTTTCACTGTGTGAAGAAACCAACTTCATCTTCTCTTCCTCCTTCCCTCCTTCCTTCTGTCCTGCCCTCCTTCCTTCCTTCCTCCGCTTGAAGGAGAAATCAGAGACTGTTTGGATTCCTCGGCGGTGGATGCTCGGGTATTGAACCTGTGGAGAAACACATACGTGTTGCTGTTTGTTCAATCATGTACAGAGAACACGCGTGTCACATGACGTCACTAAACTGCATGAAACTCCTCCAATAAACCTGAAACATGTTTGAGTGACGGCCGAGTGCGTTTACTGCTTCAGACACGCTCAACAGAAAACATATGTACAACATAAGAACAACATAAATGTAACACATGAATATATATAACCAGCAGTTTAAATTTTAATTTAAAATTGTTTTTTTTTTGTTTGTTTGTTTATTTTGAACTGAAAGTTTCAGAAAAACAAAAACAAACAGGATGATGTCATCAGGCAGGATCAAACAGGAAACAGATTTTTATTAATAAAGTTCAAACAAACAGTCGACAAATCGTTTGTTTTGGTTTTTACTGAATTCGACATCGTGACAAACAGGAAGCTTGCACAGAGCGACAGGAAGTACCTGCGGCGCCCTGAACATGCACAGAGGCATGATGGGAAAGTGTCGATTAGAAACTCTTCAGAGATTTAAAGAACCGTCCAGGACTGTGGAACTGTCTGCTGACCAGGACTGGTCCTGGTCCTGGTCCTGGTCCTGGTCGTTGTCTCTTGACAGCAGAACAATGCGGCGATGGCATGTTTGAATGTTCCAAAGAGGAAAACTAAACATCAGTTATGAAATAAAAATTTTTATTAACTAAAAATGACGAGACGAGGATTCAATTTAAAAACTTTGAGCCAAAACAAAAATATAAATTTCTATATTTTACTTTTTTGCCTTTTGAGGCACGACGTCATAAAAACACTTTGCACTTCTGTGTCAAATAAACATTACACATAACATCACATTTCTGCCAGTCAAACTAGTTTTTTAATTTTTTGGATAAACGTTTTGATATGAACGACGATCGGAGCTGGCAGTGAACGTTTCATTATTTGACACACGTCATGTGACTTCACAGCTGATTTCCTGACAAACGCCTGAACTCGTGTCGACTTCCTCCAAACTTAAATGATTACTGATGGATCAGTTTCAGCGCCAAGTGAGCGCTCACAGACATTAAAGTAACGTTTTCCCTTCATCAAACAGAACGCGTTAATTAACAATCAATGAATCATTTCTGAATGCTTCATCCACCCACCTGTCAATCAAAGCGTCCATGCTCTTAATCCTGCATAACTTTAAGCCTTAATATAATGTGAACAGGTGAGTTGTATATAAATTCACCCTCAGTACAGTTGTCATGAACGGGGAAATTAGCTACAGAGACCAAAACTGTTTTTTGTACCAGGCTGTAAACATGTTTATTTCTGCTGTGAAGTTGGACATTTGAACATGGGGACTTATGGAGACTGACTCACTTCTGGAGCCAGCCTCAGGTGGACGTTAGAGGAACTGCAGTTTGTGTTTCACAGACCGAGGATGATGATTGGTCCAAACATGTTCAGCTTTCAGACACAGACAAAGTTTATTAATGAATTATTTGAAGAGTTCAAACGTCACGATGAATGAAGCATTAATTAATAATGACTGATCATTAATAACCTCGATAACTCTTCAGGAGCATTAAAACTGTTTAACAAAGCACTGAGCACTGTTTGGCATCGAGCTGTGTGTGCGTGTGTGTGTGTGTGATGATGATGATGATGGGTCTATAGGACGACACAGTCTGAGTCCTTGTCTCTCCTCCTGGCTCCGCCCTGCTGTGACCCCTGACCTCTGACCTGGAAACAACGACACGAGATGTCAGATTGCTCTCACACACCTGGTCAAAGTCTGGACACTCCTCCTTCACCGTCTGTTTTTATTGGATCTACAGCGTACATCAGAGACACAGGTGACCCTAACGATCCTCAGGTGACCTTAACGACCCTCAGGTGTCCCTAACGACCCTCAGGGGTCCCTAACGACCCTCAGGTGTCCCTAAGGACCCTCAGGTCACAGGTGAGAAGGAGTGTCCACACCTTTGACTGGCACATCTGTACTGTGTCAGTGTGGGGTCAGTACCTGTGCTGCCTGCAGTGATCCCTGTTGCTGTTGCTGCTGTTGCTGCTGTTGCTGGAGTTGCTGCTGTTGCTGGTATTCCTCCTGTTGGAGTTGCCGGGCTAACTCCAGGTCACTGAGCGGCCCCGGGGCCCCGCCCTGCTGCTGCTGCAGGGACACCGCCACCAGGTAGTCCTAACGCCGACAACAACATCGATCAGTGACTCATCAACAGAGCAACGGTCTCCGTTCCGTCACTTACACCTGACAGACTCACCTGGTCGATCTGTCTCTGCTGCTCCTGGGCGCTGGGCGGCAGGGCGGCGGTGGGCGGAGCTCTCTGTGGAGGATGACAGAGCCTGAAGTCGGAGTCACAGAAGTTTCCGTCTCCTTCGACGTTATGAAGAGACTCCCAGACCAGACGCTCCTCCTGCAGGAAGCCCTGATCCGTCACCAACAGGTACAGGTGACCCTGAGAGGAGGAACACTTCATGAGTTCATGACTGTGTGTGTGTGTGTGTGTGCATGTGTGTGTGTGTCTCCACCTTGTGTTTGATCATGGTACTGAAGTGGTTGTTCCTGAAGAACACAGAGATCTCTCCCTCTTTGGCTGTTGTGTTGAGTTCACACAGACCGTGATACGACAGCTGAGTCGCCGTCGACTCGAGGAACTGTTCAGCCACCAAACCTGAAGGGGACACACACACACACACACACACAGTACGTTTACATGCAGCAAGAAATTCGAATTTCTGATCGTATCGGACTTAGTTCGGACTTTTTAAAGTGCTTGTAAACACCTTAGTCCGATCTACTTCGGACCTATTTCGGGCCGAATCGGACATCTCAAAATCGGATAAGAACACCTAGATAATTTGTTCATAGTCGGATATTTAACGTCATGTATACTCAGCAATCGGATCTGAAGCAGATTTTGCGTTCTGCGCATGAGCGACATTTTCCGCTGGGGCTTTCACCCGGAAGCCAAAAGATCCGTTGTCCTTTTTATGAATTATTATGACGAAAATAATGCACGAAAAGTACGCAGCTGTAGCATCGTCCATCTCCCCGTATGTAATCTTTGTTTGAATGCCTTCAGATAGTTTGTTGTTGCTGATAAGTAGAGGTCAACCGAAAGTGGCTCTTTGTTGAGAGGGCGACAGCGCCACCTAGCGTGACGGAGTCAGCCATGCTCCGGCCGTTTATCCGATTTTCTGAACGGCATGTATACTCAGACAAGTGATCCGGTCTGCATGTCATCATCTGATACCATCAGAAATTCGAATTTCTTGTTCTCGTGTAATCAGGTGAATGGTATCTGTGTTATTTGTTCGTCTGTTCTCACACTCTGAAACACTGTGAAGGGAAGTGGAGCCAGTGTCGTGCCAGAACAGGAGCTGGGTGAGTGGGCAATGTAGAGCCTCTGAGCTGTGTGTATATATACACATCTGTGTGTGTGCGTGTTACCTTCACTGACTCGGCTGCTGTCTGCAGAGTGTTTGTAGTCGATGATTTTCTCCACCAGCTGGTTGTAGCTCAGTTTCCCAACTGACGCCACCATCTCTGGACTCTGAGCACACAACAGTTATATTCAGTGTGTGAATAGACACACACACACACACACACAACACACACACACACAGTGTACCTGTGGGTCGACCAGCCAGCCATGGTACAGTGGGATGTCGAGCAGGTCGAACACGATACACTCAGGTGTGTATTCAAAGTCCGTCACTCCGGTGAAACGTACATTCACATCCAGACCGGTGGAGAGCTTCGGGAGCACCGCCATGGCATCACTCATGTTCTGACACACACACACGCGCGCGCGCGCAAACACATTTCCTGTCTGAACTTTATTTTGAAAGTAATAGTCTCTTCTTCAAAAACTTTGATTCACTTGCCATGCTTTCCTGTGTGTGTGTGTGTGTGTGTGTGTGTGTGTGTGTGTGTACCTGTTGGAAGTTGAGCTCCATCCCATCAGCCTTTTCTCTGGGCGTGACGGACAACACACACTCACCTACACAAGAAAACACACACACACATACGTGAGGTCAAGTGATGAACATGAGCCAATAGAATCTGAGCTCAGCAGCTGATTGGCTGACAGCTGTGTGTCCTTACCCAGGTGAGCCATCAGGTCCTCTGTGGTGATGACTTCAGTTTGAGCAGGAAGTTTAGCCTGAAAACACACAGTGAAGACATTCAGCCAAGACGTGTGTGTGTGTGTGTGTGTGTGTGTGTGTGTGTGTGTGTGTGTGTGTGTGTGTGTGTGTTACCTTCCAGCGAAGAAAGAGTGTGTTCATGATGGCCAGCAGGGGGCAGGGTCCGTTCTCACTCTGAGTGATGATGGGCGTCTTCTTCTCCTTCCAGGTGATCCACTTCACCAGGTAGTACGCCGGCATGGACGGCCCGGCCTCAGGAGGAGCAGCTGCAGCCACGGCGCCCCCTGTGGACAGGAGGACGACTCCATCACACACACACACACACAGTGTTCATGTGGACACACAGACCACGAGGGGATGTCTCACCGGCGGCTCCCAGCGTCTCGTCGTCCTTCAGGCTGGGCACCTCGGTGGACGGAGAGCCGCCGTCCATGCCCAGAGCGGAGTGAGACGAGGACAGGCCGTCCTCCACGTCCAGGGAGTTTCCTGTGGCCGTCAGCCCGTCTGACAGCTCCAGGCTGGGGATGGAGAAGGACGCAGAGTCTGTGGACTCCCGCTGGTCGTCCGAGCCGCCCACTGTCGCAGCAGAGGAGCTGTCCTCCAGGTCCAGATCCGGACCTGCAGAGGGACCAACCAGAACACGGATCAGGATGTTGGCCCGCAGCCAATCGCGTCCCAGAACAACAATGGCCGATTGAAGCCGCCTCCTGACTGGCTGCTTGTCTCTCTGCAGTCTGCACTTCCTGAATGTTAACCAGCTGAGACCAGGGACAGCCGAGACCCGACACGACCACCAGAACCACACAGAACCAGGCCAGCACGTCTGTGGGCCTAATGTGGGCCTGACGTGTGACCGACAGACTTATTTTAGTTTCATGTTTGAGTTTTATTTAGAAAAATTCACAAATATTTTTTGTGTTCAGTTCCGGACCGGGATGGTCCTGGTTCTGGTCCTGGTTCTGGTTTTGGTTCTGGTCTGGTCTTACCTGTCTCTCGTCCTCCGTCAGTCTTGGCGTGTCGGAGCAGATCTGACAGAGATTCTTCTTCTGTGGTGGCGGCGGTGACCGTCTCATTTTCAGACGACTGCGATGGCGACTCTGGCGGCGTGGGCGTGGCCTCCTCCTCCTCCTGGACTTTGGCGGGAAGACGACTGTCAGCGGCGCCGTTGCTGCTCGGGACCTCGGCCCCGACCTCTGACCCCTCCGTTGTCATGGTTACGATCAGTTCTTTAGAAACGAGTTCTGCAGGAAGAGGCGGCTCCTCTTTGTTGGTTCGGATCAGCACATCTGCGGCAGTCAGCTCCGAGCCGGACTCCGCCATGACGGGTCGACACTCGCTCGTTTTACGGAACACTAAAGGAAGAACGTGAAGCTCCGCCTCTGCTTACTGTGTCTCTGCAAACTTTAAACGCTGATTCAAGATGGCGGCGTGGCGGCAGAGGTGACGGACAGCAGCTGAGGCCCCAACATGGCCGCCAGAGTGACCTCAACGATCTTGTCTGTGTCCGCCCGTCTCCCGCCTGCTGGTTTCACAAAACAAACGCACCTCTCTATCTTACACTGAACATGACGGACAGCTCTGGGCGGGTCCTCGCCGTCCAATCACAACAAGTTTTTTCTTCTCCTCGTCTTAAAACAGGAAGTCAGCAGAGCGAGACAAACAGTCAGACCTGAAGAGACAGAGAAGAACGTTAAAGACAACGCTCACACAACATTTTTATTTATATATTGGCCATTTTGAGCTTCATTGTACAGAGACAGCTGAAGAGGACTGAGCCGTTGTACACGGGCCGGACGTTAGAACAACATTAGAACAACGTTAGAACAACTTTTATTCTGAAAACTTCAAAAGTTAAAAACAGTTTTAGTCCAGAAACTTCCCATCATGCACCAGGACAGAGCCTCTCTGTCTGGTAAACAAATAGAACCACAACCGGGCCGGATCCTGACGTGAGGTTTTACTGCTGGCACTGAATGAAGCTGATCAGCTGATCCAGGGTCAGGTGGAACAGGACTAAAGGTCAGAGGTCTCATGATGTCATGATGACGTCGTGTCAGGTGACCTTGCCACACCTTGAACACTCATCGTGACGCTGTGCAGTCAGCTGACAGACATCAGCACAGACGTGTCCGGAAGCGTCGCGCGCTGCTGTCAGCTTTAAACAACAACTCCGCGAGCTAACGCTAACGCTGCGAGCTAACTCAGCTAACTCAGCTGTTGTTCCGCACAGAGACCGACCCCGCTGCTGCCTGCTGGCCGAGAAACGTCACCGAGCTCCCGGCCCAGACCCGAACAACCAGTCGGTTTAATGAGCCGCTCTTACCGACACCGGGTCCGGTTCTGAGTTCTGCGCTGAGGCGGGCTGCTGAGCGAGCATGCTAGCTGTTTACATAGCACACAGGAGGAGCACAGGCCACGCCCACCGGAGGGGGAAACAAACGAACCCCAGTGACGTCACATCCGGTCAACTTTTAAAGTAGCTGTTAGCCACCATGCTAGCGCTGAACTTTCTTTGTTGTATAAAACTGATGAAATAAAGTCAATGTTCCCGCCGAGAGTTCATCACAGAGTGTAACACAAACACACCGAACACAGAACTACAGCTGACACCGAGCAGAACCGCTCCGTGCTTTAGCTTAGCTAAACGCTGAGCTAACACGGCTAGCCGCGCCATGCTAACAGAGCTCCGTTACTAATCCGTCAAATTAAAAATACTCTGATTACAAACCGGATTAAACTCCGCGAGCAGCAGCGTGTGTTAACCCGGGTTACCTCTACAGCTGACACGGGTTAATTCGGCGCAGATGTGAAGTCGGGACAGCTCGTATTTAAAACAAATATCAACTTTTTACAGCGTTTATCTCCGTTTGTGTCCGCGGCGACTTACCGGAGGATTTAACGGCAAAATGTCAAATCATGAACCGAGTTCAGAACCACAACAGATAAACGTTAAATCTGACAGTTTGGCGTCAGTACGACACATTTATCATCTTTATTCACCGATAACTTTGAATTACTTCATAACTAACATAAACTATAAAAATAAAGTCACTTCCGGTCATAAATGTAGTTCAAACAACACCTTTACCTTCCCCTCAACCTGCGACACACTGTCAGCTGTTACATTTGTCACACGGAGTAATTTTGGTGGGCGGTGCGCTGTTAAACAATCAGATCATCGCTCATAAACTCCGCCCTCGCGTCTGAAGCAGGTCGTTGAATCTAACACCACGATGTTCAGGGTCTGTGTATCAGCTGTGACTCCGCTCACCCGGGACAGGTGGTGTTTTAAAACAAACAGGTTTTAGACAGTCTGCAGTGAAGTCTCAGAGACTACGTCCAGGTTTTAGACAGTCTGCGGGGACGTCACAGAGACTACATCCAGGTTTTAGACAGTCTGCAGTGAAGTCTCAGAGACGACGTCCAGGTTTTAGACAGTCTGCAGTGAAGTCTCAGAGACGACGTCCAGGTTTTAGACAGTCTGCGGGGACGTCACAGGGATTACGTTCAGGTTTTAGACAGTCTGCGGGGACATCACAGAGACTGCGTCCAGGTTTTAGACAGTCTGCAGAGAAGACTCAGAGACTACGTCCAGGTTTTAGACAGTCTGCAGGGACATCACAGAGACTACGTCCAGGTTTTAGACAGTCTGCAGTGAAGTCCCAGAGACTACGTCCAGGTTTTAGACAGCCTGCAGTGAAGCCTCAGAGACTACGTCCAGGTTTTAGACAGCCTGCAGTGAAGTCTCAGAGACTACGTCCAGGTTTTAAACAGCCTGCAGTGAAGTCTCAGAGACTACATCCAGGTTTTAGCTGGTAAACATTACACCTGCCAGACATTAGCATGTTAGCTCAACTTGTTCATCCTGTTATTCAGACAAACTCGACTCGACTTGTCTGAAGAGTTGAAACGCCCCAGCGGTCTCAAACACAGCATGGAAATAAAATAATAAGTCATCAGTTGTGAAATCACCTGGTTCAGTCCACACAGGTGTGTGTTCAGCAGGTAGGGGCATGCACGCTGCACCTCTGAGTGTACAGTCATGGTCGCCATGGTAATGGGGCCGGGCCTTCACCGCGGCAACACACCACACCTCTGCTGTCCTGTTGGCTGAGTACACAGAGAGAGAGAGAGACAGGTAAGGTGTTAGAGTCCGCTCATAAACTCACGAGAAGTCGCTGTGATGTCATCAGCTGAGTTCCTTGGCTGTTTGTCCTGAACCTGTCTCACCTGCTCTAACCGTCTCACCTGTCTGCTGCTGTACCTGTCGACAGAGCCATTGTAAGTCCTTGCTAAATCTTTATTTTCTGCTCGCTGTCCTTCGACAACAGTTTCAGTAACCTTCTCTGTCATTGGTCGAGATAAAAGTTTGTGAGATTACTTCAGCCGCGTGGCCAAAAGTTTGTGGACAGCCTGTAGTCTGAAGTGTTCACCAAATCAAAAAGTCTCACTGAAGTATTCAAATACTCAAGTACAAGTAAAAACTTTACTTCAAAAGTAATAATACTTACTGCTGGACCCCCCACGCAGCCATACTGCCCTCCTGGATGCGCCCGTGGTGGATACAACATGATTAAACCTCGACTGAACTGTTAAACCATAAACATGACGACTTTCTGCCCCACCTCAGACCTGCTGCTCAGTTTATTGCCCCTCAAACAACCCCAATCTGCCACTGGTGACGGTACAAGTCCAAGACTTCTACGCTCTATACTGACAGAGAATACACCAGGAGATCACTGTACACAGCAAATATATAACACAGTGTGACAGACTACATGATGTTAATACAGTTAAACTTAAAATGAGCAGCACTAATATAGTCTGAAAATACTTTATCCAATGTACTCAAAGTATTTTCAGCTTTACCTAATTAAAGTATATGTTACATGATGCCTAATATGCAGTATTTAGATGCTGCTGTGTGTGTGTGTATAATGTGTAGAAACACATTGAGTTAATTTGTCAACAGGAACAAAATGGAGTCCAGAGTGGAAGAACAGGAGGAAGACACGCCCAGGTCAGAGCTGATCCACTTCCTGTTTCTACTCAGATCCACTTCCTGTTTGATTTCCTTGAAGTTACGAATAACAAAACTTTAATCAAACTTTTCTCTCTTTGATGTTTTCTTTGTCTCTTTTTCTGTTTTTGGTGAGAAACAGTGAGGTATCGTCTGCATATTGACTGACATGAATTTCTCTCTAATGAAGTTCAGACTGCTTAATTACTGTTGTTCTTCTTAATTATTCAGGGTTCTGTTAGCTGTGCAGCTAACATGAAGTGCTCTCATATGATGTGAATATTTGACGTGAATCTTAACGTGTATTTTCAGGAGTAATATTTGAAGTAAAACCACAGTTCCTTCATAGACACAAAATGGTGGATGAACAGTGTTTGTGTTCCTATGTGTAGGTCACCTCCAGAAACTGAGAACATCAACAGCAGCACGACCACAACTAAAACTACTGATACTACCAGTACTGCTGCGACCGCAGCTGCTCGTAGTACTTCAGGTACCACCAAATTTCCTGATACATCTGATCATCAGACAGGTACAAACCACGTCCAGACTTTTCAAACTTTTAATACAGTTTGAATCAATTTTAAAAGACATAAATTATTTACAGAGGACAACGATGACGAGGAGGGAACAGAAAACAGTGCTGTCATGGCAACAACAGGTTCTGACTCAGCAGGTATGAAGTCCAGAAATATGTCTCAGTCTAAGATGTGTCTCTGTCTCCTCTGTCCACACTCTGTTTCTGTCCGTCAGATGAGGATGAGACAGAAGAAGAAACCTCTGCTGGAGACGACGAGGAGGACGAGAAGAACGAGAAGGACAAGGAGGACGAGAAGGGTGAGTAAAGGAGTCCATCTTTGTCTCTTCCTCAGATTTTCTTGACTGTCCTCTTCATGTCCTCTGTCTCCCAGCAGGTGACCGAGGACAGGATGCTGATTTCCTGTCAGGTAACTCTGTTTGGTTTAATTACATTAGTTTAGTTTATTACAGCAGGTGAAACACGACGGACAGATCAGTTAAAAAAACTCACAATTAAAATTCACATTGTCTTCTTAACTTCCTGTCTTCCTGTCTTCCTGACTTTCTGTCTTCAGGAGCTGTTGAGGATGTGTTTGTCTCCGAGCAGAAATCATCGACGCCAACCAGCGACAGACCAGGTACAGACCAGAGTCAGAACAAAAACAAAGATAAAGATACACAATGACTTTGTTACCTTACCTGTGTGACATTCTGTGACCTCACTTCCTATCTGTAGCTCCTCCCAGCAGTCTGGCCCTGTCAGGGTCACGACCAAAGAAGAAGAAAGTGCTGGTGGCTCCAGCCCTCAGTCTGTCTTTAGGTAAGGAAGCAGTGACGTCATACGTGTCACATTGAACATGTGATGTTTCAGTAACTTCAGCTGATCTTCAGGTCGCAGTGAGTCAACGGTTTCAGACGACTTCCCTCCGGCCTTTCTTTCACCCTCACCTGAGGACGATGACACGGGGCTGGACCTTGACCTGGATGCCATTGAAACACCATCTGACAGTGAATCACTTCCTTTCCCCGTCTATGACCTGGACCTGGAAGGTGAGGTCAGAGGTCAAAGTGACCACCTTTTCACGTCACCTAAGACCTTTTGATGACCTCACAGGATTGTTTTCCAGATGACCTGCGGCGTCTTGGCGTAGCATCCCGGCGCCACAGAGTGTTCGGTTCCAGTCCCGGGTCGAGGTCCGGTTCTCAGGCTGGTTCTGGTCCTGGGATGGACCAGGTTGAACTAGGAGCTCTGGAGCGGGAGGACATGGTGGACAATCAGGGCACCAGGTGGCGCTGTTTCTCCACAGGTGATCTACCGCAGGAGAGCCGGGTCAACATGAGCGTCCTGGAGCCGTTTCTCCGGGTGCTGTCACACGGAGGTATGGCGAGTCACCTGACGGTTCACCTGGTGCTCACCTGCTAAAATCCTGACTGCACCTTCTCTGTCATCTCAGGTTACTATGGAGACGGTATGAATGACATCATCGTGTTTTCTTCCTGTTACCTGCCAGAGAACAGACTGGAAAACTACCCATATGTGATGGACAACCTGTTCAGGTGACATGTTAGTGTTGGTGTTCACGTGTTAGTGTTCACGTGTTGTTGTTCACGTGTTGGTGTTCACGTGTTAGTGTTCACGTGTTGGTGTTCACGTGTTCGTGTGTTGGTGTTCACGTGTTTGTGTTCACGTGTTCGTGTTGGTGTTCATGTGTTGGTGTTCACGTGTTGTTCTCGTGTTGGTGTTCACGTGTTGGTGTTCACGTGTTGGTGTGTTGGTGTTCACGTGTTTGTGTTCACGTGTTCGTGTTGGTGTTCATGTGTTGGTGTTCACGTGTTGTTCTCGTGTTGGTGTTCATGTGTTGGTGTTCACGTGTTGTTCTCGTGTTGGTGTTCACGTGTTGGTGTTCACGTGTTGTTCTCGTGTTGGTGTTCACGTGTTGTTCTCGTGTTGGTGTTCACGTGTTAGTGTTCACGTGTTGGTGTTCACATGTTAGTGTTCATGTGTTGGTGTTCACGTGTTCGTGTTGGTGTTCACGTGTTAGTGTTCACGTGTTAGTGTTCACGTGTTAGTGTTAGTGTTCACGTGTTGGTGTTCAGGTGTTAGTGTTCAAGTGTTAGTGTTCACGTCTGCAGGTACGTCGTAGGAACTCTGGATCTGATGGTTGCAGAGAACTACGTCATCGTGTATCTGTGCGCCGGAGGACAGAAAGACAAACTGCCGGGAATCAGCTGGCTGAGAGAGTGTTACACCACCATTGACCGCAGGTCAGACATTTTATTTCCTCATTGCTAACGACATCATTCATTTAAGATGTGAAGGTAATTACTGTTAAGTTAAATGTCTGAATGTTTGACCTGCTCTCTGCTGTCAGCTGTTGTTTGTGTCTCCAGCAGGGGGTGTCAACTCCTCATGTTACACACTGACTGACTGTGTGTGTGTGTGTGTGTGTGTGTGTGTGTGTGTGTGTGTGTGTATGTGTGTGTGTGTGTGTGTGTTTGCAGGTTGAGGAAGAACCTGAAGGGTTTCTACGTGGTTCATCCCACCTGGTACATCAAAGCCCTCGCCACCATCATCAAACCCTTCATCAGGTCTGCTTCCTCTTCCTCACTCTGCCACGATAAACTATAAACTAACACTCACCTCCTCCTCCTCCTCTTCCTTCTCTTCCTTCTCTTCCTCCTCCTCTTCCTCCTTTTCCTCCTCTTCCTCTTCCTCCTCCTCCTCTTCCTCCTCCTCTTTCTCCTCCTCTTCCTCAGCTCTAAGTTCAGCAGGAAGCTCCAGTTTGTTGACAACCTCCAGGATCTGTCTCACTTCATCCCCACTGAGCATGTGCAGATCCCAGACTGTGTTGCACAGTGAGTGACATCATCGTTTTTCTACAAAGTTGTCCACCACAGAAGAAGAGAAAGAAACGAATGTTGCCCAACGAGGTGTTCGTTAGTCATCCGTTACGTCCACGGCTACACGCTAACATGATGCTAACACGATACTAACGTTATGCTAACATGATGCTAAACAAACTTTACAACAGTGAATATAATCTGACAGGAACAAGAGTGACTAATGTCCGAAAATCAATGACTAACTTCCTGTCGTCCTGTCGACCATGTGTAACTTCGTGTGATGGCGTCCTTTGTGCTACCTGCAGGTACGACCAGACCTTGTCCAGGTGAAGCTCCAGGTGAAGCTCCAGCTGTTCAGATTTTTGTAGCTTCTGATCAGGTAACAGCTGTCTTGGAGCCGCACAGTGCTGCTGTCCGACTGTTGAAACTTCAGACTGTCTCTAATTTAAAGAATCACCGTGGAGACGCCGAACATCAACGAGCTCTCAAAGTCCAAAGAGACGACTGATTATCTTCACAGGATGCCAGCTGATTAGACGAAGCAGGAAGTTAACATCGCGTTGATTCCCTCAACAAACCAAAGACACTTTCGCTGTAGCTTTTGGCTAATAGTCGGCTAATAGTGGGTAGTTTTAAGTAGACCTCAGGATGAGGGAAGCAAAGCAAACTGCTAACTGTCTCAGTTTTCGTGCGTCTTTAGATGAACGTCCTCCTCGTGGACTTTGGGCTCTTTCTCTTTCAGGTTTTTGGTGTTTGAACTTCATAAAGTTTCTTTTGGGTTTCGTTGGTTTGAGGTGGAGCTGGTGATGAGTTAGAAACATTTTGAGTGGAGCTGCTGGAGGTGAAGGTTCGTGCACTGTCAGTATTTTCAGCAGGAGTTGGACCGTCGGTCCGGCTCGGTTTCTGCTGTATTGAATAAAATGATCTTCACGTTTCAGACTGTGTGTGATCCATCGTCTGTCCAGTAAACACGACAACGAAGTGACCTCCGACCTTCCAGAGTTTCCACAGTAAACGTGATGCTAACCGGCTGTTGCATTTATGCTAAGCTAATAAGCTAAGCTTCATATTTAGCACAGAGGCGTTTCTGAAGTGTCCATAAAACGTTTTGTTTTTCTGTGTTCAGTTACAGTCTGTGAGAACACTGTGGTCATTTATAAAGAACAGGAAAATAGCAGAGTGTGTGTGTGTGTGTGTGTGTGCGTGTGTGTGGTTGGCCTGTATGAACCCAGTCGCTGGTCAGGAAATGGAGCCTGACAGGAAGGAAGTGAGGTAGCTGCTGAGGAAACTCAATAAACAGGAACACAGACCTGTGTGTGTGTATGTGTGTGTGTGTGTGTGTGTGTGTGTGTGTGTGGGTCACACGCTTGAAGCAAAAGAAAGCCATTAGTCCAGCTGACTTAAACTCTCCATGTTGAAGCAACAAATATCAAACAGACCTGGAGGTGCTACTCGGCTAGCAGTTTCCCTTTACTTCCAGTCTTTGTGCT
This sequence comes from Protonibea diacanthus, assembly GCA_028641955.1. Taxonomy (NCBI): domain Eukaryota; kingdom Metazoa; phylum Chordata; class Actinopteri; family Sciaenidae; genus Protonibea; species Protonibea diacanthus. Next base: position 22,473,366 of record CM053993.1, read on the forward strand.
AAGCTAGGCTAACCATGTCGTGTCTCAATCAAGAGACAAACTAAAGCCACATTGTGTGTGTGTGTGTGTGTGTGTGTGTGTGGTTAGACATGACTTATCATGTGACGCTGCTCAGCTGTTGTGACTAACCCCCACCCACACACACACACACACACACACAAACGTGTGTGTTTTATTGGTCATGGGCTGACGTGTCCTGACGTCCGTTGTTGAGGTTAGCCATGTTTCCTGTTTGAAAAGGTAGCTTGATGCTCACTAACAGTATGAGTGGATGATGCTAACTTACATATTGTTCAGCTCCTGTTCTGGCACGACACACACTAACACTCCCCCTGGTGCTCTGAGCTCATGATTAGCTACCATGCTAGCTCTGTTACTAGCTTGGTTGGCTTCAGGGTCTGGTTAGCAGGTTTCCCCCTGCTTCTACTGTTTATGCTAAGCTAGGCTAATCATGTAGCTCCATCCCACAGAGTGTTTCCCTGATGATAGAGCATTCAGTCATCCCGTTAGCACATTAGCTGTGACGTTAGCATGTTGTTATGTGAGGAAATACAACCATGACTCATAAAACACACAGACACACACACACACACAGTTTATAACAAGGCACCAGTAACCACATCTTTAATTCTTCTTGTGCTGTTTCCTCCTCCTCATTGCTGAAGTTTCCATGGCAACACACACACACACACATGCACACACAGCTCTGTGGTCTCTGTACAGCTGTTTGTAATAAAACATGATGTTGAAGTGAAGTGAGAGGAAACAGTGAACAGAGTCATACGTGTTCATACAAACATGCTGCCTTCACATGATTTCCTAAAGCAGCTAATTGCTAATTAGTTAACATTAACATTTGTTGTGACTTGTGTCTGAACATACAGATCTAATATCTCGTTACAAAGTTACTGTCTCGTTCGTACTTTAGTTCCTTCAGTTTGTTATCTCATTTGTAGGTTATTTTATAGTTTTATAGTGTTTTTTGGCTAATTTCTGAGACAGCCCTTTAGACCTCGTGCCCTTCAGACACCGTGCAGAGGTGACCTGTCACATCACGTCACGTCACGTCACGTCACGTCACGTCACGTCACGTCACGTCACGGTTAGCAATAAATCTACTACATCGTTTACATTCAAAGAGGAAGTGAAGCTGATTGGTTCGTGTCTTTTTATTCGTTAACTCGTCCATCAATAATCAACACAACAGATTCATACAACAGGAAGTGTTCATGATGGCCTTTCACAATAAAACTAACAATAAATCAATAAAAAGATTCAGGAAACTTTTCATACTCAGACTGAAGAAGTCGTGTTGTTTACATGAGCTCTCATAGCACCGTGTGGATCCTGGTTCTGGTTCTGGTCTGCAGATCATCAGAAACCTGGACTGATCGTGTACAAAAATATAAAAAAAGGTTTCTTCATTTTAAAAGCAGGAGAACCAGAACCAGAACCTGACTGAATACAGACAGACGAGTGTACATGTGACGTCTAACAGCAGAGTTCAGTCTGTCAGGTGAAGTCATACGAATAAAGTTTGATTGAAGCGCTTCACATGATGTGACGTCGTCAGTCCAGTGAACGCACCACGCTATCCAGAGGAAAGTCCCACGCTCTGAGGCGTCCAGTGAACGCACCACGCAGCAGCTCACATTTTCCTTAAATAGATGTTTTGGCCTCTTCAGTCAGGAAGTGGCTGGTCGCCATGGTGATGGGGGAACACCGTGACTCAACAGTTTCCATGGTGACCACTCAGCAGCAATGTGGACAACAGCTGAGTGTTGGCAGACATGGTGTGTTCAGAGTTCATCTGTTCAATACTGAAACTTTCTCAATACTTTCTATTTAAAACCATCAGGAGCTTCAGTCTGTGCAACACAAAGTTTACATGTAACTACACGTTAACGACACGTTAACAGTGTGTCGTTAGTATGTAGTTATCTTTGTTAACGTGCAAACGGTGTGTGGACGTCACGTTAACGCTGCTGTGTGTCGTACATCTGAAGTGTCATCATCACATTGTCTTTATTCAACATGTTTAACAAAGTTTTGAAACATTCAGACCAGAAAAACCAGCTGAGTTTGGACTGTTTGTGTCTGACACGGTGTCACGTTACAGGTTTATATTATGTTATTTTAACATTCTCATGAAGTTTTGATAAAGTGCTGAATGAACTGAATCAAAGTTGAATGTAAAGTTTATATTTGATGTTTTTGGCCCAGATGGAGACTGAAATATGAAACCGACCTGAAGAACTCTGTGTTAGTAACACACACACACACACACACACACACACACACACACACACCATCATCAGGAAAAATCAGAAATAAAGTTCAAATATTAAAAACAAAGTGTTTGACGTCTTCCACACGGCTCAAACAAACTTCACACACTTTGAATTCTGACCCGCCCGGACTGACCTGGAGCTGGAACAGAACAAAGAGTGAGTGTCTGCTGAGAGCTGAAAGAAGCAACGTTTATATTTAAACTGGAACATTAAGACCATGACATCACACACACACACACACACACACACATACACTCGGGACTTTCCCGTCTTTGTTAATCATTCAGCATCAGCAGTGAGGCTGGGCAGTGATGCATCCTGAGAGTTGATGTCCACTGAAGTGTAGTAATCCTTTAGAGTGAAGCATCCTGGGAAATGAAGTAATGGACTGTGAGCTTTAAAGAAATGGTCCCTGTGAATGCTGGGAAATGTAGTCTCTGAGGTTTCTAGATCAAAAACAGACTTCCTGTCATCGATTGTGTCCTGATGAGAGCAGGATTGTGGGTAATGGAGTATGGTGATGTCATCTGTTTATTGACGTCGCCTCTGGGGGGAGACTAATCCAAAATGTGGTGAGCTGTAGACGTAGAGCAGGCTTAGAGGCATGCTGGGAGTTGTAGTCCATGCCTGGCTCACTTCCGTCTGAACTTTTTAAAGGTGGCTCACAGAAAATGAGGAGGTGGAGCAGGTGTGTGTGTGTTCAGGTCAGGGTGGTCAGAGGTCAGCTGATCTGAAACAAACACACACACACTGCTGTCAGCGCCCCCTATAGGTCACACAGCTCACTGCAGATACAAATCATAACAATGTAAATAAATGTAGAGTGTGTCTGACATACATTATTATCGACACTGCAGCAGCACAGAGACTTCAACAAAGTTAGTCAAAGGCAGGCTTGAGGTTGCCAAGCAACCAGGGTCACCTGCAGGTCAGAGTAATTAACTGCAGCTGTGCTCTGTCTGTGTGTGAGTGACTGCTGAGAGACACAGAAAATCTCTAAATGAACCCCCTCCAACTAGTGGACACTAATGCCAAATGGTAGGTCGTATCAAAAAGCCCAAATGACCGTGAGCATCCTCATCTTGTCGACCATGTGAATGCCGAATTTCAGTGTGTAAAGTTAAAAAATGTGACCTGGGGAGAGAGAGAAAGAACAGGTGCCCCGTGCTCCTTTGGGAAATTTCTCCTCTCCAGTTTACATGGGAGTAGATGGGGCTGTCGGTGGGTGATCCTGGCGCATCAGTGCATCTCCCGCCAAAACTATAAGTCTGACAGCTTCAGCAGTGATATCGCTGCGTAGCCCACGAATTTTCCTACATTTCTATGTAGAAATTATTTCTGTAGAGTGACATTTGTGGCCACGAGAGCCGTTTGCAAATGTATTTTCTGACAAATGTTTCTCTCCCTCTCCACTCTAGCTCTGGAACATTCTACCAATACACACCCAGCTGAGCCGGTCGATCTGATACGTTTTTGTGTCTGTGCGACTAAAACTGAGGGAGGAGCAGCACGCTGTAAAGTGATACAGAAGAAGCTAAAATGAAGTATGAGGAATAATAGATGTGTGTGTGTGTGTGTGTGTGTGTGTGTGTGTTTACCAGCTATAACAGGCTGTTCCTGCCGTTCATGTTCGGCCCTTTAGACCTCATCTGCTCCTGAACTGACCCTGACTACACAGACACACACACACACACACACACACACATAGACACACACACAGATGAGAAGTTAAAATAGAAACAGGAAGTACACAACACAGTGTGACACTTCCTCACACACACACACTTCCTGTCTTTGAAGTTTGATCTGAGTTCAGACATCATCGATTATGTCAGAGAGACAGACAGACAGACAGACAGGCAGGCAGGCAAGCAGACAGACAGACAGACAGGCAGGCAGGCAAGCAGGAAGACAGGCAAGCAGACAGGCAGACAGACAGACAGACAGGCAAGCAGACAGACAGACAGACAGGCAAGCAGACAGGCAGACAGACAGACAGACAGACAGGCAAGCAGACAGACAGACAGACAGGCAGGCAGGCAGGAAGACAGACAGACAGACAGGCAGGCAGGTAGGCAGACAGACAGACAGACAGACAGGCAGGCAGGCAGACAGACAGGCAGACAGGAAGACAGGCAAGCAGGCAGGTAGACAGACAGACAGAGAGACAGACAGACAGACAGACAGACAGACAGACAGACAGGCAAGCAGGCAGGTAGACAGACAGACAGACAGACAGGCAGGCAGACATCTGCCTCACCGGCTGCAGGCCCTCTGCCATCTCTCCTGATCCGATGTGTGTGAGGTGGATGAAGTTTGTCGGCTCTCCGATCATGCTGCGATCGATCCTCCTCCTCTTCTTCTTCTGCACGCACACACACACACACACACACATTATTTATTAATATTTTATTTAGCTTCAGTGTTTTCTGTCTGACAGAACTGAGTGTCAGTACCATGAGTTTTATTTGGAAAAAACAGCTTTCACAATAAAAGCTCAAGGCGTTCAGGCTCCAACATGTCCAGAAAACATGAAGACTGATCCACAGACAAGCTGTGCTGCCTTCAGGAGCACCACGCTGCCTTCAGGGACAATGTGCTGCCTTCAGGGACAATGTGCTGTCTTCAGGGTCACCATGCTCTTTAACCTTTTCCAGGACTTTTCCAGCACCTTCCAAACCTCAAACTTCCAGTTTCTTCCAGTTTCATCAGACTCACTGCCTTGGATTCCAGACTCCCTGATATTCCAGGAATTCCCTGACCTGACCTGAGAGCAGCTGCATGACATCACACCGACAGGCTGCTGCTCGTTAACTGAACGAACCAGACGATTAACCGTCTCCTAGCAACCGCCGTGTTGACCTGATGAACATCATCATCATCATCATCATCATCATCATCATCATCATCGTGTCATCAGTGAGTCATCACAGCAGGCTGGACCTTCAAAATAAAAGCAGCTGGGGAACACCAACACATAAAAATAGCTTGTTAGCTAGCATTGTGCTAACGTCACACAAAGAAACCATTACATTATCTGTTTGTGTGTGAGTGTGTGTGTGAGTGTGTGTGTCTGTGAGTGTGTGTGTTTCAAAGGTGTATTGTTGTCGGGTCACAATGGAACAAACAGAAAACTATAAATACAGACAGGAAGGAGGCGGGTCGCCAGGCAGAACTTCCTGTCATCACTATGTGTGTGAGTGTGTGTGAGTGTATGTCTGAGTGTGAGTGAGTGTGAGTGTGTGTCTAAATCTGAACCTTCATCTCAGAGGTACACATTGGACCTGATGGACAGTTAGCTTTAGCACAACCACTCGTTAAAGTAACTAACAGCTAATTAGCTGCTGCTAACTGAATCTGCCATTAGCATGCTAACAGAACCGGGCTCAGCAGCCAGACCGGACGGGGTTGGAGCACAGCCTCTGAGACCAACAGGGAATAAATGCTCACTGCTAACATTAGCTACCAATACTTGATGTAAAGATTGCTACTGTAAGTAGTGAAGCGCTAACTGTGGTTAGCACTGTGCTAACTGTGGTTAGCACAGTCAGGTATGTAGCTAACTGAACTCAGCCCCGGGTCGAGGTTCTGGTTCTGTATCAGTGTCGAATTTTCATGGCGCTGAAATACGACACCATCATTACCAAACAAACAAACTGAAGTCAGTGACATCACAAGGGCGTCGGCCTGCAGGAGGTCAGACCTCAGGCGAAACAGGAAGAGGAAGCTCTGCCACCTGTTTCCTGTTGAGTAACTTCCAGCAGCTCAGAGACTTGCTGAACTCAACGAGGCCTTCCTCATGGGCCGGATCAGACAGAACCTAGATCATTGGACCGGCCATAAAAACAGCTAGCTGAATTAGCTGTTAGCTAAATTAGCCGTTCCTGCTAACAGGATTCGTGGTCGTTCCTTCGTGTTGGATCGTGACGTACTGAGTGTGCACTCAGATCTGACTTGAAAAAATAAAACTCACTTCCTGTTGCTTTTATTTTGAAAATCTCTGGTTATTATGAGGACATTCAGTCTTGGGCGTGTGTGTGTGTGTGTGTGTGTCTCACCGGTGGTGGTTTAGCTACCACACAGCAGCCCATCTTGTGCCAGAACTCGCTCATGCCGACGCTCCGTCTGTCCAGCGGCAGAACACCGCTCTCTGCTGCCGCCCTGCAGGTGGGGGGAGGAACTGCAGCCTGAGGGTAGTCCTGGGGCATTCAGACAAAAACTGCACCAGCAGCGACAAACAGATGACCAGAAGCCCCCCAAAAACCCAAAATACCCAAAAAACCCAAAATACCCCAAAATACCCAAAAATACCCGACCACAGACAGAACTGTCCACCACAAGAGGAACACTGTCAGTTCACTGGATCCTCAGAGAGACAAGAACCAATCAGAACAGCTCCAGGTCCAACCTGTGGAGACATGTGACGACATGTGTTATTGTGTTGGCTTTAGCTTTTGAAGGTTAAAGTGAACGTTGGTCCTCACAAAGACAGAAGAGTAAGAACACACTCTGCATGGGAACCAAACAGATGTCAACACAGTGAACACATTAAGCATGACTAAACACTGGGTGTGGTCCAAACACACACACACACACACACACACACACACACACACACACACACACACTTGTAAAGTTTAAATTAGTTTTCTGGACGTTCTGTTCGTGTTCTGATCGTCACTCAGTAAAAGTTTGAAACAAAACAACAACACACCTGTGTACAGGAGACACAGGTGACCTTTGACCTTGAGAAGAACTAATGAGTGATAACAGCAAAAAAACTACAAAAAGTCCCTGAAGAGAACCTGAAGGACTCAACTGCTTCTTCATTTTAGCTTCCCTGTTAGCTTTAGCTTCAGTCTGTTCAGTCTGCCCTGTCACACCTGCTAGTTGGTAAAAATGATATAGCTGGCAAGCTAACCGCTAACTTGTTACCTGCCTTTGGTCCACCAGCTAAAATAAAGCTCTAAGGCTAATGGTCACTTGACAGGCCTGTTAGCCTGTTAGCTTAGCTCAGTTGCTAACCAAACAATACATGTTGTTTCCTTGTAAACTGGATGTTGACACAAACAGCTAATAGGCTAAGCTACAATAGAATCCTCCATTTTGGACTCTCCAGCTCTCTGTCCAATCAGAGCTGAGCTCTGTCAGGGCAGTTTGTTATTGGTCAGCTTTAGAGTCAAAGTTACCAAAGGTGAATTCTGTGTGGGGTCTGTTAGCATGATATGAGCTAGGCTCAGTTAGCTTGTCTATGTCTGTTCTGCAGTGTTC